>MU249596.1:10138352-10681225 GCA_018977245.1 Lethenteron camtschaticum
CCCTAGGTAGGCTCAGCCTAAAATGACTAGCGGGTGCAGTGGTGCTGGGAAGCCACCCCTCGTGTGCCGTGACGGCCTCCCATAGTAGGTTCTACTTGCTAACAGCACTTGCCCCAACAGCCCGTTGACGGCTATACGGTGGATCTTTGTCTGTGTGCTTGCCACACGTTTGGTGAGTCCTGCTGGGGCGGTTGGCACCTCCGTGCCACTCCTCGAGTGTCAGAGTGGGGAGAGAGTGTGAGAGTGGGGGAGAGTGTGAGCGTGAGAGAGTGTGAGCGTGGGAGAGTGTGAGCGTGAGACAGTGTGAGAGAGTGTGAGTGTGGGGAGAGTGTGAGCGTGAGATAGTGTGAGAGAGTGTGAGCGTGGGGAGTGTGAGAGAGTGAGCGTGAGAGAGTGTGAGGGAGAGTGTGAGAGATAGTGTGAGAGAGTGTGAGAGTGGGGAGAGTGTGAGCCTGAGATAGTGAGAGTGTGAGAGAGGTGAGCGTGGGAGAGTGTGAGCGTGAGAGAGTGTGAGTGTGAGAGAGTGTGAGGTGGGGGACAGTGTGAGAGAGAGTGTGAGGGAGAGTGTGAGCGTGAGAAGTGTGAGAGAGTGTGAGAGTGGGGGAGAGGTGAGCATGAGATAGTGTGTGAGAGAGTGTGAGTGGGACAGGTGGAGAGAGGGAGAGTGTGAGCGTGAGAGAGTGTGAGAGAGGTGGGGGAGAGTGTGAGCGTGAGAGAGTGTGAGTGTGAGCTTGGGGGAGAGTGTGAGCGTGAGAGAGTGTGAGGATGGGTGAGAGTGTGAGAGAGTGTGAGCTGGGGAGAGTGTGGGGCAGTGTGAGAGAGAGTGTGAGGGAGAGTGTGAGAGTGAGAGACTGCGTGGTGAGAGATCCGGTGAGTGTGCGGGGAGAGTGTGAGGCGTGAGATAGTGTGAGAGAGTGCTGAGTGTGGGGAGAGAGTGTGAGCATGAGAGAGTGTGGGGAGAGAGTGTGAGAGTGTGGGGAGAGTGAGGTGGAGTGTGAGAGAGTTATGGGAGAGAGTGTGAGAGTGTGATGGAGGGAGAGAGTGGGAGAGGGAGGTGGAAGTGTGGAGAGAGTGTGAGGGAGAGTNTGAGGGAGAGAGTGTGAGAGAGGTGAGAGTGGGGAGAGAGTGAGAGTGTGAGGGAGAGATGAGGGAGAGAGTGTNAGGGAGAGAGGAGGGAGAGAGAGTGAGTGAGAGGGGGGGAGATGANGGGAGAGTGAGGTGGAGAGTNTNGGGAGAGTTGAGGGAGAGAGTGTGAGGGGAGAGTNTGAGGGGGAGAGTTGGGGAGAGAGTGTGAGGGAGAGAGTGGAGGGGGAGAGTGTGAGNGGAGAGAGTGTGAGGGAGAGAGGTGAGGGAGAGAGTGTGAGGGGGAGAGTTGAGGGAGAGAGTGTGANTGGGGGAGAGTGTGAGGGAGAGAGTGTGAGAGTGGGAGAGAGTGTGAGGGGGAGAGTNTGAGGGAGAGAGTGTGAGGGAGAGAGTGTGAGAGTGTGGGAGAGAGTGTGAGGGAGAGAGTGTGAGTGGGGAGAGTGTGAGGGGGAGAGTGGGGGAGNAGTGTGAGGGGGAGAGTGTGAGGGAGAGAGTGTGAGGGAGAGAGTGTGAGTGTGAGAGTGTGAGAGTGGGGGAAGTGTGAGGGAGAGAGTGTGAGGGAGAGTGTGAGGGAGAGAGTGTGAGAGAGTGTGAGAGTGGGGAGGGAGTGAGGGAGAGAGTGTGAGGGAGAGAGAGTGAGGGAGAGAGTGTGAGGGAGAGAGTGTGGGGGAGAGGTGAGGAGAGAGTGTGAGGGAGAGTGTGAGGGAGAGAGTGTGAGAGAGTGTGAGAGTGGGGAGGAGTGAGGGAGAGAGTGTGAGGGAGAGAGAGAGTGAGGGAGAGAGTGTGAGCTTGGGGAGAGTGTGAGGAGAGAGTGTGAGGGAGAGAGTGTGAGTGTGAGGGGAGAGTGTGGGGGAGAGTGTGAGNTGAGGGGAGAGTGTGAGGGGAGAGTGTGAGGGGAGAGTGTGAGNTGGGGGAGAGAGAGAGGGAGAGAGTGTGAGGGAGAGTGTGAGAGAGTGAGTGGGGGANGTGAGAGTGGGGGAGAGAGTGTGAGGGGAGAGTGTGAGGGAGTGAGAGTGGGGGAGAGAGTGTGAGGGAGAGGTGAGAGTGTGAGAGTGGAAGTGTGAGAGAGAGTGTGAGGGAGAGTGTGAGGGAGAGAGTGTGAGGGAGAGAGGGAGAGAGAGTGGAGAGAGTGTGAGGGGAGAGTGTGAGGGAGAGAGAGAGAGGGAGAGAGTTCAGTGAGTGTGAGGGGAGAGTGTGAGGGAGAGAGAGTGAGGGAGAGAGTGTGAGNGGGGGAGAGAGAGAGAGTGTGAGAGAGAGTGTGAGGGAGAGTTGGGGGAGAGTGTGAGGGGAGAGTGTGAGGGGAGAGTGTGAGAGAGAGAGTGTGGAGAGAGTGTGAGGAGAGTGTGAGTGGGGGAGAGTGTGAGGGAGAGAGAGTGTGAGGAGAGAGTGTGAGGAGAGTGTGAGTTGAGGGGAGAGTGTGAGGGAGAGAGTGTGAGGAGAGAGTGTGAGGGGGAGGGAGAGAGGGAGTGAGTGTGAGGAGGAGGTGAGGGAGAGAGTGTGAGGGGAGAGTGTGAGGAGAGAGTGTGAGGGGAGAGTGTGAGAGTGTGGGGGGAGAGTGTGGGGGAGAGTGTGGGGGAGAGTGTGAGCGTTGGGGGAGGAGGCCCAAGGACCGGTTCGAATATTCTCCGCCGCTACATTGGTCGCGAGCGGTGAATCACAGCGACGCGCGTCACGTGCACGCCGCAACTGGCGACGCGTCCTTGCCCAAGCCCGTTCGACCCGAACATTCAACGTGATGCGTCTCTCCCCCGCGTACGACCTCGCACGCGCGTGACGGGGGGCGCAGCAGCGCGGCGCAGGCGTGGGACCGTGGCGGTACGGCCGAGGTTTCCGCTACGTCGCCCTCCGCCTGTAAGAGCCGCGATGCGTGGTGGTCACCCATGCGAGCGCTCTCCGGGCTCAACATCTGCCGTGAACTGGGCTCAAGTGTGGGTACGTCAGGGACAAAGAGAGCGGTGGTGCAGTGGTTGGTGCGCTGCGCTGCTAATCCGGTATCCAGAGTTTCATTCCTGCTCACGACCAATTGCAGTGGCTAATATTTGAACCGGTAATTGGCTTCCTCAGCCTTTAATGAGTACCTGGTGCGTGTGTAAACATCGCCACTGGGGAAACAAAGGCGACCGGGGATGTTATTGCTTACTCGCCTCTTTGTGCATCGTGTTAGCCTTAATAGGTGCTCACTAACAGCACTTGCCCCAATAGTCCGTTAAAGGCTGCACAAAGGATCTTTGTATTTGTGTGTGTCTGGAAAGTGAGTATCTGTGTGCATCGCGTGAACCTGGCATTGATGTCTTTTCATCACCACTTCCTTCACCACTCGAGTCTGCACACACAGACATACGCACAGGCACACACGGACACATGGACACGCAGACACGTACACAGACACACACACAGACGACGCACGTAGAAACACACACGTGCAGACGCAGACACACACACGCAGACGCAGACACAATGAAGACACACACGCGTACACACACATAAACAACAACTCATTAAGTCCGAGTCGTTAAACACACAAATGCACAACACATGAACCCATAACCCGCTCCACGTGCGATTAATCTCCCCGTGTCCCTGAGCCAGCCACCCATCCACGTCCTGCCCGCAGACCCAGCCAGTGGCTTGGCTGTTTGAGAGCACAGGCACTGCAACAACCCATAAACTCACAATGAGACCCATAAACTCACAATGAGACCCGTAGACTGACAATTAGACCACTGACTCACAATGAGACCCATAGACTCACATGAGACCCATAGACTCACAAGAGACCCATAGACTCACAAAGAGACCCATAGACTCACCATGAGACCCATAGACTCACAAGAGACCCATAGACTCACAATGATACTCATAGACTCACAAGAGACCCATAGACTCACAATGAGACTCATAGACTCACATGAGACCCATAGACTCACATAGAGACCCATAGACTCACCATGAGACCCATAGAATCACAATGAGACCCATAGACTCACATTGAGACCCATAGACTCACACTGAGACCCATAGACTCACAATTAGTCCTATAGACTCACAATGAGACCCATAGACTCACCATGAGGCCCATAGACTCACAATGAGACTCACAGACTCACAAGAGACCCATAGACTCACCATGAGACCATAGACTCACAAAGATACCCTTAGACTCACAAGAGACCCATATACTCACCATGAGACCCATAGACTCACAAAGAAACCCATAGACTCACACAGAGACCCATAGACTCACCATGAGACCCATAGACTCAAAACGAGACCCATAGACTCACAATGAGACCCATAGACTCATAATGAGACCCATAGACTCACAAAGAGACCCATAGACTCACAAAGAGACCCATAGGCTCACAATGATACCTATAGACTCACCATGAGACCCATAGACTCACAAGAGACCCATAGACTCACAATGAGATCCATAGACTCACAATGAGACCCATAGACTCGCATAGAGACCCATAGAGTAAGACGGAGACTCATAGACTCACACTGAGATATCGGTTTCTGAGACCCAGAGACTCACACTGAGACCCACAGACTACGTTAACGTATAACCTATGGGCCTATAAATGAACACGGAGACGTATAGACGAACATAGGAGCCGTAGATGATCATCACAGGAGCCCACGGAATAGCATAGTCACCCATAGATTAACATATCGAGTGTGCGCGCAACGCAACTCCAGGAACCCAAGGGGCTCCGAAGAAAAGGAAATTGGACAGGATTGGAGGGCCCAGGGGAGCCATTCAACCATTTGTAGCTCGCGCCGTGTGTTGAGCCAAACACGGAGGGGCCGTGTGTGGCCAGCTGCTGCACAGATGAATCCCGTAGCATGGGAACGTCTGCGTGTGTGTGTGTGTGAACTAAGGAGGCTGCGATATCAATTTTCACAATAAGGCGATGTTCGCGATATCAGTTTCCTGTGAATTTGTAACTTGTGTGTGTGTGTGCTGGATTCAGCACCATGTGCGTGTACGAGCGTGTGTGTGTGTGTGTACGTGAATATATGTAAGTATGTTGAACTTCTTTCGCACCGTACATAGCCAACTGTGCTAATAGTGAATGTGTGCGAGTGGGGAGCGGTAGTGGAGTGGTTAGCGCCTGCGCTAGGAACCTGCCGACCCAACTGCGATTCAGCTCAAGGCCAACAACACCAGCGACGATTATCTGAGCTAGTCCTGGGCCTCCCCTAGGTCGGCTCAGTATTAAACGAGTACCCGGTGTGATGTGTAAACATCGCCACTGGGAGACAAAGGCAGCCAGGCATGGTGCTCACCACCCACCCTCTCGTGTGCCGTGCCGGCTTTCATAGGTGCTGCTCGCTAACAGCACTTTCCCTCACGGTCTGTTAAGGCTACACGGGGGATCTTTGTCTGTGTGTGTGCATGTGCCAGCACGGGTTTTCGTGTGCCGTCACTGTGCGCGCGCTTATGTCTGAGAGAGATGGATGTTGGCCATTCTCACTGCATCTGCGAGTGAGGCCCTGCGTCGCGCATGTCTGGCCCTTGTGCTGCTGCTGCTGGTGTTGTTGTTAACGTTACGCCCAATTACCCATGAAAGCCTCACCAAGTCTCAAGGCTTTCATTTCTCGGGGGCAGTCCTGCCAAGTTTTCAGAGTANGGGGGGGGGAGCAATGTTCGCTGTGTTGTGATCCCAAACGAGTCGCGTGTCGTAACGATGGGAAGCTGTCACGGCCAGTAGCCATTGCATTGTGGGAGGAGGGAACCAGAGAACCGGGAGGAAGCCCACGCAGGCACCAGAGTCGGGGAGCGAACCCGGGACCTCGTCAACATCGGCGCCACCGCTGTCAAACCGTGCCCGTGCGTTGTGTTCGGTTCGTGCGTTGCGTCCGTGCTCGCGCGTCCCAATCTCTCCACTTGCCCCCCCTGTTCACCCATGCCCCTGACTCCGCTCACCCTCCTCACCCTCCTCACCCCCACCCCCTCACCGTCTCCGGAGGCGTCCATGAGCATGTCCTCGTCGTCCTGCAGCGTGTCGCGCTCCTCCCGCCGCCATCGAGCTCGCGCCCGCTCCGTCTCCTCCAGGGACGCGCCACCGCACAGGCACTGCGCGGCACAGACACGGCGGGCGAACCGTCACGGCACGAAATTCAGACTTAAAACTTTCGTGACTGCAGGAATTCAAATTCTTGGTTCTTTCGGTAAAGTCACGTAGATCGAAAACAAAAATGAAATAAAATTTTAAGCAAAAAACCCACGACGTTTAGATCGCAACACAAGCGGTCTTCTTCAGGCTTTTAATTTAGAGTTTAGTTTTCTATCTACGTGACTTTACCGAAAGAACCAAGAATACGTCACGGCACCATCGGCGGCGAGCGCGTCCGCCGAGCTTCATCGTCGCTACGCCGCAAGTCGTAGCTCAACGAGGTGGCCTATCATCACGTGGACATTTATAGCAGCCAAGTACGATAAATGCGTGATGTCGATTCTAAATCTGGAGGGAAGAAACAGAGGACCCCGGAGAAAAATCCACGCGACCACGGGGAGAGAGAGAGACACGCAAACTCCAAATATACAGCAGGCAACAGGGTCGGGATCGAACGCACGACCTCCTGCATACCAGGCGAGGGAGTTAACATCTCCTAGCCACCGTGGCGATCCCAACCGAGACATTTGCGGTGTAACATTTTCCATCCCGTACCGCGGCGGCGCCGCCGGTGCCGGCACACAGTGTCCCACTTTGTGTGAACGACGCCACCGTCGAGCAGATGGCGCGTGGCGCACATTACGGTGAATACGCACGCCACCGTATTAACCAGGGCAGCCTTGCCCGATTAGAACCGCGAACCTCTCACAGCGAGCGATGAGTGCTTGCTATCGCCAGGCCAAGTCACCGCCCAAGGAATGTATTTAACAGTACCGAGTATGTGCTGAAGATCGTAATTATTTGCTTTAATAATGATGCGCGTTTGATCCGTAGATCCCAACCAATATGGCAAGCCAGGAAATAAACAGAACCTGCAGGGTAAATGGCAGAATTAGGCAGGGAGGCAAAGGCCAGTTTAAAGATGTGAGTGTTCCAGACAGACTCAACGATGTCGAACGACTCTGTCTAATGAGCACAGTCAAAGCGTTCCACCGCTTGGAGCTGTGCGGTGGCACGAGCCCAATCGCCCCAGGATATGAGCCTTGACCTCAGAGTCCTTGGGAAAAAAACTAAAAACGATGCAAATGATTAAACTTTTTATTTTACTTTCCCAGGTAAGGCCCACTGAGCTGTATAGCTGTTTTTCATTGCGACCTTGCCACAAATGAGAGCTGAACGAAGCGGCTCATCATCACGTGCACATTTATAGCAGTCTCTAAACGTGGAGGGAAAAAGTCGAAGGACCCGGAGAAAATTCCACGCGACCATGTGGAGAACACACAAACTCCAAATATACGCGCTGTCCTTACTTTGCCATGCTGCTGGGGGGGGGGGCAGAGCGAGCGAGCCAGAGAGCAAACGCGGCTCCACGGCATTTGTGTTTGGGTCGCGCCGGTGAAACTCCCGGCTCTGTACCCAGTCACGCGAGACGAGACGAACGGCGCTCACCAACATTTCAGCACTGGGGCTTGTGGAGGGGTGGGGGGCGATGGACTCTTAAATAAGTTTGCCAGAACGCACAAAGGCAAAGTTCTCTCCCCCCGCCCCCCGCATAGCCTTAACGGACTGATGGGGCAAGTGCTGTTAGCGAGCAGCAACCACGCCTGGCCGCCTTTGTCTCCCCACGTGGCGATGTTTTGACACCACTCCAGGGTACTCATTTGAGGCTGAGTCTACCTAGGTGAGGCTTCTGGATTGGTTCAATCGTCACCGTTGTTGGTGGCAATCAAAGTCGGGTTTCTCAGTTCGTAGCACAGCGCACTCACCACTAATAACTACCCCCCCCCCCACACAGAAAAATACAAGAAACAAGATCCCCCTATAGCCTTCAACGACTGTTGGGGCAAGTGCTGTTAGCCAGCACGGTACACGAGAGGGTGGGTGGTGAGCACCATGCCTGGCTGCCTGTCTCCCCCAGCGGCGATCTTTACACATCGCACCGGGTACCCATTTGAGGCTGAGTCGACCAAGAGGAGGCCGCGGATACGGCTTAGATAATCGTCGCACGCACGCACACGGTACACACCTCACTCGGTCACTGCGCCAAGCGCCTCCGACCGTGACAAATTATTCTTCAGCGTCGCCAAAATGATGACCAACATCTTAAAGTTACCCAACTGTGGACATTGGCTCACGGACGAGCACTGTTCGAAGGACACATTTTGCTCTATTTAAGGATGATTCTAGTTAACGCTGCCCTTACACGCGTCAGCCTGCTGCACGAATTGCACCTGCTGCACATACTCACGCACTGCACTGCTGTATACACGCCTGATACACACACACACAGTGCCCTGCTGCTGCAGCACACACACAGCCCCCTGCTGCACACACACATTCAGCGGCCTGATACACACACACACAGCTCCCTGCTGCACCCACACACACAGCTCCCTGCTACACAAACACACACAACTCCCTGCTACACACCCACACACAGCTCCCTGCTACACACACACAGCCCCCTGCTGCACACACACACAGCTCCCTGCTACACACGCACACAGCTCCCTGCTGCACCCACACACACAGCTCCCTGCTACACACACACACAGCTCCCTGCTACACACACACAGCTCTCTGCTACACACACACAGCTCCCTGCTACCATACACACACACAGCTCTCTGCTACACACACACAGCTCCCTGCTACCCACACACACAGCTCCCTGCTACACACACACACAGCTCCCTGCTACACATACACACACTCCCTGCTGCACTCACACACAGCTCCCTGTTACACAACACACAGCTCCCTGCTACACTCACACACAGCTCCCTGCTGCACACACACACAGCTCCCACTTTCACACACACAGCTCCCTGCTACACACACACACTGCTCCCTGCCACACACACACACAGCTCCCTGCTACACACACACACAGCTCCCTGCTACACACACACACAGCTCCCTGCTACACACACACACAGCTCCCTGCTGCACACACACACAGCTCCCTGCTGCACACACGCACAGCCCCCTGCTGCACACACACAGCTCCCTGCTGCACATACACAGCTCCCTGCTGCACACACACAGCTCCCTGCACACACACACACANCTCCCTGCTGCACACACACAGCTCACTGCTACATACACACACTTCTCCTGCTGCACATACACACAGCTCCCTGCTACACACACACACAGCTCCCTGCTACACACACACACAGC
The DNA here is from genome assembly GCA_018977245.1 of Lethenteron camtschaticum. Taxonomy (NCBI): domain Eukaryota; kingdom Metazoa; phylum Chordata; class Hyperoartia; order Petromyzontiformes; family Petromyzontidae; genus Lethenteron; species Lethenteron camtschaticum. Next base: position 10,147,742 of record MU249596.1, read on the forward strand.
TCCCTGCTACACACACACAGCTCCCTGCTGCACACACACACAGCTCCCTGCTNCACACACACACACACTGCTACCTGCTACACACACAGCTTCCTGCTACACACACACAAACAGCTCCCTGCTGCACACACACACTGCTCCCTGCTACGCACACACACACAGCTCCCTGCTACACATACACACACAGCTCCCTGCTNCACNCACACACACAGCTCCCTGCTACACACACACATACAGCTCCCACTCTACACACACACAGCTCCCTGCTACACACACACACAGCCCCTGCTGCACACACACACAGCTCCCTGCCACACACACACAGCTCCCTGCTACACACACACACTGCTCCCTGCCACACACACACAGCTCCCTGCTACACACACACAGCTCCCTGCTACACATACACAAACAGCTCCCTGCTGCACTCACACACAGCTCCCTGTTACACACACACAGCTCCCTGCTACACTCACACACAGCTCCCTGCTGCACACACACATACAGCTCCCTACTCTTCACACACACAGCTCCCTGCTACACACACACACAGCTCCCTGCCACACACACACACAGCTCCCTGCTACACACACACAGCTCCCTGCTACACACACACACAGCTCCCTGCTACACACACACACAGCTCCCTGCTGCACACACACAGCTCCCTGCTGCACACACGCACAGCCCCCTGCTGCACACACACAGCTCCCTGCTGCACATACACAGCTCCCTGCTGCACGCACACACAGCTCCCTGTTACACACACACACAGCTCCCTGCTGCACACACACACTGCTCNCTGCTACATACACACACCTCCTGCTGCACATACACACAGCTCCCTGCTCCACACACACACACAGCTCCCTGCTACACACACACAGCTCCCTGCTACACACACACAAACAGCTCCCTGCTGCACACACACCTCCCTGCTACACACACATACTGCTCCCTGCTGCACACACACACAGCTCCCTGCTACACACACACACACTGCTACCTGCTACACACACAGCTTCCTGCTACACACACACAAACAGCTCCCTGCTGCACACACACACTGCTCCCTGCTACACACACACACAGCTCCCTGCTACACACACACACAGCTCTGCTACACACACACACAGCTCCTGCTACACACACACNTACAGCTCCCCTCTTCACACACACAGCTCCTGCTACACACACATACAGCCCCCTGCTGCACACACACAGCTCCCTGCTNCACACACACACACAGCTNCCTGCTACACACACACTGCTCCTGCAACACACACACAGCTCCTGCTACACACACACACAGCTCCCTGCTACACACACACACACTGCTCCTGCTACACACACAGACAGCTCCCTGCTACACACACACACAGCTCCCTGCTACACACACACACAGCTCCCTGCTGCACACACACACAGCTCCCTGCCACACACACACACAGCCCCCTGCTGCACACACACACAGCTCCCTGCTACACACACACAGCTCCCTGTTGCACACACACACAGCCCCCTGCTGCACACACACAGCTCCCTGCTGCACACACACAGCTCCCTGCTACGCACACACACAGCACCCTGCTGCACCCACACACAGCTCCCTGCTGCACGCACACACACAGCTCCCTGCTGCACACACACACACAGCACCCTGCTGCACACACACACAGCTCCCTGCTACACACACACAGCTCCCTGCTACACACACAAAAACAGCTCCCTGCTGCACTTACACACACACACACACTGCTCCTGCTGCACACACAGACACAGCTCCCTGCTACACACACACACTGTTACCTGCTACACACACACACAGCTCCCTGCTACACACACACAAACAGCTCCCTGCTGCACACACACACTGCTCCCTGCTACACACACACACAGCTCCCTGCTGCACCCACACACAGCTCCCTGCTACACACACACTGCTCCCTGCTACACACACACAGCTCCCTGCTACACACACACACAGCTCCCTGCTACACACACACAAACAGCTCCCTGCTGCACACACACACAGCTCCCTGCTGCACACACAGCTCCCTGCTGCACCCACACACAGCTCCCCGCTACCCACACACACAGCTCCCTGCTACACAAACACACAGCTCCCTGCTACACACACACACACAGCTCCCTACTACACACACACAGCTCCCTGCTACACACACACACACAGCTCCCTGCTACACACACACAGCTCCCTGCTGCACACACACACACAGCTCCCTGCTGCACCCACACACAGCTCCCTGCTGCACCNACACACACAGCTCCCTGCTACACACACACAGCTCCCTGCTACACACACACACACAGCTCCCTGCTGCACTCACACACAGCCCCCTGCTGCACCCACACACAGCTCCCTGCTACTCACACACAGCTTCCTGCTACACACACACAGATCCCTGCTGCACTCACACACAGCCCCATGCTGCACCCACACACGCTCCCTGCTGCACCCACACACACACAGCCCCCTGCTACACACACACAGCTCCCTGCTGCACCCACACACAGCTTCCTGCTACACACACACAGCACCCTGCTGCACCCACACACACCTCCCTGCTGCACACACACACAGCTCCCTGCTGCACCCACACACAGCTCCCTGCTGCACTCACACACAGCTCCCTGCTGCACCCACACACACACAGCCCCCTGCTACACACACACAGCTCCCTGCTACCCACACACAGCTCCCTGCTGCACCCACACACAGCTCCCTGCTGCACCCACACACAGCTCCCACTCTTCTGCCACTGTCCCTCTCCCGCTCCTCCCACTGTAACAGGACGCCTTGGAATGTCCCAGAGACGCAGCAGCGGCGGCGGCGAGGGGGTGAGGGGGTGAGGGGGTGAGTGGTGAGGGGGTGAGTGGTGAGTGAGGGGGTGAGGGGGTGAGGGGTGAGTGGTGAGGGGGTGAGGGGTGAGGGGGTGAGTGGCGAGGGGGTGAGCGGCGAGGGGGTGAGGGGTGAGTGGTGAGGGGGTGAGGGGTGAGTGGTGAGGGGGTGAGCGGTGAGGGGGTGAGCGGTGAGGGGGTGAGCGGCGAGGGGGTGAGGGGGTGAGTGGTGAGGGGGTGGTGAGCGGCGATGAACGGGTGAGTGGTTAGCGGTGAGCAAATGATGTGCTGAGCAGTGAACGTGATGAGTGAGAGAGCCAGACGAGATGAGTGGGGGGGGGATGAGGAGATGAGTGGGTGAGTGACTAGCGGTGGGGGGGTGAGGAGATGAGTGGGTGAGTGACGGGGGGGGTGAGGAGATGAGTGGGTGAGTGACTAGCGGTGGGGGGGGGTGAGGAGATGAGTGGGTGAGTGACTAGCGGTGGGGGGGGGGGGCGTGAGGAGATGAGTGGGTGAGTGACGGGGGGGTGAGGAGATGAGTGGGTGAGTGACNGGGGGGGGGTGAGGAGATGAGTGGGTGAGTGACGGGGGGGGGAGTGAGGAGATGAGTGGGTGAGTGACGGGGGGGGAGTGAGGAGATGAGTGGGTGAGTGACGGGGGGGGAGTGAGGAGATGAGTGGGTGAGTGACGGGGGGGGGGAGTGAGGAGATGAGTGGGTGAGTGACTAGCGGTGGGGGGGGGGTGAGGAGATGAGTGGGTGAGTGACGTGGGGTGAGGAGATGAGTGGGTGAGTGACTGGGGGTGAGGGGGGGTGAGGAGATGAGTGGGTGAGTGACGGGGGGGTGAGGAGATGAGTGGGTGAGTGACTAGCGGTGGGGGGGGGTGAGGAGATGAGTGGGTGAGTGACTAGCGGTGGGGGGGGGGGGGCGTGAGGAGATGAGTGGTGAGTGACGGGGGGGTGAGGAGATGAGTGGGTGAGTGACGGGGGGGGGGGTGAGGAGATGAGTGGGTGAGTGACGGGGGGGAGTGAGGAGATGAGTGGGTGAGTGACGGGGGGGGGTGAGGAGATGAGTGGGTGAGTGACGGGGGGGAGTGAGGAGATGAGTGGGTGAGTGACGGGGGGGAGTGAGGAGATGAGTGGGTGAGTGACGGGGGGGAGTGAGGAGATGAGTGGGTGAGTGACGGGGGGGGGGTGAGGAGATGAGTGGGTGAGTGACGGGGGGGAGTGAGGAGATGAGTGGGTGAGTGACTAGCGGTGGGGGGGGGGGTGAGGAGATGAGTGGGTGAGTGACNGGGGGGAGTGAGGAGATGAGTGGGTGAGTGACGGGGGGGAGTGAGGAGATGAGTGGGTGAGTGACGGGGGGGGGTGAGGAGATGAGTGGGTGAGTGACGGGGGGGGGGATGAGGAGATGAGTGGGTGAGTGACGGGGGGGAGTGAGGAGATGAGTGGGTGAGTGACGGGGGGGGGGTGAGGAGATGAGTGGGTGAGTGACGGGGGGGAGTGAGGAGATGAGTGGGTGAGTGACTAGCGGTGGGGGGGGGGGTTAGGAGATGAGTGGTGAGTGACGGGGGGGAGTGAGGAGATGAGTGGGTGAGTGACGGGGGGGAGTGAGGAGATGAGTGGTGAGTGACGGGGGGGGGGTGAGGAGATGAGTGGGTGAGTGACGGGGGGGGGTGAGGAGATGAGTGGGTGAGTGACGGGGGGGATGAGGAGATGAGTGGGTGAGTGACGGGGGGGGGTGAGGAGATGAGTGGGTGAGTGACGTGGGGGGTGAGGAGATGAGTGGGTGAGTGACTGGGGGTGAGGGGGGGTGAGGAGATGAGTGGGTGAGTGACTAGCGGTGGGGGGGGGGTGAGGAGATGAGTGGTGAGTGACGGGGGGGGTGAGTAGATGAGTGGGTGAGTGACGGGGGGGTGAGGAGATGAGTGGTGAGTGACGGGGGGTGAGGAGATGAGTGGGTGAGTGACGGGGGGGGTGAGGAGATGAGTGGGTGAGTGACGGGGGGGTGAGGAGATGAGTGGGTGAGTGACGGGGGGGTGAGGAGATGAGTGGGTGAGTGACGGGGGGGGGGTGAGGAGATGAGTGGGTGAGTGACTAGCGGTGGGGGGGGGTGAGGAGATGAGTGGGTGAGTGACAGCGGTGGGGGGGGGTGAGGAGATGAGTGGGTGAGTGACGGGGGGGTGAGGAGATGAGTGGGTGAGTGACGGGGGGGGGTGAGGAGATGAGTGGGTGAGTGACTAGCGGTGGGGGGGGCGTGAGGAGATGAGTGGGTGAGTGACGGGGGGGGTGAGGAGATGAGTGGGTGAGTGACGGGGGGGTGAGGAATGAGTGGGTGAGTGACGGGGGGGGGTGAGGAGATGAGTGGGTGAGTGACTAGCGGTGGGGGGGGGGTGAGGAGATGAGTGGGTGAGTGACGGGGGGGGGTGAGGAGATGAGTGGGTGAGTGACTAGCGGTGGGGGGTGGGTGAGGAGATGAGTGGGTGAGTGACGGGGGGGGTGAGGAGATGAGTGGGTGAGTGACGGGGGGGAGTGAGGAGATGAGTGGGTGAGTGACGGGGGGGGAGTGAGGAGATGAGTGGGTGATTGACGGGGGGGGAGTGAGGAGATGAGTGGGTGAGTGACGGGGGGGGGGGAGTGAGGAGATGAGTGGGTGAGTGACTAGCGGTGGGGGGAGGGGGTGAGGAGATGAGTGGGTGAGTGACGTGGGGGGGTGAGGAGATGAGTGGGTGAGTGACTGGGGGTGAGGGGGGTGAGGAGATGAGTGGGTGAGTGACTAGCGGTGGGGGGGGTGAGGAGATGAGTGGTGAGTGACGGGGGGGTGAGGAGATGAGTGGGTGAGTGACGGGGGGGTGAGGAGATGAGTGGTGAGTGACGGGGGGGTGAGGAGATGAGTGGGTGAGTGACGGGGGGGTGAGGAGATGAGTGGGTGAGTGACGGGGGGGGTGAGGAGATGAGTGGGTGAGTGACGGGGGGGGAGTGAGGAGATGAGTGGGTGAGTAACTAGCGGTGGGGGGGAGGGGGGTGAGGAGATGAGTGGGTGAGTGACGTGGGGGGGTGAGGAGATGAGTGGGTGAGTGACTGGGGGTGAGGGGGGGTGAGGAGATGAGTGGGTGAGTGACTAGCGGTGGGGGGGGTGAGGAGATGAGTGGTGAGTGACGGGGGGGGTGAGGAGATGAGTGGGTGAGTGACGAGGGGGTGAGGAGATGAGTGGTGAGTGACGGGGGGGTGAGGAGATGAGTGGGTGAGTGACGGGGGGGTGAGGAGATGAGTGGGTGAGTGACGGGGGGTGAGGAGATGAGTGGTGAGTGACGGGGGGGGTGAGGAGATGAGTGGGTGAGTGACGGGGGGTGAGGAGATGAGTGGGTGAGTGACGGGGGGGGGGTGAGAGATGAGTGGGTGAGTGACGGGGGGGGGTGAGGAGATGAGTGGGTGAGTGACGTGGGGGGTGAGGAGATGAGTGGGTGAGTGACGGGGGGTGAGGAGATGAGTGGTGAGTGACGGGGGGTGAGGAGATGAGTGGTGAGTGACGGGGGGGGGTGAGGAGATGAGTGGGTGAGTGACGGGGGTGAGGAGATGAGTGGTGAGTGACGGGGGGGGGGTGAGGAGATGAGTGGGTGAGTGAGGCGGGGGTGAGGAGATGAGTGGGTGAGTGACNGGGGGGTGAGGAGATGAGTGGGTGAGTGACGGGGGAGGGTGAGGAGATGAGTGGGTGAGTGACGGGGGGTGAGGAGATGAGTGGGTGAGTGACGGGGGAGGGTGAGGAGATGAGTGGGTGAGTGACNGGGGGGTGAGGAGATGAGTGGGTGAGTGACGGGGGGGGGTGAGGAGATGAGTGGGTGAGTGACGGGGGAGGGTGAGGAGATGAGTGGGTGAGTGACGGGGGGTGAGGAGATGAGTGGGTGAGTGACGGGGGGGTGAGGAGATGAGTGGGTGAGTGACGGGGGGTGAGGAGATGAGTGGGTGAGTGACGGGGGGGGTGAGGAGATGAGTGGGTGAGTGACGGGGGAGGGTGAGGAGATGAGTGGTGAGTGACGGGGGGGTGAGGAGATGAGTGGGTGAGTGACGGGGGGTGAGGAGATGAGTGGGTGAGTGACGGGGGGGGTGAGGAGATGAGTGGGTGAGTGACTAGCGGTGAGGGGGTGAGGAGGTTCCACCACCATCTCTCGCCACTCATCCGGGGCTATCTCAGCCGCCATTCGTTAGTTCGCTGTATCTCAGCTGAACCCACAGGGTGCCCATCGTCGACGTTATAGAGAGGGTTGCACCGGAGAAGAAGACGACGCGCTGATGGTGATGCAGGCAGTGACGAGAAGGAAACTGGGCACTCTTTGGACAACACGAAGTAGTCGGGCGGAGAGCAATAGGCACATTCAAAGTGGTGCTGCTGCTGCTGTTGTTGTTCTGGAAAAATGGAAGGAGCCGGAAAGAAGGGGAGACCTCGCAGAGAACGCCAGAAAGACGAGGCCACTGCATGAGGACATTGGCACAAGACAGAGGAAAGTGGAAACAACAAATGACGAAAAGTGCAGCGGACACCTACTACGGGCTAGCTGCCCATGGATCGTGACGATGATGATGATGATGACATGGAGACACTCACTCGCACATGCATGCGTGTGTACGCGAGTGTGTAAACATTGGGAGACAAAGGCGGCCGGGCGTGGTGCTGGCCACCCACCCCCTCGCGTGCCGTGCCGGCCTTCATAGGTGCTGCTCGCTAACAGCACTTGCCCCTGTCAGTCTGTGAAGGCTACACGGGGGATCTTTGTATGTGTGTGTGTGTGACCACCACTGTGCCATCACCGCAGCGCGCGTTATCTACAATCGCGAGATCGACATCAGACGGAAGCTCCCCCCCCCCCGAACCTCCAGTTGTGAGCCGCGCACATTCTCATGAATCTTTGTATTCGTGCATCACCGCAATTGGTGAAACTTCGCGATGCAACACGGGTCTGTACGGGTGGTGCAGGAGCGAGGTGCCAACGGTGGAGGTCCTGGTGCTGCTTCTGCCAAAGTGCGTGGATTCATGGCGTTTGTTTATTTGTTTGCTGGTGACTTTGTGTATTTCATATCGGAATCGCCTCCAGTGCTGGTGCTGCTGGCGGCGATGAAAGTTGTTTAGAAGTCAGGAAAGTCACGACGAGAGAGAGAGGGCGCTTCAGCAGCGAGAGGTCGTGCGTCGTGCCCGCTGTTCCTTCTCATCCGTTACAGGAGTGCAAACTCCCACGGTGGTTTACTGTATGGTCCATAGACTAACACTGCCCATAGACTAACACTGCCCATAGACTAACACTGCCCCATAGACTAACACTGCCCCATAGACTAACACTGCCCATAGACGTACACTGCCCATAGACTAACACTGCCCATAGACTAACACTGCCCATAGACTAACACTGCCCATAGACTAACACTGCCCATAGACGTACACTGCCCATAGACTAACACTCCCCATAGACTAACACTGCCCATAGACTAACTCTGCCCCATAGACTAACACTGCTCATAGACTAACACTGTCCATAGACTAACACTGCCCATAGACTAACACTCCCCATAGACTAACACTCCCCATAGACTAACACTGCCCATAGACTAACACTGCACATAGACTAACAACAAGACAACACTGCCCATAGACTAACTGCCCATGACTAACACTGCACATAGACTAACACTGCCCATAGACTAACACTGCACATAGACTAACACTGCCCATAGACTAACACTGCCCATAGATCAACACTGCACATAGACTAACACTGCCCATAGACTAACACTTTGAGCGAATGTAACCGACTCGCAGTAACAGCAGCCATGGCGTGTTAGACAACTGTGGTGGAACTGGTTTAGTCCGAATCAGGACTCTTCAGCATGGCATCATCAGCGGCGCTCAGCGATGCAAAATATGCACCGTGGTGGCTAGGAGATGTCAACTACCTCACCCGGTATACAGGAGGTCGTGGGGTCGATCTCGACCCTGACGCCTGCTGCTGTATATTTTGAGTTTATGTGTCTCTCTCTCATCATCATCACGGTGGCTAGGAGATGTTAAGTACCTCGCCTGGTCTACAGGAGGTCGTGGGTTCAATTGTGACCCTGACACCTGCTGCTGCTGTATATTTGGAGTCTGCGTGCTCTCCCCGTGGTCGCGGTGGATGTTTCTCCGGGTCCTCCGGCTTTTCCCTCCACATGTAGAATCACGCGTTTAGCGCATTTCGGTGCTGTACATTCCCACGTGACGATAAGCCACTTGGTTGGGCTATCATTTGCGGCCAGGTCGCTTCTTATAAAAAAAGATCTACACAGCTCAGTATCTGGTAAAATAAAAAAATTAAATTTGTTCTGTTTAGAGTTTTAGTTTCAATGCAGGAGGGACATTTTAAGGCAGCGTTATTGAAGAACGCGTTGACATTTTCTCAAGATGTTTTCACCCAACTGAATGCGCGTTCATACAAGTGTGAGGAAACCAGAGCTTCCCGGCGAAACCCCACGAGTGCGAGGGGCAACCCTCTATCCCGCACTGAACGGACAGACGTGAAATCCACGGGCACCACGAACCCAATTGGCACGCAACATTGAGGCAACGTTGGGCAACGCGCTAGGAACCGCTGGCAACAACGTCGGCCCAACGTTCCACGTTCACCCGTTGCGCTTTCTGGTCGGGACTTTCCAAGAGAGAACGTCGCTCATCTCGTTCAGCGAACACGTGCCACGTGCAGGCGCAGGAGCTCATCTTGAGCCCCCCCCCCACCCTGAGCGGGCAATCGCAGCCCTCGGTCGCTGCGGCCGCCGTAGCCGCCCGGCAACCCGACGCACGCGCACCGGCGTCATGTCCAGCTGCGATGGGCACGGGTGGCTACGTGCGGTGTGCAATGATGTCGACGTACCGGCACGCACGGCACGGCACGGCACGCACGGCACGGGCTCGAGATCGCGTGAATAAACCCGCCAGGGCCGCCCGTCCGTGCGGCCCCACGCTCTCACGACCACGCGCGGTCTGCCCTCGTGTTTCGAGTGAATGTTTTGTTCGCGACGAGGGGGGCAGGGGGAGGGGCAGGGGGAGGGGCGGGGCGGGGGGCTAAAACCCAAAACAAGAAGCACGCCGCCGTTCGATCTCCGAGCACGCGGCCGGCGCGTCGCCGTTCCCGGGACCGCGCGAGATTCATTCACAAACTTCAAACGGTGCCCGCGGCGCTGTTGACTGCGGTGTCCCCCCACAACCCCGGGCGCGCACGATGGCACGACACAGATTCGCGGCAGCCGCGAGAGAGAACCGGGTTTTCTGGCCCAGTCACAGACACACACACAGACAAACACCCCTCCTCACCTCTGCCCGTCTGTCAGTCTCATATCTCACTCTCTGCACGTTGAGAGGCGAGGCCACGGCGGCTTATCGCGGAGTTCCCACCGAGGCGCCTGTTTACATTCCTCCGCGTGGCGACGAGGTGCACGGGCGAGGGGCTTTCAGCACCGCCGGTCAAGGGGCGGCGGGTCGCGGTTCGAATCCGCCCACCGCTCTGGTTAATACCGCACAGTGTACGTACGTATGCACGTTCAACTTCTCTCACACCGCACGTAGCCAAACCGTGTTAATCGAAGGTGCGGAGTAAGGACAACAAACTATGGGTCTCTGTGTGAGTCTATGGGTCTCTGTGTGAGTCTCTGAGTCTCTGATGAATCTATGGATCTATGTGTGAGTATATGGGTCTATGTGTGAGTATGTGAGTGTCTGATGAATCTATGGGTCTCTGTGTGAGTATATGGGTCTCTGTGTGAGTCTATAGGTCTCTGTGAGTCTATGGGTCTATGTGTGAGTCTGTGAGTCTCTGATGAATCTATGCGTCTATGTGTGAGTCTATGGGCCTCTGTGTGAGTCTTGGGTCTCTGTGTGAGTCTATGGGTCTCTGTGTGAGTCTATGGGTCTCTGTGTGAGTCTTTGGGTCTCTGTGTGAGTCTTTGAGTCTCTGTGTGAGTCTATGTATGCTGAACTTCTTTCGCACTGTGACATCGCCAACCGTGCTAATCGGAGGTGCGGGAGAAAGGACAACAAACTAAACACAACAACAACAACGAGTAGTTCTAAAGAAATGCCTTTTCAGTCCAGATTATTTCAAAGTGCCATAGCTCCAGCGGCCTCCTATTATCGGCAGGAAGAGCGTTCCAGACGGCCACAGGGGCGCATCTGGAACGCCGCGTTTACGAATTGTAAAACCGTCCGCCTCGCTGACAGTGGACACTAAAGAGCCCCCCCCCCCCCCCCCCGTGATGTCGCTCGCGGCGCAAGATTTTCCCCGAATTTCAAAAGCCACCCCGCGCACATCGCTGGGTTGTAATCGCGCGTAGCGGCCATCATCGCCCATTCAGAAGCGGGGACGGGGGCAGCGATACACAGAGAACGAGGGCGAGAGAGAGAGGTGGGAACAGAGTGGAACACGGAGACGGAGTGGAAGCTAGCGATTCCAGCAACTGACATATGTGAGAGTCGAAGAGAGAGAGATGGAGAGATGGAGAGAGGCGATCAGACGCAAGGAACACACTCCCTCCAACCCCTGCAAAAACATGGCAGTACTCTCCTGAAAAAAACGAGTCTTGAGACTTTATTTAAACTACTTTTAGAAAATATTTTAAACGGGGCAAGGCCCACTGAGCTATACAGCTCTTTTTCAGAAGCGACCTCACCAAAAAAGACAGCTCAATGAAGGGGCTTATCGTAGCGTGGAAATGTGATGCAGCCAAGTACTCTGAACGAGTGACGTTGATTCTAAATGTGGAGGGAAAACCCGGAGGACGTGGCGAAAATCCACGCGACCACTGAGAGAGAGAGAGACACGCAAACTCCAAATATACAGCAGCAGGCCTCAGGGTCAGGATCGGACCCACGACCTCCTGTAGACCAGGCGAGGTAGTTAACATCTCCTAGCCACCGTGATGATGATGAGAGAGAGAGACACGCAAACTCCAAATATACAGCAGGCGTCAGGTCGGATCGGACCCACGACCTCCTGTATACAGGCGAGGTAGTTAACGTTTCCCATCCAACGATGCTTTCCCAGATGAACGAAAAAATGTGTTTGGGTTCGCTCCCCGACCCGGGCGTGTGTCTGCGTGGAGTCTGTCCATTCTCTCTCTCTCTGCCCCTGCTCTGCGTGGATTTCCTCCTCCCAAAGCTAACAAATAAACCCCAGCCCCACGCGATGTGACCGCAATTGGCCTCCATAACCCGTCCCACGTTACTGACTGCACGTGGCTCATTCGGAATCGCGCACAGCGGCAACATCACCGCCAACTTGGCAGTACAACTCCTGCAAATAAATACGTCTCCAGACTCATTGAGGCTTTCCCAGTTGAATAAGCATCAAAATAAATAATAATAATAACCACCAAAGGCTAAGATCCCCCGTATAGACGTCACAAAGCTCTGCCCCCCCCCCCAAAAAAATAAAACATGCTTCAAATCGCTTTAAACTATTGTCATTGTGGCGCTGCATTCTGATGCTGTAGGATAAAACATTTATTAAAAAGTCTATTTAATTAAGTAGGACGTGTTGTCTATATTTATTTAAAGTTGCACATTTTTACGTGACGTCACATTTCTCAAACGGGGAAAATAGTCAAAAAGCCAAATATACAGCAGCAGGCGTCAGGGTCGGGATTGAACCTACGATCTCCTGTAGACCAGGCGAGGGAGTTAACATCTCCTAGCCACCGCGGCCCACAAGCCACACCGTTGTCAAAGGATATCTGAACCTGTCCTGGGCACCCCCACCTCCTTCAGAGTCCCACGCTGAGTGGCGGGGAACACGAGGGACACACGGAAACACGATCGGCTTCAAACGTCAAATGATCGATGTCACGTTTCCACGTCATCTGGTGTGTGCATGGTGAACCTAAAAATCGGACACATTAGTTTAACACGTGGTAGGTTTTCACGACCACTATCATCCATAACAGAGTTTTTATTGGGTTAGATCGTAGTGTGTAAATGTTGTGGATTTACTCTCCAACACACCGGTGTGCTGTACTAGTAACAAATTGGCATGTTCGGTTTACTGACAGACCTTACTAATCGGCTGTGTTGGCTGGTGGCAGATTTAACGACACATTTATATCTACTGGATGTAACCCCCCCCAAAAAGCCTGTATTATATGAATCGGACACATTTTAATGTCATTGTTATTATTCCCCTTGCCTACGCTGTCGTGGTGGCGAGGCTCGCGCGCTTCAAAGACCCTGAGAGTCGTGCCGGCGAGGGTTTGTGACTCCCGGCAGGTTCAACCCTAGCAGCTGGTGTCAGGCGAGGGGCCTGACAAACGACAAAATACTGGCACCTCCAGGTTCCCGAAAATAAAAAATCTTTGTTACGGAAACCAAAATGAGAAAGAGAGACAACACTTGGGCCACAGGAGGCTCAGACCCACCTACGGGCAGTATGACCCACTGCCGATGGAAGCCTGTTGGAAGTCAGGAGTGTGATGGAGAGCCGACTGGGTCCTAAAGCCAAGAAAAGACTCGCTACGGGGAACGTCCGCACCGCGCATGAGACGTGAAAGACAGCCCTCGTCCGAATGCGGCAGTCAGGGTTCCCACCCGAACCCCATCACGTGACACCACATCTCTCCGGGTTCTCGTATCATTACACTGGATTCCGGTCTTGAAACAAGTCGAGGAGCTCAAGAGCTTTCCTATAGTTTGTAAAGCCTCGCATGGGCTGGCACCATCCACATATTCAAGAGTGAATTCATCCGTAACCCCTCAAGGTCGTTACGATCTGCAGATTCTGCCATGCTGTGCGCACCTCGATCCCGACTGCATTCCTGGGGTAAGCGGCAATTTGCTGCGTCTGCGCCACGGTTGAGGAATTCCCTACCGCCATGGAAATTCATCTTAAAACAAGTAATTCTATTTAGTTTTGATTTTAAGCTTTCGTGACTGCAGGAATCCATCTCGTTGGTTCTTTCGGTAAAGTCACGTGGGTAAAAAATAATAGATCACGACGTTTCGATCGCAACGCAAGCAATCGTCATCAGGTGGGACAACCACAACAAGAAAAAACTGCAGTAAGTCTACTTCCAGAACTACTTCAGCAGTTTGTTCTTGCTGTGGNTGTCCACCTGATGACGATTGCTGCGTTGCGATCGAAACGTCGTGATATATTATTTTTCTACCACGTGACTTTACCGAAAGAATCAAAGAGTATTGTTTAGTTTCTCCGTCTCTTTTCGCCTTATTCTTACAAGGCGCCTTGAGACATTAGTGGACGGCACCTTACATATAATGTGAATTATTATTGTTATTAAACCTCGGAGACCCAAGATCACGTGGCGCAAGACCATGAAGGCCAAGTTGGCATCAACGATCAACCTCTCTTGGGGCGAGGCTCAACATGCTGCCAGAGACGGGAAGGAGTGGAGGGAAAACCATTGAGGCCTCACGTCCCAAAGGAGATCACCTGATGACGGACGCTTGTGTTGTGCCCGAAACGTCGTGATCTATAATTTTTCTACTTACGTGACTTTACCGAAAGAACCAAAGAGTATTGATCACTGCAAGTCACGAAAACTTCAAATCTAGATTGAGATCAAGAGGATTGACTCACGAACTTACTCGCCCAGGAAAGCCTCACTGAGTCTCAAGACTCCTTTGTTTTAAGGAGGGTCCTGCCAAGGTGTAGCGCAGCACGGGGTGGCGTAGTGTGACGAGAGCGATCCCAGCCGACTGTTTCTGCGGTGGGATGTTTTTGTGGCCGATAGCGGTTCCCCAGTCTGGGGGGGTTTAGCTGTGGGAGGAAATCGGGGAACTCGGAGGAAACCCACGCAGAACAGGGGGGTACAACCAAACTCCAAATATAAAGATCCCCGTGTAGCCTCAACAAACTGTTGGGGCAAGTGCTGTTGGCGAGTAGCACCAATGAAGGCCGGCACGCAGAGGCGTAGCTAGGGGGGGGCAGGGGGGGTACATGTGTCCCCGGGCGCCAAGGTAAAGGGGCGCCAAAACGAGGCTTACAACGTCACATTATAACTTATTGCGGCGGGCGNCCTGACAAATCTACACCTCAACCTAAAAGTTGATATATCCCGCCACACACAGCCTACATGTCATGTAATTACATTTTGGTATGTTATTAAACGGGGGGGGGGGGGGGGCGCCAATTTTATAGTTCGTCCCGGGCGCAAAATATCCTAGCTACGCCACTGCCGGCACGGCACATGAGGGGTGGGTGGCCAGCATCACGCCCGACCGCCTTTGTCTCTCCAGCGGCGATAATCACAGACTGCACCAGGCACTCATGGGAGGCCGAGTTGACCTAGGGGAGGTGCAGAGCCGGGAATCGAACTCGAGTCGCGGGGTTCGTAGCGCAGCGCGCTAACCGCTCCTCAACTCCATGTACTCACTCTGTAGAACGGGCGGAGGGGGGGAGGGGGCATACAAACTCCACGCAGGAAGGCGCCCGAGTCGGGAATCAAACCGAGGCGCTTCTGGCTGCGAGGCGCGAGATCGTTGCCGCCGCCGCTGCCTCCAACCTGCGAGCGTGGCGAGCATGGCGCCGGTGAATGTGAAAGTTCGGTTTTTTTTTTTGTTTAATTTGGCCCTCGGTGAAAAAGAAAAATGTTCCTGACCTCGCCTGGCCCTCGATGCTCCGTCATTTTCTCGGCACCCGCGGCAGCGCGGAACGAGAGCGGCATTCCACCTCGCCACGTGCGGATTCGTCAGCATCACGCACGCACCCGTCCACGGACGGGCGGCCATCCCCTCGTTGCGAACTCTTTCTTGCAAAGCGTTCCCCGACCCCACACCCCCGCACCCCGAGCGGGATATCCCTCTAAGTAAACTAAAACCACCAAACAAAAATGTTTTACTTCACCATGTAAGGCCCACTGAGCTGTTTTCGCTCTCTTTCGACGCGTTCCCGCTCACGGTTAATGTCGGTGGCAAATGTATCTGAGCCGCTCCTGACAACCTCCCTCTTAGGTCGACTCAGCCGAGAATGGGTACCTGCTGCGGTGTGGGTAAACATCGTCACTGGGGGAGACAAAGGCGGCCGGGCGTGGTGGTGGTGGTGCTGACCACCCCACCCCTTCGTGTGCCTATTTCCGGAGCGTCCTTGTAGGGTGCTAAGCGAGCGGCACTCGCCCCAACAGCTCGTCAAGAGGCGACACGGGGCAGCTTCGTCTTCGTGGTGACAACGCACCCACGTGCTGCCTCCGAGCACGCGCACGGCGAGTCGTCACGCGAACAACGCGGTCCACGCTGGGCCATGTGCGTGCGACGCAGCCATCGTGTCAGCGCAGTCGTCAGGGCGCAGCCGTCAGGGCGGACTGCACTGAACGCACAACCGTCCGCAGCAAAGGGGCCGTCCATAAATGACGTCACGCGATTTTGGACGATTTTTGACCCCCCCCTCCCTCGTCACACGGCGTCACAAAAAGTCAGACCCCCCCCCCTCAAATATGACGTCACAAAGCTCTGCCCCCCCCCCCAAAAATAAAACATGCTTCAAATCGCTTTAAACTATTGTCATTGTAGTGCATATTTGATGTGGCGCTGGACTCTGATGTTGTAGGAGAAAGCATTTATTAAAAAATTAACCCGTAAAACAAAGTTTTCACTCTAAATCCTTTATATGCGTGGTGGCTAGAGTCATCTCGTCCTCTGGCTTGAGATGGCTGCAATCTATGGGTCAGATGATTGTCTGCCAGTATTAAGCAATTGGTAATTACATATTTAGTTTGTTTTCCCTAAACAGTGTAAAATTTTGGAAAAAAAATTTCACAAAAATTAATTGTCACACACAACGAGTCTGTGTGGAAAATGTCAGCTCGATTGGATCACGGGAAGTGGGTTAAAAAACGAGCGAAAGATTTGCACGGTCCTAAGCAAGCAAGCGAACTTAATATAAAGGATTAAAAAATATATATTCGCCTGTGGAGGACGCGGGGATCGATCCCACGACCTTTGGCATGGGAAGTGAGGGCGCTACCAACTGCGCTACTCCGCCACGGCCTGTGGAGGGGTTACGCTCTGGGCTCCTATACTGTGACGTTCAGCCAAAGCCATGAATGAGTTCTATTTGAATATATGTAAAATAAAAATTTTGCCTAAAAAGTGTAAAATTTTGGGAATTTTTTTCACGAACATTAATTGTCTGGAACAACGAGTCTGTGTGGAAAATGTCAGCTCGATTGGATCACGGGAAGTGGGTTAAAAAACGACCGAAAGATTTGCACGGTCGTAAGCAAGCAAGCAAGCACGCAAGCAAGCAAGCAAGCATGCTAACTTAATATAAAGGATTTAAAAAGTCTATTTAATTAAGTAGAACGTGTTGTCTATCTGTATTTAAAGTTGCGCATTTTGACGTGACGTCACATTTCTCAACCCCCCCCCCCTCGTCACACATCGTCACAAATGTCTGACCCCCCCCCCCCCCGTGACGTCAAATATGGACGGCCCCAAAGCTTTACATCCTCGCGTGTTTGCAACATGGAGAAGAAACTAAACGAGCGGGGGCGGTTACTCGCAACGATGCATTGAGTCAGTGGGGTGTGGGGGGTGGTAGACGGGAGAGGGGGGGGCCCTGGCCCTGCCCGCGTTTGACTTGGCACAGTCGGCAAGCTGGCATCGGTCCCTCCGGGTGCCGGAATTGATTTGCGAGCGAGATTTTGACACCGGCTTTGGCGTAAATCTCATCACAGTCAACCGCGTGGCATTCGTAATCCCGGGTCCTGACTGAGGAAGATGCTCGCGACCGGTTGTGACGAAACATTGGCAAACTCCACAGCTCGCTCACAACAAAGACAAAGATCCAAGGCCGTAGCCATGGAGTCAACATTGGGGGGACCAAATCTTCCAGGGTGTCTGGGGGTCCCAACCCAGAAAAATATATAAATGTGAAAATTCATTTCCTGCCAAAATATGAAAACATTCCTAACACGTTTTAAATACAGTATTGTATTACATTGCTCTGTTTTTACTTTTCTACATTTCTTGTTTCATTGCATGTAATGGCAGAGCTTAGGGATTAAAAAGGACGACCATAACCACAATCATATAAACAGCAATCTATGCATTAATTTACATGAAGACAAGTCCAATATTGTGGCCAAGGTTTAGCAAATTTTGTTTTTANTTACATAGCAGAGCAATTATTTTTATAGCAATATATTGGGGGGGGGGGACATTTGAGCATATTGATAATACGGCCTTGAAAGTCATATCGCCTCAACAATGCAGCAAGTGGTTANCAGCACTAGCCGGCATGGCGAGGGGTGGTGCACCACGCCCGGCCACCTTTGTCTCCCTGGTGGCGATGTTTACACACCGCGCCAGGTACTCATTTGAGGCTGAGTCGACCGGGAAGGCCCAGAACCAGTTCAGATAATCGTCGCCGGTGTTGTCCGTGAGCGCGATTCGAACCTGGGTCGCCGGGTTCAGAGGGCAGCGTGCTAACACTAGACTACCGCTCCCACTCTCTCATCCACACATCAACTTACCCGCTCAGCCATTAACTCAATGCATTCACTCATTAAATGTCCCAAGTCACTTTCGTAACTCTCCCACTCACACACACACGCAGACACACACACCACCTGTCCGGGCATTTGCCATGATCTGTGTTTGGATGGCAGGAACCCAAACCGAGATCCGGCTGAATGACCGCGTTCACAGCGGAGCGCGCGGTTTTGAAAGGAGGCCCCGGGCCTACTGAGAAGACGCGACCCAAAGTCTGCTTCTGCGGCCCTAAGCCCGTGGAATCGTATCACGGCCTCCTGCGCACGCCATAGAAGTGCAGGTCGGTGTCTAAAGGCGGCGATAGAGGTGCGGTGTCCTGGGAGGAAACGCGAGAATGTTGTTCATTCTTTTTCACATCGCTCAATTTCCACAGCGTGCATACTCCCATCAAAAGGGTCCTTATCCGGCTCGTTCGTCCTCCAACCCGCGACAAACAGCTGATGCGGGCGTTAGCAACGGGAAAAAACACGCGCACGTGTTTTGTGTGAACGTGTGATCCCGAGTTTCCTTCCACGTAGACCGGGGGGGCGGTGTGGGAGACCTACGGTCCCTGGGCTCCACGCGGCCCGCGACTTCACTTCATGCGGCCCGTGACTGAAATATTCCTTACCCCTGATGTGCACATTCACTGCACACCGGCGGAGGAGTTTCATGGATTCAGTACGGTGCCGTAAGACAGAACACCACAGTCTTACACTCAGTACCATACAGAACACCACACACATGCCCCTGTACTGCGTCACCCCGTGACAGAACACCACCTCCCACGAGATGCGGCTCGTGCGATCCGGGCCTCTGCTCACACCCCCCATCCCTGCCCCCACTCCTCCTCCTCCACGTGACCCCGATAGACAGCGTAGGGGGTGAAGGTGTGATGGGTGGGGGACTCTGACTCGACTCCCTTTCTCCTGCTCCCACTCTCCCTGCCTCCCTCCTACTCGTCGCACTCTCTCCTCCTCCCAATCACTTCTCCCCCTCCCTCCACCCCCCCTCCCTTCCACCCCGTCCCTGTGCCAGAGGCCACGCCGAGTCTGGCAGAGCGAAACGGCCGAATGTGCAGATTTCACTTCTCTCTGTGGACTTCCGAGGAGGGAGAGAATGGCCAAAGGATAACGGAGAGGATGAATGTCAGTGCGGTGGTGGAGCAGACTCAGTGTGGAGTAGTAGTGTATAGTGTATAGTAGTGGTGGTGTAGTGTATAGTGTATAGTAGTCGTGGTGGTGTGTAGTGTAGTGTATAGTAGTGTAGTGTATAGTAGTAGTGTAGTGTGTAGTAGTGGTGGTGGAGCAGACTCAGTGTGGAGTAGTAGTAGTGGT
This sequence comes from Lethenteron camtschaticum, assembly GCA_018977245.1. Taxonomy (NCBI): domain Eukaryota; kingdom Metazoa; phylum Chordata; class Hyperoartia; order Petromyzontiformes; family Petromyzontidae; genus Lethenteron; species Lethenteron camtschaticum. The sequence goes on from MU249596.1 coordinate 10,167,432, forward strand.
GGTAGTGTAGTATACAGTGTATAGTAGTGGTGGTGTAGTGTGTAGTAGTAGTGGATGTTGTAGTGTGTAGTAGTGGTGGTGGTGTAGTGTATAGTGTAGAGTAGTGGTGTAGTGTATAGTGTAGCGTAGTGGTGGTGGTGTAGTGTGTAGTAGTGGTGGTGTAGTGTATAGTAGTGGTGGTGTAGTGTATAGTAGTGGTGGTAATGTAGTGTAGAGTAGTGGTGGTAGTGTATAGTAGTGGTGGCGGTGGTAGTGTCAGTGTATAGTAGTGGTGGTGTGTAGTGTAGTGTGTAGTAGTGGTGGTGGAGTAGCTCAGTGTAAAGTAGTAGTGTAGTGTACAGTAGTGGTGGTGTTGTAGTGTCAGTGTATAGTAGTGGCGGTGTAGTGTCAATACACTTTATGAATCTCATCAGCACTGCGGTTGCCCGTTCTGCAGGAGGGGGCGCATCGTTGGCTCTGTGTGGCCACAGGCTCCTCGTCAAGACAAACGTCGTCTGGCAATGACGGGGCCGCCACGACGCCACGGGGCCACGGGGCCACGACGCCACGGAGCCACGGGGCCATGGGGCCACGACGCCACGGAGCCACGGGGCCACCACGAGGCCACGGGGCCACCACGAGGCTACGGGGCCACCACGGGGCCACGGGGCCACCACGAGGCTACGGGGCCACGGAGCCACGGGGCCACGACGCCACGGAGCCACGGGGCCGCCACGAGGCCACGGGGCCACGACGCCACGGAGCCACGGGGCCACGACGCCACGGGGCCATGGGGCCACGACGCCACGGAGCCACGGGGCCACCACGAGGCTACGGGGCCACCACGAGGCCACGGGGCCACGAGGCCACGGGCCACGAGGCCACGGGGCCACGGGGCCACCACGGGGCCACGGGCCACCACGGGCCACGGGGCCGCCGCTGCCAGGGACGCGCTCCCCCACTGCTTCCTCGCCTGCGCGGCTGCGACGGCGGTGGCTGGCGAGACAGACGATCCCGCCGCCCGTTCCAATATTTATGCGGTGGCACCAGTGCCATTTATTATACGGCCAATAAAAGTGAAAAACGTCGGCAAATATTTCTACGCTTGCTGTACTCGAGAGAGAGCGAGAGAGGGTGTGAGTGTGTTGTGTTGTAAGGAACCCCCCACCCCGGCCCGCCTGCCCTGGGCCACGCAGGCCAGCGCGGGAAGTATGGCCAAACGAAGCATAGCCAAACGAATGCCACGACTGGCAGGACGCGGAGCGATTGTCCCCGTCACGGCAAGCGCTGAGAATGTTATCGCACGGGAAGCGACGGCCACCGCCCACCAGCACCCCCCCCACCAGCCCCCACCAATCCCCCCCGAACCCCCCCCCCCGCCCCCCTCGCTGTGCCAGGCTGCCTTGCTCCGCACGCTAGGGGCTGCGCAAACTTTTCCATCGAGAGAGCAAAAACAATCGGAGGGATTTTTGTGAGCAAACCTCGGGCGGTTAGGGGAGAGAAAAAAAACTGGCTGCAGGCTGCGAAGTACAGAAAAAGAAAATAAAAGCGCAGATGTTTAGGTACATTTTTTTTGGTCTCATATCATCTCATGATTCGTTTTTTTTTGTATCACAGAACCCTTCACGCAAATTGCATCTCGCGCGCGCGATCTCCCAGGAGGAGCCGCAGACACGAGCTGGAAGCCTCACGACAGGCAGTGAACGGCACTCCAAACGACCGCCCCGAGGTTCTCGTGGAAGATTCCAGATGCTTTCAGCCACCTCGGCGTTCACGATACGAGTGGGAGGAAACCGCAGCGCCAGAGAGAGCCCACGCGTGCGAGGGAGGAACGCTAGATGTCCAGGGTCAGTTGATATCGGTCCCCGCTTTGCTGTACCGCATCTGCTGGCGAGCCGGGGTATGATGACAACCTCCTCGATGCCCACGGGGAACGGAGCCTCGCGGCAGTTTCTCATCAACCCTCTCTGCTGCGCCCACACAAGTGCTGGCTTAGAGTCAGCCATGTGCAGCGTGGCCACCACCACCATCATCACCGCCACCATCACCACCATCACCGCTACCACCACCATCACTGCTACCATCACCATCTCCGCTTCCACCACCATCATCGCTACCACTCACCATCGCCACCATCACCGCTACCATCACCATCGCCACCATCACCGCTACCACCACCATCACCGCTACCATCACCATCACCGCTACCATCACCATCGCCACTATCACCGCTACCACCACCATCACTGCTACCATCACCATCACCGCTACCACCACCATCACCGCTACCACCACCATCACCGCTACCATCACCATCGNCCACCATCACCGCTACCACCACCATCACTGCTACCATCACCATCACCACCGCCACCACACCATCATCACCACCACCACACCACCATCACCGCTACCACCACCATCACTGCTACCATCACCATCGCCACCACCACCATCACCACCACCATCATCATCACCACTACCACCATCACCACCGCCACCCGCGCGTCCTTCGCAGGATGTCCGACGTTTTGCTCCGTGTGCCGGTGGTGGGGGCGAGGGGGAACTCTCCAGTGTCCGAATGGAAACAGCTCCCGGCTCGCCGAGCAACGAACCCGACAGCCGCGTTGTGCGGAGAGCCGCGCGGTGGCGCAACGGTGGAGACGGGGGGGAGCGGGTGGCACCGGTGGAGACCCGAGCGCCGGTGGCGCGCGGCCTGTGAGCTGGTCTCGTGTGCCAGCGCGCGCAGGCACCGGCGGCTCGCGTGTGCGTGGCAAGAGGCGGCGGGCAGCAAGGGACCAGCAGCAGCAGAAGCAGCCCTCGGTTTTGCCCGAGTTACGAGGCAGGCCGAGGGATGATGACGCCAGCGGTGTGAGGAATTAAATCCGAATTCAGTGAAATCGACCTGCGTGGTAAGCGGGTGGTGGGTGGGAGTATGANGGGGGGGTATGGTGAGCTCTGTCTCTGCTGGGGGGGCAGGGAGTTCCCCAACACTCCATGTTCCCCTACCACGCGGGTTTCACCTCCCTCTGCTTCTCAAAGTGTCTCACCCGACCTCACCCGGCCCGGCTCTCGCTCTCATCTTCTCGCACTCTCTCGCTCTCACACTCTCGCACTCTTTTCTCGCACTCTCACTGTCTCTCTCTCGCACTCTCCACTCTCTCGCACTCTCACTGTCTGGCACTCTCTCACTCTCGCACTCTCTCTCTCACCCTCTCNCCTCTCCTCTCACCCTCTCACCCTCTCGCACTCTCACTGTCTGGCACTCTCTCACACTCCCGCACTCTCACACCAATACGTGGGGTGTCCGCGCCTGAACCCAATGTTCTGGCTTTTGGGGGGGGGGGTAGGGGGGTGCCTTGCCTGGCTAATAAGCGCCACGATCTTGCAAACTTCGTCTGTGCCCAAGCAAAAATGGAAGTTCACAAGACCGGGGGGGGGGACAAAACAAAGGTGCCGCAAGGCGACACTGACGGCGGCTCTGCATTGCCGATGTGCAGGGGGCCCCCGCCGCTCAAGGCGCTGCTCCGGCTGGAGCACGAAGCGTGCCCTTTGTTTGCTGTGTGGGGGGGGGGGGTGAAGCCCTCTGCACCGGCATTCTGCGTTTCACTCTCTCTAACGAGCGTGTTTGTCGAGCTCGGCGTTGCGTGACGACGCACGCCACGTGACATGTGACGCGCGCGGCACCACGTGCACACGCGGCAGCGCGTCGTGACGTGACGCTGTTACTCGATGTGACTTGCATCGAAATCGGCTCTAGTGCTTTTGCTGTTGGCAGGAATAAAAGTGGTTTAAGAGTTTTTTTAAAAAAAGTCTCTCGCACGCTCTCTCGCACTCTCACTCACGCCCACACCCTGGGTGAGGCCTGGTCAGGCGTGGGTGGGGCGAACAGCTGTTTGTGCGAGGTGAAGGAATTGGTCAGATTGACAGATGTGTTCGGCGTGACTGTGGTGTGGACGGGTGTGGGTGGGGTGGACAGGTAAAGGTTGGGTTGACAGGAGTGGGTGGGGTGGACAGGGGTGGGTGGGGTGGACAGTTGTGAGTGGGGTGACAGGTGTAGGTGGGGTGGACAAGTGTGGGTGGGGTGGACAGGTGTGAGTGGGGTGGACAGGAGTGGGTGGGGTGGACAGGTGTGAGTGAGGTGGACAGGTGTGGGTGGGTGGACAATTATGGGTGGGGTGGACAGGAGTGGGTGGGGTGGACAAGTGTGGGTGGGGTGGACAGGAGTGGGTGGGGTGGACAGGTGTGGGTGGGGTGGACAGAGTGGGTGGGGTGGACAGGCGTGGGTTGGGTGGACAGGTATGAGTGGGGTGGACAGGTGTGGGTGGGGTGGACAAGTGTGGGTGGGGTGGACAGGAGTGGGTGGGGTGGACAGGAGTGGGTGGGGTGGACAGGAGTGGGTGGGGTGGACAGGGTGGGTGGGGTGGACAGGAGTGGGTGGGGTGGACAGGCGTGGGTGGGGTGGACAGGAGTGGGTGGGGTGGACAGGAGTGGGTGGGGTGGACAGGTGTGGGTGGGGTGGGCAGGAGTGGGTGGGTGGACAGGAGTGGGTGGGGTGGACAGGAGTGGGTGGGGTGGACAGGGTGGGTGGGTGGACAGGAGTGGGTGGGTGGACAGGAGTGGGTGGGGTGGACAGGAGTGGTGGGGTGGACAGGAGTGGGTGGGGTGGACAGGCGTGGGTGGGGTGGACAGGTGGTGGGTGGACAGGAGTGGGTGGGGTGGACAGGTGTGAGTGGGTGGACAGGTGTGGGTGGGGTGGACAGGGGTGGGTGAGATGGACAGGTGTGCGTGGGGTGGACAGGTGTGGGTGGGGTGGACAGGGTAGGTGGGTGGACAGGTGTGGTGGGTGGACAGGGTGGGTGGGGTGGACAGGCGTGGGTGGGTGGACAGGTGTGAGTGGGGTGGACAGGCATGGTGGGGTGAACAGGAGTAGGTGGGGTGGACAGGTGTGGGTGGGGTGGAAGGAGTGGGTGGGTGAACAGTGTGTGGGTGGACAAGGGTGGGTGGGTGGACAGTGTGGGTGTGGACAGGTGTGGGTAGAAGGCGTGTGTGTAGACTGGGTCAGATGAACAGTGTGGGTGTGTGAGTGGGTGAGTGCAGATGGTGTGAAGATACAATGGATTAGGAGATGCGGGTGTGTGAACAATGTGGGCGTGTATAATGTGGGTGTGTGTTAAGGTGCGTGTGTGTAAGGTGTGTGTGAATTCTGGGTTTGTGGGCGTGTGGGTCTGTGTACGCGTGAGTCAAGGCCGTAGCCATGGAGTCAACATTGGGGGGACCAAATCTTCCAGGGTGTCTGGGGTCCCAACCAGAAAAATATTACATTTGAAACTAATTTTCTGCCTAAAATATTAAAAAATTCACTAACACATAGGATGGACTTTTATTTATTTTTTACAATGTCTAAAAGTTATTGTATTACATTGCTGTTTTAACTTTTTACCATTTCTTGTTTCATTGTGTGTAATGGCAGAGATTTGGCATTAATAAAGTACAACCATAACCACAATCATATAAACAGAAATCTATGCATTGATTTATATGAAGACAAGTCCAGATATTGTGGCCAAGGTTTAGCAAATTGTTTTTTTATTTACATAGCATAGCAATTATTTTTATAGCAATATATTGGGGGGGACATTTGAGCATTTTTGAATATTGTAATTACGGCCTTGGTGTGAGTGGGGTGTGCGTGCGAGTGGAGTGGCGGCGGAGCGGCTCCATCCCCTCCTGGTGTTGCGTGTCATCGCCGTTACTCGAGACGCGTGCCCCGCGTGCCCGTTAGACGCGTGCCCCGCGTGCCCGTTAGAGGAAGCGAGCGGCATTAAACCCTGCCGCGGTGCAAGTCGCGTTTCAGAAACCGGAACGGACACTCGACAACGACCACCACCAGCACCAGCAGCACCAGCAGCACCAGCAGCACGGCTTGACCCGAGCAAAGGGCAGCACGAAGGCGACTGCTGCTGCTGCTGCTGCCCTCATGCCGCACCCAGCCAGGGCAGTAGCGGTCACGCTGCCCCCCTCCCCCCCACGTGATGCTAGCGAACCCCCACTGACAGGGGCCCAGGGAGGGTCCCGCGGACGGGCTGGGCCACAAGAACCGAGCGGGCCGGCCCAGGCCCATTTCCCGCGGGGGGCGGGGGGGAGTGCCGTGGAAAATCACACTAAAGACAAAGATCCCCGTACAGTCTCAACGGACTGTTGGGCAAAGTGCCACACAAAAGACAAAGATCCCCGTATAGCCTCAACAGACTGTTGGGGCAAGTGCCACACAAAAGACAAAGATCCCCCGTATAGCCTCAACGGACTGTTGGGGCAAAGTGTCGCGAAAAAGAGAAAGATCCCCCGTATAGCCTCAACAGACTGTTGGGCAAAGTGCCACACAAAAGACAAAGATCCCCCATATAGCCTCAACATACTGTTGGGGCAAAGTGTCGCGAAAAAGACAAAGATCCCCCGTATAGCCTCAACAAACTGTTGGGGCAAAGTGCCACGCAAAAGACAAAGATCCCCGTACAGCCTCAACAGACTGCTGGGCAAAGTGTCACGCAAAAGACAAAGATCCCCGTGCAGCGGCCGTGCCGAGGCCCGGCACCCACGGAGAGTTGGCCACAAGTCAACGCAGCCGCCCCGGAGGCTCGTCGCGGCCAGTCTCCATCCGCTGCTGCATGAAAGACCTCGTGACGACGGAGGAGGTTGGAGAGCCGAGGAGGAGGAGGAGGTGGTGCGTGAATCGGCGAGTGGCTGGTGGCGAGGGGTCTGGGGTGATCATCACTGCGGGTGCGGTAAACTCATAACCGTGCGGACAACTCGAGTCTGCTTCACCCGCAGTGGACGTGAGGGATCCCGTGACGCCATTCGCAAGAGGAGGTGGGCCACGTTGTGCCACGGGCCACACGGGTCCACAAGTTGCCTAGTTCTAACAATGACATCGCAAAATCACTCGACTGGGATGACACACAGATGTGGGAAATGTGACGGTGTGGGTGGGGGTGTAGGGGTGGGAGATGTCACGGTGGGGGTGTAGGGGTGGGAGATGTCACGGGGGGTGTAGGGGTGGGAGATGTCACGGGGAGGGTGTAGGGGTGGGAGATGTCACGGTGTGAGTGGGGGTGTAGGGGTGGGGTGGAGGGGTGTAGGGTGGGAGATGTGACGGTGTAGGGTGGGGTGGAGGGGTGTAGGGGTGGGAGATGTGACGGTGTGAGTGGGGGTGTAAGGGTGGGGTGGAGGGGTGTAGGGGTGGGAGATGTGACGTTGTGAGTGGGGGTGGAGGGGTGGGGTGGAGGGGTGTAGGGTGGGAGATGTGACGTGTGAGTGGGGGTGGAGGGTGTAGGGGTGGAGATGTGACGGTGTGAGTGGGGTGTAGGGGTGGGGTGGAGGGGTGTAGGGTGGAGATGTGACGGTGTGAGTGGGGGTGGAGGGGTGTAGGGGTGGGAGATGTGACGGTGTGAGTGGGGGTGGAGGGTGTAGGGGTGGGAGATGTGACGGTGTGAGTGGGGGTGGAGGGTGTAGGGGTGGGAGACGTGACGGCGTGTAGCAGCAGGGCAATGCGACGAGAGGATTCGAGGTAGCAGCTCGCGGCTGCCCGGGCTCTGGGGCTCTGGCGGCGGTGCGGCCGGGGATGTCCCCGGGGCTTCCCACAACAATCCCCGCGTCGTCAGTGGCCCGCAGCCTCGCACCGGGGCGACAGCCGCCACAACCACCACCGCCGCCACAACCACCACCACCACAACCACCACCACCACAACCACCACCACCACCACCACAACCACCACCACCACAACCACCACCACCGACACAGCCACTACCACCACAACCACCACCACCGCCACAACCACCACAACCACAACCACCGCCACAACCACCGCCACAACCACCACCACCACAACCACCACCACCACCGACACAGCCACTACCGCCACAACCACCACCACCACAACCACCACCACCACAACCACCACCACCGACACAGCCACTACCACCACAACCACCACCACCGCCACAACCACCACAACCACCACCACCACCCACACAGCCACCATCGCCACAACCACCACCACCACAACCACCACCACCGACACAGCCACTACCGCCACAACCACCGCCACAACCACCACAACCCCACGTCCTCCTCCTCCTCCTCTCAGCTGATTCCCCCACCCACCCACGCTCCTCTCTCTCCCACACGCACGGCCGTGGGAAATGGGGGCTGTGTGGCTTTCTGATGTCTTTGGTGATTATGATGATGATTATGACTTTGGTGATTATGATGATTATGATGACTTTGGTGATGATGATGATGATTATTATGACTTTGGTGATGATGATGATGACTTTGNATCATCATCATCATCAAAATGAGAGCTGCACTGTCATTTGCTTCGCCTCTTGTCGCCCGCTCGGTGACCTCGGGTCACCTGAGAAGACGAGACGCTCTCCTGGTTCTCTGTTTTGGAGTTCTCCTCCGCGGTGAGGCAACATTCACTGAAACACCGAGGACACTGCGGTGACGGTGATGAGGGCTGTGAATCTATTCTACGATGATAGCAGCACCTACTCACCCCACCCACTCACCCCACCCACTCACCCCCACCACTCACCCCCACCCACTCACCCCCACCTACTCACCCACACCTACTCACCCACACCCACTCACCCACACCTACTCACCCACACCCACTCACCCCCACCCACTCACCCCACCACTCACCCACACCCACTCACCCCCACCCACTCACCCCACCCACCCACTCACCCCACCCACTCACCCACACCTACTCACCCCACCCACTCACCCCACCCACTCACCCCCACCCACTCACCCCACCCACTCACCCACACCCACTCACCCCACCCACTCACCCCACCCACCCACTCACCCCCACCCACCCACTCACCCCACCTACTCACCCCACCCACTCACCCCACCCACCCACTCACCCCACCTACTCACCCACACCTACTCACCCCACCTACTCACCCACCTACTCACCCACACCTACTCACCCCCACCCACTCACCCCACCCACTCACCCCCACCCACTCACCCCCACCCACTCACTCACACCCACTACCCCCACCCACTCACTCACACCCACTCACCCCACCTAGTCACCCACCTACTCACCCACACCCACTCACCCCCACCACTCACCCCACCACTCACCCCACCCACTCACCCACCACTACCCCACCCACTCACCCCACCACTCACCCCACCTACTCACCCACACCTACTCACCTCCACCCACTCACCCCACCCACTCACCCCACCACTCACCCCCACCCACCACCCCACCCACTCACCCACAGCCACTCACCCCCACCCACTCACCCACACCTACTCACCCCTACCTACTCACCCACACCCACTCACCAGCTACCAACCAGCGGGGTGGGGAATGGAGGGATTGGGGGGGGGCTATTATGAGAGGCAGGGAACACACGGGTCAACTACCCCCCCCCTATCCCCTGAACCCCCCTCATCCTCCACCCCTCATCCCCCGCCACCCTCTCCTCCTCCTCTTCCCACCCCACACCGCCACCCCCTCCCCCACACCGCCACCCCCACGCCGCCCCCTACAAGGCCGGGCGTGGGCCAGGATGTGCCAGGGCCGTCCTTTATATTTATAGAGGAGGAGGAGAGAGAAGAGTTGTGAACACGCGCGCCCTGGGGAGGCGCGCAGGGAGGGGGGGGCGAGGTGATCCTGCAGAAGTGTCTCACTTTTGCACACACACACGCACACCACACACACACGNACACACACACACACCCGCACACACACACATACACACGCACACACACACACATACACCCACACACACACGCACACACACACATACACACGCACACACACACGCACACGCACGCACACCCACACGCACACACACACACATACACGCACACACATACGCACACACACACATACACACGCACACACACACGCACACACACGCACACGCACGCACACCACACGCACACACGCGCGCACACACGCGCGCACACACGCACGCACGCACATACACGCACGCGCGCACATACACACACGCGCACACACATACACACACACAAATACACGCACACACACGCACGCACGCGCGCACACACACACACGCACGCACACGCACATGCACACACACACGCGCACACACGCACGCACACACACACGCACACGTGTACACACGCACACCACACACACGCGCACACACACACGCACACACACACGCGCACGCGCAAAGACAAAGATCCCCGTGTAGCCTGTAACAGACTGTTGGGGCAAGTTGCTGTCCGCGAGTAGCAGCACCTATGAAGGCCGGCACGGCATGCGAGGGGGTGGGTGGCCAGCACCTCGCCAGACCGCCTTTGTCTCCCCAGTGACGATGCTTACACATCGAACCAGGTACTCGTTTTAGGCTGAGTCGACCTAGGGGAGGCCCAGTTCGGATAATCGTCACCGGTGTTGGCCGTGAGCGGACTCAAACTCGTGGCGCAATGCGCTAACTGCTGCACCACCGCTCCCCACCGCTCCCCCACCTTAACACACAGACACACACACAGTGACACACACACAGACACACACACACAGTGACACACACACAGAGACACACNTACACAGTGACACACACAGTGACACACACAGTGATACAGTGACACACACACAGTGACACACACAGTGACACACACACACACACACACACAGTGNCACACACACACAGTGACACACNCACATAGTGACACACACCGTGACACACACCGTGACACACACACGTGACACACACACCGTGACACACACTAACACACACTGACACACACNGTGACACACACCGTGACACACACACGTGACGCACACCGTGACACACACAGTGACACACACGGTGACACACACAGTGACACACACACACCGTGACACACACGCACTGGCTGATTGAACGGCCCGGGTCTGTCCTTTCTCGGGTGGCGATTGTAAAGTCGTTTCCACAAAACGGCCACGTGCCACAGGATACCAACCACGTGGCATCCACAGAGATAATAACATCCATCATGGCAGCATCATACACGTGGCAGCAGTGTGATGCCAGGGGTCTATGAGACCACAAAGACAACCACAGGCAAATATCCCCCGTTTCGCATTTCACAAACTGTTGGGCAAGTGCTGTTACCGACCACTTATATAAGGAACGGCACACGAGGGGTGGGTGGCCAGCACCACGCCCGACCGCCTTTGTCTCCCTAGTGGCAATGCTTACACAACGAACCAGGTACTCATTTGAGGCTGAGTCGACCTCGAGGAGGCCCAAGACCAGTTCAGATATCGTCACTGTTGTTGGCCGTGAGCGGGAATCGAACCCAGTTGTGTGATGTTAACTACCTCGCCTGGTGTAATTCTGATCCCGACGACGCCTGCTGCTGTATATTTGGAGTTTGTGGTGTCTCGCTCTCCCGTGGTCGCGTGGATTTTTCTCTGGGTCCTCCGGGTTTTCCCTCCCCATTTAGAAAACGCGCGTTTACATTATTTTGCTGCTATAAATGTCCAAATGATAAGCCACTTTGTTGAGCTATCATTTGTGGCCAGGTCGCTTTTGAAGTAACACCTCAGTGGGCTGTGTCTGGTTGGATGGGGATGGTTTTGTTGTGTTTGTTTGTGTTTGAGTGATTTGTTTACCTTTCTTGTACTTTGCACTCCAAACGAGTTTGTTGTTGTAACGCTCTTACCCGCCCCTACTGCACATGTGAAAAAGAGCTTCATTGCTCATCGGATTCCTCTGAACTATAAATACAGGTTGTGATCCTTTGCAAGGATGTCTCTCTCGAAGAAGAAGACATTATTTCTATCCTGGGTTTCCAACAAAGAACAACCAGAACCATGGACGCACGTAAAACTTTAAAACTATTATAATTATTTTTTACCAGGTAAGGCCCACTGAGCTGGACACTCAGAAGCGACCTGACCATCACAAATCACCGCAGCTCGACGGAGTGGGCTCATCGTCATCGTGTGGAAATGTGTAGCGGCAGGCGGCCAATTCTCGAAACGCGTGTGACGTTCATTTCTGAATGTGGAGGAGGGGGGGCGGAAAAATCGGAAGAACAGGAGAATAAGCCACGACCTCCTGTATACCAGGCGAGGTAGTTAACATCTCCTCGCCACCGTGATGATGAGAGAGAGGAGAGAGACGCAAACTCCAAATATACAGCAGCAGGCGTCAGGGTTGGGATCAACCCCACGACCTCCTGTCGACCAGGCGAGGTAGTTAACATCTCCTAGCCACCGTGATGATGATGATGAGAGAGAGACACGCAAACTCCAAATATACAGCAGCAGGCCTCAGGGTTGGGATCAACCCACGACCTCCTGTAGACCAGGCGAGGTAGTTAACATCTCCTAGCCACCGTGATGATGATGAGAGGGAAAGAGACACGCAAACTCCAAACATACAGCAGCAGGCCTCAGGGTTGGGATCAACCCCACGACCTCCTGTCGACCAGGCGAGGTAGTTAACATCTCCTAGCCACCGTGATGATGATGATGAGAGAGAGAGACACGCAAACTCCAAATATACAGCAGCAGGCCTCAGGGTTGGGATCGAACCCACGACCTCCTGTAGACAGGCGAGGTAGTTAACATCTCCTAGCCACCGTGATGATGATGATGAGAGAGAGAGACACGCAAACTCCAAATACACAGCAGCAGGCCTCAGGGTTGGGATCAACCCACGACCTCCTGTAGACCAGGCGAGGTAGTTAACATCTCCTAGCCACCGTGATGATGAGAGAGAGACACACAAACTCCAAACATACAGCAGCAGGCGTCAGGGTTGGGATCAACCCACGACCTCCTGTATACCAGGCGAGGTAGTTAACATCTCCTAGCCACCGTGATGATGATNAGAGAGAGAGACACGCAAACTCCAAATATACAGCAGCAGGCCTCAGGTTGGGATCAACCCACGACCTCCTGTAGACCAGGCGAGGTAGTTAACATCTCCTAGCCACCGTGATGATGATGAAGAGAGAGAGACACGCAAACTCCAAATATACAGCAGCAGGCCTCAGGGTTGGGATCAACCCACGACCTCCTGTCGACCAGGCGAGGTAGTTAAGATCTCCTAGCCACCGTGATGATGATGATGAGAGAGAGACACGCAAACTCCAAATATACAGCAGCAGGCCTCAGGGTTGGGATCGAACCCACGACCTCCTGTAGACCAGGCGAGGTAGTTAACATCTCCTAGCCACCGTGATGATGATGANAGAGAGAGACACGCAAACTCCAAATACACAGCAGCAGGCCTCAGGGTTGGGATCGAACCCACGACCTCCTGTAGACCAGGCGAGGTAGTTAACATCTCCTAGCCACCGTGATGATGATGAGAGAGAGAGACACGCAAACTCCAAATACACAGCAGCAGGCCTCAGGGTTGGGATCAACCCACGACCTCCTGTAGACCAGGCGAGGTAGTTAACATCTCCTAGCCACCGTGATGATGATGATGATGAGAGAGAGACACGCAAACTCCAAATACACAGCAGCAGGCCTCAGGGTTGGGATCAACCCCACGACCTCCTGTAGACCAGGCGAGGTAGTTAACATCTCCTAGCCACCGTGATGATGATGATGAGAGAGAGACACGCAAACTCCAAATACACAGCAGCAGGCCTCAGGGTTGGATCAACCCCACGACCTCCTGTCGACCAGGCGAGGTAGTTAACATCTCCTAGCCACCGTGATGATGATGATGAGAGAGAGACACGCAAACTCCAAATATACAGCAGCAGGCCTCAGGGTTGGGATCGAACCCACGACCTCCTGTAGACCAGGCGAGGTAGTTAACATCTCCTAGCCACCGTGATGATGATGATGAGAGAGAGACACGCAAACTCCAAATACACAGCAGCAGGCCTCAGGGTTGGGATCGAACCCACGACCTCCTGTAGACCAGGCGAGGTAGTTAACATCTCCTAGCCACCGTGATGATGATGATGAGAGAGACACGCAAACTCCAAATACACAGCAGCAGGCCTCAGGGTTGGGATCAACCCACGACCTCCTGTAGACCAGGCGAGGTAGTTAACATCTCCTAGCCACCGTGATGATAGAGAGACACGCAAACTCCAAATATACAGCAGCAGGCCTCAGGGTTGGGATCAACCCACGACCTCCTGTAGACCAGGCGAGGTAGTTAACATCTCCTAGCCACCGTGATGATGAGAGAGAGACACACAAACTCCAAACATACATAGCAGGCGTCAGGGTTGGGATCAACCCACGACCTCCTGTATACCAGGCGAGGTAGTTAACATCTCCTNACCACCGTGATGATGATTGAGAGAGAGAGACACGCAAACTCCAAATATACAGCAGCAGGCCTCAGGGTTGGGATCAACCCCACGACCTCCTGTAGACCAGGCGAGGTAGTTAACATCTCCTAGCCACCGTGATGATGATGAGAGAGAGAGACACGCAAACTCCAAATATACAGCAGCAGGCCTCAGGGTTGGGATCAACCCACGACCTCCTGTAGACCAGGCGAAGTAGTTAACATCTCCTAGCCACCGTGATGATGAGAGAGAGACACACAAACTCCAAACATACAGCAGCAGGCCTCAGGGTTGGGATCAACCCCACGACCTCCTGTAGACCAGGCGAGGTAGTTAACATCTCCTAGCCACCGTGATGATGAGAGAGAGACACACAAACTCCAAACATACAGCAGCAGGCCTCAGGGTTGGGATCAACCCACGACCTCCTGTAGACCAGGCGAGGTAGTTAACATCTCCTAGCCACCGTGATGATGAGAGAGAGACACACAAACTCCAAACATACAGCAGCAGGCCTCAGGGTTGGGATCAACCCCACGACCTCCTGTAGACCAGGCGAGGTAGTTAACATCTCCTAGCCACCGTGATGATGATGATGAGAGAGAGAGACACACAAACTCCAAACATACAGCAGCAGGCCTCAGGGTTGGGATCAACCCCACGACCTCCTGTAGACCAGGCGAGGTAGTTAACATCTCCTAGCCACCGTGATGATGATGATGAGAGAGAGAGACACACAAACTCCAAACATACAGCAGCAGGCCTCAGGGTTGGGATCAACCCACGACCTCCTGTAGACCAGGCGAGGTAGTTAACATCTCCTAGCCACCGTGATGATGATGATGAGAGAGAGAGACACACAAACTCCAAACATACAGCAGCAGGCCTCAGGGTTGGGATCAACCCCACGACCTCCTGTAGACCAGGCGAGGTAGTTAACATCTCCTAGCCACATGCTGCGTTGCAAGTCGCCCGTGACCATCGTGATGTCGCACGCGCCGACAGTACCGCCGAGTGTGGGACTGTCTAACCTGTGTCTACCCCCCACCCCCCACGTCACAATCACACCACATTGCAACACAGATTGTCGAGAAGACATCGACGGGACCAGGCCTTTGTGTTTGCCGGCATCAAGACGACGAAACAAAGACGGAGGCTTCATTGCTCAACGCGAAACTCGGAACGCCGTGCCGCTCTTCATTGTCCTTGCTGCTGTTCGCCTTGTGGCCGTTCTCTGGTCTCACCGCCGGCGTGGCGAGACGAGGCCTTCAGTGAGGCTCGCAGCTCACGTGCAGGCCAATCAGTTTCAAGGACGAAGCAAAGCACGCGGTGGGAGCGCGTTCGCGTGCACGTTTTACCCACGAGCGCGATGTGCGTGTGTCAATGCAGACTTTATTGTGCCTTTTGCAATCGGTGTCTGCGTCGTGTTTGCGCATCGTAACCACCTCCGGTATTATTATTGCTGGAAAAGCTCGAGGCCCATTCATCACGTTCAAAATATGTTTACGACATCGTTTGAAGTTAAAATAACGGGAAATCTTCGAAAGCCACACCCCACCCCCTCCGCAAAAGCCTCCATCCCCCCCCCCCCCCAGCAGTACGTGGCCCGGGTTCTACCCCCTCACCTCTCTTCACTATTGACGACTCGCAGCGCAGCGCACGGCGCAAGGTGCCTTCGCTGCGCGACTCGCGACCTCCTCTAAGACCAAGATCCAGGACGGCCACGGCTACGTGCCGCTCCTCGGTCAGCTGCCCACCCCACAGTCCGGAACGCCGTCCCTCTGCACATTCGCAGCATCGCCTCCGTCGTGTCCGTCGTGAGACACACTTAACGGCAGTCACCTCTGCGACCTGACTTTCGAGTGACTCTGAGCTTGGCTCCGCGCCTCTGAGTTGCGGCCGTTCTGTCCGCAAAATTGCGCGCGTTACAAATTGCATCGTCGTCATCATCTTTATTGTAGTTCATCTGCGTGCGGTGGGTGAAGCGTGGGTGCAAGACGTCTTGTAAGACGAGGACCAAAGAACACAACTCTTCCAGAGGCTGCCTCGAGCTGGGGAGGGAGGCCCCTGTCCTGCCAGCAGTGTCGCGAGCGAGGCGGTCGCCAGGAAGCTGCGCGTCTATCTTTCTTGCTGTCGCGTGGACACGAGGGTTGGGAGGAGGAAGGGGGGGGGTAGCGATCTCGTGTTGCCACCCCACGGCTTCAATCGGCAGGGATGATGGCGATCGCGAAGGAGTGAGATTTGGAACGGCACGTGTCCTGCTGTCCCTCCGTAACCGCCACTCCACCACACCCAGGCGTTGTCGTTCGGGAGAGTCTAAACTGGTTTTTTAAAAAATGTATTTTTATTTTACCAGGTCAGGCCCCGCCACTGAGCTACGCAGCTCTTTTTCAGAAGCGAACTTGGCCATCACAAATGATGGCCCAACGAAGTGAATCATCATCATCATCGTGTGGGAATGTATAGCAGCCAAATACTCTAAACACGTGGTGTTGATTCTAAAATGTGGAGGAACAAACCGCAGGGCGTGGAGAAAAATCCACGCGACCGTGGAGAGAGGGAGAGACACGCAAACTCCAAATATACAGCAGCAGGCGCCAGGGTCAGGATCGAACCCACGACCTCCTGTACACCAGGCGAGGGAGTTAACATCTCCTGGCCACCGTGATGATGATGAGAGAGAGTGAGACACGCAAACTCAGAATATACAGCAGCAGGCACCAGGGTCAGGATCGAACCCACGACCTCCTGCACACCAGGCGAGGTAGTTAACATCTCCTAGCCACCGTGGCCAGGAGATCTTTAGGTAATTTTATCGCTCAGGAAACGTATGCGTATGCAATGTGTGTGTTCAACTTCCTTTGCACCGCACTTAGCCAACAAAATAAAGGCAATGGTCCCCCGCCCCGTATAGCCTCAACAGACTGTTGGGGCAAGTGCGAGCAGTTCTGAAGGATAGAATGGTACACGATGAGGTGGTGTGGCCTGGACCACGCCCGGCCGTCTTTGTCTACCCAGCACTGACGGGGGTTTTCTTTTATACACACCACATCAGAGGTACTCGTTTTTTTACGGCTGAGTCAACCTAGGGGAGGCCCAGGACCGAGACGGGCTCACATCGTCGCCGGCAGTGTTATTGGTGGCGAGCGGGGATCGAACTCGGGTTGCCTGCGATGGGTTAGCGCAGGCGGTGCAACTGCACCGGCAGGGAGGGAGGTGGCGGGAGAGCGCCCAGGCTCCGGGCTGTGAAGAGGTCCGGGGGTGAGACATTGAACGGGGGGGGGGGGGGGGGTGCCCATTTTATTCCGTGCCCTGCAGTGCCCCGTGCCAACCACGCTGCCCGCGCCGTTTCCTGTGCCGATGATGCCGACACCCCAAGGAGCCGGCGGCGCGGCAGTGACCGCCGCGTTATTCCGGGGCGGGCGGGCGAGCGAGTGAGAGCAGCGCGCGTGGCCGTGAGTCAGCCGCGCGGCTACCGAGACGGTATTTGTGACTGCCTCCCGTTAACCTCCCGTTCCACCGCTGCGCGGCCTAACCGGGAACCTTTCTCTCGTGCACCGAGCCCCACGTCTGCGATAGTCGGCAACCGTGAACATTCGGGAGATCCGCGCTGTAGAGGGCTGGAGGTCAGCGGTGTAAGCCAGGGCTGCATTCCTCGTTGAATATTTCTTTTTTCACCGGATCGCTGGTATAGACTGGAGTATGCGGCGCCGTGACTAGCAGCCACAGCCGTAGCAACGAGAGTTGATACTGGATGCGGTGTGCCGGGTGTGGACGCATATTTGTTTGAGTCAGCGGGGGTCTGACCCTGGTGACCCTGGTGGCCAGACCCCGCTGGACTTCGTGCCTGCTGGGTGTGGCGCGTAGGTTGGCAGGGGCCCCTGGTGCAAGGAATACAATGCCACCACGCTCAACTCTCCGCAGCCAGGAGCCCGGGCCTCTCCAACCTCGTCGGCAGCTGCACCGTCTGCACACCAGGTGGCTACACAGGGAAGGCTGCTGCCGCCAGGGCCTTCCCGCTGCTGCCCGAGCTTGTGCGGGTAGCCCACGCTCGTGGCTAGCGCCTGTGCTCTCTGCTTGGGAGCCCAGTGCTGCGTTAAGTGTGGGCTGGGGTTGGTCACCATTTATTTCTTGGTGAGGGATGGCACTGCCCAGGGAAGGGATGTCACCTGCTGTGTGTGTGCGTTCAAATAATCACCAGTGACGATTATTTCAAACAATCCGGGGCCTCTCCTAGGTCGACTCAGCCTCAAATGATTACATGGTGTGATGTGTAAACATCGCCTCTGGGAAGATAAAGGCGGCCAGGCATGGTGCTGGCCACCCACCCACTCGTGTGCCAAGGGGGTGGGTGGCCAGCACTTGCCCCAAAAGACTGTTCAAGCTCTCTGGGGGATCTTTGTCTTTGTTTGCTCCACCGGCAGTGCAGGCATGCATAGGACAGTGCCGTACAATCGCTGTCTGTGTTTAGTCTGCAACAGCTGACCAAGTGGACGCCCAGGACCAGTTCATATAATCGTCACTGGTGTTGGCCGTGAGCAGGAATTGAACTCGGGTGGCCGGGTGCATGGCGCAGCGCGCACACCGCTACGCTACCGCTGCCCGCATAAGACTCAGACACACGCACGCACACCGCGTGTACGTCACCAGCCACGCCAGCCTGCACCACATAGGTACCGTGTGATCTCACGAGTCGGGCGATCGAACCGATAATCGGTCGCGTATTCAAATGCTTCGATAATGAATAAACCCAGCTGGACAGACGGCCATACGCAGCACTCGTACATTGCTTTTACCACTGCGAAATAAGGTTTCTGCAGGTCCGGATTTGGCCCAGGAACGGCCCCAGAAATGGCCCAGGATTGGCTTCAAAATGTATCTGGAAGGGCCCAGGAATGGCTGTGGAAATAGCCCAGGAATGGCCCAGAAGTGAACCAGGAATGACCACGGATTGGTTCCACAAAATGTCTATGCAAGAATGGCCCGGGGAGAATGGTACCAGAAATGGCCCAGGAATGGTTCCAGAAATTGCCCGGGAATGGTTCCAGAAATTGCCGATGAATTGCCAGAGTGATGGCAACGGCCCTGCAAATTTGTCCGTCACTTCGCACTCACTGAGTCACTCACACGCAGGCGGCCGTGACTCCACGGCCTCCACAGACGCCCCCGCATGACCCGATGGCTCCATATAAACATCGTCTATATTAACTCGT
Source organism: Lethenteron camtschaticum (assembly GCA_018977245.1). Taxonomy (NCBI): domain Eukaryota; kingdom Metazoa; phylum Chordata; class Hyperoartia; order Petromyzontiformes; family Petromyzontidae; genus Lethenteron; species Lethenteron camtschaticum. The sequence continues at coordinate 10,186,944 of MU249596.1, forward strand.
CGTATCCGTCGCGAGAGAGCCGACAGCTCCCGTGACGCAAATCATATTTATATTCCATACATGCACAGACGAGCACGCCTGCGTGACAAGTCACGCACGTCACCACTCGTACGTAGACGTAGATCCCCGTGGAGTCTACGACAGGCTGTTAGGGCAATTGCTTCTAGATTTGAAGTTTTCGTGACTGCAAGGATCCATACTCTTTGTTTCTTTGGGTAAAGTCACGTAGGTGAAAAATAATAAAAGTNAAAAAAAAATAAACGTCGTGCGGTTGGTGTGGCCAGTGCCACGCCAGGCCGCCTTTGTCTCCCCGGCGCTGATGTGTTATAAACACCACACCAGGTACTCGTTTAAGGAAAAATCGACCTTGCATGTATTCGTAAACACTTTGTGTATTCGTAAATACACACACGGGCACACACATACACTCCGACTGATGCAATAATGCAGCGGTTAGACGAAGACACCGTTAGAATTTGTAGGGTTATTGCCAAAGGATCCCAAAGCCAGACTCAGGCACTGTAGGGTTCCAACGGTGAAATGCCCTTTGCCAAGACCCACAACATAAGACTGTCAGTGGATGGGTCCAATGTAAGTCTCTGGATTCCCATATTAGTCTAAGGGTCCTTTGTTCGTCTATAGGTCGTACGTTAAAGGCTTCTGCATAAGCACATGGGTAAATATGTGAGCCTATGGATCTCTATCTATTTAAACTATTCATCTTTTTATTTCAACAGGTGAGGCCGACCGAGCTAGATAGCTATTTTTCTGAAGCGACCTGGCCACAAATGAAAGCTCAATTTAGTGGCTTATCATGTGGGAATTTACAGCTGCCAAAACTCGAAACGCTTGTTTAAAAAAAAACGGTGCCGGACCACGGGCAAAGAGACATGCAAATTCCATATACAGCAGCAGGCGTGAGGGTCGGGATCGCACCCACGACCTCCTGCACACCAGGAGAGGGAGTGAACATCTGGCCCCAGTGGCGCCATCTACGCCGATGGCTCCCAGCCGCACCGCGTGGTTGCCACAGACCCCGGCGCAAGGGATGACTGCGTGGAGGACACCGCTCCGTCCAATGTGTCCCCGCCTCGTGCCGTTAACCCAGCGCCCGGGGCCGTTTGGCGCAGTCGCACCGCCTGCACAATCCCGCGCCGTCAACCGCCACCGCCGCGCGCCAGCGGCCACCGTGGCGGCGGCGGTGGCCACGTTCCTGCGCGAAGATCGACCGAGCGGCGACCTCCCGGCGCGTCCCACGGGGCACAAACCGCCCGGGTGCCCCCACCCCTCTCCCTCTCTCTTCCAGCGCCGGCGCCGATTGTTCCCAGGGATTAGGGTGGCCGGCAGCGGGCAGCGATGCATCAGCTGCCGCCACCGGCTACGCGCAGTAAGGCTGCTGCTGCTGCTGCCGCCGCCGCTGCTGCTGCTTATACAGCGGCGTCCTCACGGGGATTAAGGGCACGGCCGTGGTGGTGGGGAACAGCTGACTCGCCAACGGCGGAGAGCGGTGCATGCAACCAGACAGAGACCCCCCCCCCACTATCCCCCCCCCCCCCCCCCCGTGTAGACCTCGACGGGGCAAGTGCTGCTGGTGGGGCACCTATTAAGCGCGATGTGGTGGTGGTGTGGCCAGAGCCACGCCCGCCCGCCGGCCGGCTTTGTCTCCCCAGCGCCGATGGTTATACTCAGCACCGAGTACCACGTTTGAGGCGGAGTCGACGAGCGATTAGGGACTGCGATAGCGACCAGGGATTGTGATGGGTGATCGGGGATTGTGCCAGGTGATCGGGGATTGTGATGGATGATCGGAGATTGTGATGGGTGATCGGGGATGGTGATGGGAGGTTGGGGATTGTGATGGTTGATCGGGATTGTGATGGCTCCATGAAGCCCCGGCATGTGTGGGTCTATGGGACCCGGTGGTGGTGCGGTGGCACGGGTCCTGGTGCGGCGCGGTCGATCGGTGCGGCCGGGTTCTGCCCCCTGCGGTGTGACCGTGCGACACGGCCAGGTGGTGCGGCGGCCGGTGTGGGGTCGCTTGGCCCGCTGGTGTGGCTGCATGCATGGGCTACGTGCGTGGGCTACGTGCGTGGGCTACGTGCGTGGGCTGCAGTGTGTGGGCTACGTGCGTGGGCTACGTGCGTGGGCTACGTGCGTGGGCTATGTGCGTGGGCTACGTGCGTGGGCTGCAGTGTGTGGGCTACGTGCGTGGGCTACGTGCGTGAGCTACGTGCGTGGGCTACGTGCGTGGGCTACGTGCGTGCTAGCGATGCCAGCTTTCCGGAGCCTCCCACACACACACAGGGGCCCTTGTCCCTTGTGCAGTTTCCAAGAGTCAACAGAGTGAACGGGCGGATGAGCGAGCGAGCGAGTGAGCGGGCGAGCGGGCGAGCGGGCGGGCATTCCAGCCACCCTAGAACAAACCCCGTACATGTGTCGGGTTGTCGGGTTCGATGCAAACATGTCCATGCCACATCGCTCCCCTCCCCTCCATCTTAATGCCCCCCTCCCTCTCCTCCGCACCCAATTCCATCTCAGCCCCAACCACATCTGACAGCTCACTTGCAGACTGACTGCACCGAACAGAGGATGCGGTGTGTGGAGCGTAGTGGTTGGTGCACTGTGCGATGAACCCGGCGACCCGAGTTCGATTGCTGCTCACGAACCAATCACAGTGCAAAACAATTTAACTGGTCCTGGATCTCCCCTAGGTGTGTGAACATCAGTACTGGGGAGACAAAGGTGGTCGGGCGTGGAGTTAGCCACCCACCTCTTCGTGCGCCGTGCCAGCTTTCATAGGGGGTCTCCAACAGCACTTGCCCCAAAAGTCTGCTAAAAGCTATATGGGGGAGCTTTGTCTTTGTGCGTTCGAGTGAGTGGAGGAGTGGTGCAGTGGTTAGCACACTGCATTACGAATGCGGCGATCCGGGCTCGATTTCCCAATGGCCAACATCATCCGAACCGATCCTGGACCCGCCTCGGTCAACTCAGCCTTTTGTATTTGGTATCGGGGTGAGGTGTGGAAACATCAACCTCACCAAACTCTCGTGCCAGCCTTCATCGGTGCTACTCGCTGGCAGCACTTGCCCCAACAGTCTGTTAAAGCTACACGGGGGATCTTTGTCTTCGGTGTAGTGGTGTGGTGTAAGTATATAAAGATAATTCTAGATTTGAAGCTTTCGTGACTGCAAGGATTCATATTCTTAGGTTTTTCGGTAAAGTTACGTGACTTTACCGAAAAAACTAAAAATATTAATATATATAAAGATAACCAATTATTCTGGGAGGCTCAAACAAGGTACAGTGATTCCTCTACTTACAAACGAGTTAGGTTCCAGAGGTCTGTTCGTAAGTCGATTTGTTCGTAAATCCAACTTTACTCCTGTCGATTCCAAACATTAAACACAGGGCTTTAAGAGTTGTATAATCTCCTGTAGATGTAGATGCCACTGGTTCTTCACGTTCTGCAGATGTAGATGCCACCACTGCTATCTATTGCGCGGCAGTCGAACTTCTGACTCTTAGTCCAAACAGGCAACTGGACATATGGACAGATTTGTTCGTATCTCTGAAAGTTTGTAAGTCGAATGTTCGTAAGTAGGAGCCGGCGGTGCCTCCCTCCCTCAGCCCTGCCTACTTTCACATGACCACGCCCACTCAACCACTAGCACAACCCGCACAGCAAGTGGCCCCTCCTGACTGGCTGCCGTCTGACGTTGGCCCCGCCACTGCTCAGAAAGCCCCGCCCATTACTCGGAAAGCTCCACCCATTACCCAGGTTGCTTGCAACCCGTTGTCCATATCGTGAGTTGATGCGCACGTGTGCAGGAGATCGAGAACTGTCAAAACAGTTCCCGATTTTCTCAGAAAAGCTCTCGGAAGCTCAACATGCATACATACCAGACATTCTGAAATCACAAAAACCGTCGCGGCCAAACCAGGACGTCTGGCTGGCTGTGAGTAGGCGTGGTTACACTGGGCGCAGGCAACGCCTTGCATGGGCTGCACAGTGGCCGCGTGGTGAAGATTCTGGGCGTATGCGCTCAGTGTAGGTGTTGATGCTCGACGAGTCTACGCGCTTGTTGCTTGTGATGAATGTGTGTCTGCTGGTCGTGCCTTTATGTTATGGGTGCGTGTGTGTGCTGGGTGTGTGTGTGCTGGGTGTGTGTGTGCTGGTGTGTGTGTGCTGGGAGTGTGTGTTGTGTGTGTGTGTGCTGTGTGTGTGTGTGCTGGGTGTGTGTGTGCTGTGTGTGTGTGTGCTGTGTGTGTGTGCTGTGTGTGTGTGCTGTGTGTATGTGCTGGGAGTGTGTGTGTGCTGTGTGTGTGCTGTGTGTGGTGTGTGTGTGTGTGGTGTGTGTGCTGGGTGTGTGTGCTGGAGTGTGTGAGTGCTGTGTGTGCTGTGTGTGTGGTTCCGTGTGTGTGTGTGTGATGCTATGTGTGTGTGCTGTGTGTGGGTGCTGNTGTGTGTGTGGGAGTGTGTGTGTGCTGTGTGTGTGTGCTGGTGTGTGTGTGTGTGCAGGGAGTGCAGCAGGGAGCTGTTTCTAACTTGGGGACAGATTGGCCGTGTTGGGTGGCAGGCAGCAGAGGGCCGAGGTTGGAGCAGGAATGCGGTGATGTCAGTCACCTAAGCGGAGTCGCTATTTGTGGCTTTGAGACCGAGTCCAGGGAAGGGCCCCTCTCTCTTTCAGGAATAGACATTCAAAAACCTTTATTTAATTATTAGTATTAGTAGAATTTTTCAACGCTCCTTTAAAAACACACAAAGTCTGGAACCGTTCGACCCGCACTTGAACGCCAAATCCTCAAACCGCCGCCGCCTTTCCGAGGGGGGAGGGGGCGGTCGCCCCCCCCCCCTACCTCCCCCGATTTCCCACGCGGCCCTTCGGGCCAAACGCTCCTCCGACGCGGTTCACCTCGCTCGGCCGCCCCGGTCAAGAGGGCGTCGCGCGACGGGAGGGGTCGTGCCCCATCGCGGTGAGCGACCGCGGTCCGTCGGTCGGCGGTGGTGGCCGCACGGAGGCCTCGGGGGGGTCCCGCGAAACGTCGGCGGCGTCAGTCGAGTACCGGGGCTCTCGCTCAGTAAATACACGCGGCGATTGGCGGCGTGCCGCGCGTCGCGTCCCCTCGCTGCCGTGGCCAAATAAAGTCGGGGCAATGTTTTCCAAGAATGCCGCGCCGGCGAACGTAAATCAGCCACCGCCGCGTGAACGGCGGCCGTAGCCGCTGGCCAATCACTCGCCGTTTCACCACGGCCGGTCTCGGGCAGGCCACCACCGCCAACGGAAGCCTCGCCCCACCACTATCACCGCACACCAAGAAGACAAAGATCCCCGTGTAGCCTTCACAAGCTGTAGGGGAAAGTGCTGTTAGCGAGCGCCTATGAAGGCTGGCCGGCACCACGCCCGACCGCCTTTGTCTCCCCAGTGGCGATGTTTTCACACACCGCACCAGGTACTCATTTGAGGCCGAGTCAACCTAGGGGAGGCCCAGGACCGGTTCAGATAATCGTCACCGGTATTGGCCGTGAGTGAGAATAAGGTTCGTAGCGCAGCGCGCGAACCGCTACACCACCACTCCCCACTCACACCAGCACCTGCCCCACGCTCACCCCACCACTATCACCACCAGTCAGACGCGCACATCACAACCGTCGCCGTCACAAGTTCCCTGCACCGCCACCACGAGCACAGGATCACCCACGCCAGCGCCACAACCACGAGTCCATCAACACACCACCGAAGCCACCACCGCTACGACCACCGCCACCTCCAATACACTCCTGTGCACCATAACCACGATTCCCATGCCCACCACCACCACACATCAAAGACCAAGACCCCCCCCCGCCCCACTACAAAGAGCCTTCAATAGATTTTTGGGGCAAGCGCTGTTAGCGAGCAACTACGAAGGCCGACACTGCACACAAGGAGGGGGTGGCCAACACCACGCCCCGGCTGCTGCCTTGATCTCCTCATCACCACCACCACCACCTCATCCTCACCACCACCACCACCTCATCCTCCCATCACCACCCATCACCGCCACCACATTCACCAATGCTAGAATCATCCGGGAGAGTTCCACCAAATCATACCCACGCCCGCGCATCCCCGTGCGGTAACAAAGTAACTATTTTACTCGGGACCAAAAGTGACATTGTGACCCCCAAGACGCTGCGAGCCGTCGCTCCAGCTGTGTAGGAATGCCTGCCCACGCCTACCGCCCCCCTCGACCAACCGAGTACACAACTCCAGCAAGCACAGCTGCAAAGACTCCCCCCCACACACCCCCGCCGATCTGTGTGTGAATCAGCCCTTGTGAGAGAGAGAGAGAGATCTCGCATCTCACGGCGGAATCGCCCGTCACTGACAAAGCGGATTTGTCTAAATGCTGCGGGGCAGCCGTGGTGGTGGTGGGGGGTAAATTAGAGGGCAGGCGAGTGAATCTCTGCGTTGCCGCATGGCTCCAGGGGACACGCCACGAGAGACGGGACACTGGACGAGAGAAGGGACACACCACGAGAGAAGGGACCTTGTGAGCGCAGGGGCGTGGTGCTGGCCACCCACCCCTCGTGTGCCGTGCCTGCCTTTATAGGTGCTGCTCGCTAACAGCACTTGCCCCTACAGTCTGTTACAGGCTACACGGGGGATCTTTGTCTGTTTTTTATCTTTGTGTGCGTGCGTTGCATGCGCGCGTGGCCCGCGGAACGCGTCGAAAGCTCGTGACAGGAGCGGGTAAACAACGTTGAAGGTTCAGACGTTAATGCGACAAGAAAGCGCAGCAGATGTAAGCAGGACGTGGAAGAGGAGGGGGAGGAGGGGGAGGAGGGGTCGTGATGGGTGGGAGACGCGAGTGCAGGGTGCATGGGGAGGTCGTGATGGGTGGTGGTGGTGGTGGTGTTGGTGATGATGGTGGTGGTTATGATGACGGTGGTGGTCATGATGACAGTGGTGGTGGTAATGCTGTTGGTGGTCATGATGACAGTGGTGGCGATGATTATGAAGGTGATCATGGCGGTGGTGGTAATAACGCTGGGAGTGGTGGCGAGACTGCGAGCGTGGTCCTTGAAGGTCGTGCAAAACACAAGAGGCCTTCAAGCCACGGAAGACAGTGATGACCTTCTCAGAGTGGTCCTTCATGGACGTGTTCACTGCGTCGCAAGAGGAATTCCCAAAGCCACGTGGTGGTGGTGGTGGTGGTGCGGCTGTCAGGTCGGGGACTCTGAGATTGTTCGGTCCTTAGAAGCCGGGCAAAACAAAACCGCCACCAAAACGAAACAATCAGGAAACCGCAGCCTCGCGGAGGAGGAAGGAAACCGGACGGGCGGTGGCGGCAGTGGTGGCGATGGTGGTGGTGGCGGCGGTGGTGGCAGCGGTGGTGGCGATGGTGGTGGTGGCGGCGGTGGTGGCAGCAGTGGTGGCGATGGTGGTGGTGGCGGCGGTGGTGGCAGCGGTGGTGGCGATGGTGGTGGTGGCGGCGGTGGTGGCAGCGGTGGTGGCGATGGTGGTGGTGGCGGCGGTGGTGGCAGCGGTGGTGGCGATGGTGGTGGTGGCGGCGGTGGTGGCAGCGGTGGTGGCGATGGTGGCGGTGGCGGCAGTGGTGGCAGCGGTGGTGGCGATGGTAGTGGTGGCGGCAGTGGTGGCAGCGGTGGTGGCGATGGTGGCGGTGGCGGCAGTGGTGGCAGCGGTGGTGGCGATGGTGGTGGTGGCAGCAGTGGTGGCAGCGGTGGTGGCGATGGTGGTGGTGGCGGCGGTGGTGGCGGCGGCGGTGGTGGCGGCAGCGGTGGTTGCGGTAGTGGTGGAGGTGGTGGCAGTGGTGGTAGTAGTGGTGGCGGCGGGGTGGTGTCGGTGGTGGTGCGGCGGTGGTGGTGGAGGTGATGGCAGTGGTGGCAGTGGTGGTGGCGGCGGGGTGGTGTCGGTGGTGGTGGTGGCGGTGGTGGCAGTGGTGGTGGCGGTGGTGGTGGTGACGGTGGTGGTGGCGGCGGGGCGGTGGTGGTGGTGGTGGCAGTGGTGGTGGCGGCGGTGGTGGTGGCGGTGGTGGCGGCGGCGGTGGTGGCGGTGGTTGCGGCGGCGGTGGCCACGCCGCACGTGGCTGCATGTAACCGAGTACTGTGGGGGCAGCAGCGAGGGTTGGTGGATCGCCGCACGAATGCTGCGAAACTCCCTCCCTGGGTGGGCCGTCGAGAAGCAGCCGCACCCCTGGCTCGCCGCAACAAGGCGGTCAGGCAACGCGTGGACTCACCTACAGCCGCTCCGTCTGTACGCGATGGGTTTTCTCCGGGCACTCCGGTTTCCTCCCACGCGTGTAAACGGTCATGAATACGGCTGAAAAACATCCGAGTGCTGTGTGCGCCCCTCCGTGTGATTGTGGACCAGCGTAGCGCCCGGTGCGAGTCGCGGTGCGAGACGCGGTGCGAGTCACGGTGCGAGACGCGGTGTGCACGACTGACGCTGCTCTGTACCAAACAGCGACGGTCGCAACCACCGTGATCGTTATTCAACAAACGGCGACGTCGAGTGGCTACATCAACAGCATTGGCCGTAAACGACCTCTTGACCTTCACTGTTTAAGGAATGGTGGCGCCAGGCAGCGCCAATGCTCGGCATCTGCTGCTCAGATCCGAGCCAATACCCTAGGCGTGGAATTGGGCTGGAGGAACCAACCCCAGGTGGGAGAGAAACATCTGAACCGGAGTCTGCGTGTATCGCCGTTTAACACTCATCTTTTCGGGGGGGGGGGGGCACGTACGGCGATGAGACATCATCGGTGCGAGGGCCGCCACACCGCCTGCGATGGGGGCTGTTTTCTCTCGTTGTNGGGGGGGGGGCGCACGTCAGCGGCCGGCACTAAAGGCCACCGGGGGCCACCTTTAACACAGTCTGCTTTGAGCAGCTTTCCCCCTCTCGATGACGATCGCTTGTGTTGTGATCGAAACGTCGTCGTTTTTGGTTGCTTTTATTTTTTTATCAACGTGAACCTATCTACGTGACTTTACCAAGAGACCCAACGGGCAAAGCAAATGCTCATTTACGAGTCGATGCTCGCGATCGCCCACCCCCACTTTGCACTCAGGTGTGGTTGGTATGGTCCGGATCTAGCAGAGAGGCGAGATGTTNGGGGGGGGGGATTTGCATTAATGAGTTCCCCCAGTCAATGTATTCCCACTTCCAGGCCGGGCCGTACCCACAAATGCGCGCGTGCCCTGCCCCTTTGCGGGGCGCGTATCCAGAGTGAGGCTGTGCCGGTTTTGTGGGCACGCAGTATCAATACTTCCTGTGCACCGCGTAGAATGCGGGACGTCTCGTGTTCGCCGGGATCGAATGCCGCTGCCGCCCCTCCTGCTCCTCCCGAGCCCTGGCTGCACACGAGCAGCAAATCGTGCTCAGGGTGTTTTTGGGAAACGCGTTTTGCGCGCCGTGCCCCTTGCACGTTCACAACGTTGGTAACGGCGTTGTTTTGTTTGCTGCCCGCTTGAAGTTTTGGGCCAGGGCTCAGCGATTGTGTCTTTGTTGTTGTAGTTGTCTTTGTTGTTGTTGTTGTTGTTTAAACTGCAGCCTGCCACTGCCCAGTGCCAGGCCCTGCTTCCCGCTGTCCAAGTTACCCGGAGTTGGTCGGCTCAAGCGAGCCTGACTGCCGATGAGACACTGACAGTAGAAACCAGTCCAGAGTTTTGCTTGCATTGTAACCGAATGCATCTTGATGATAATAATACTAAAAACATGCACTCCCAGCGTCGCCGTGCGGCTGATGTCATGTGCGAATTAAAATAGCAAGAAAAATAAAGCACGTGGAGAGACAAGACATGGGAAGAAGGCGTGATTCATTCTGCTTTTCCCACCATTGCCCTCTGAGGAGGAGGAGGCAGCTGGTGCCTTGTGAAGTCTGCAAGTCTTCCCGGAACACTGAAGGCCCTGGTTTTTGTCATAGGCGCAATCATAATAATTCACCACCCACTCGAGACATCACAGTGCCGCGTAGTACTCCCCTCCCCCGGAATCGTTGCGATATCCTCCTTCCTACGATGTGTCCTGGCTTTGTTGTAGCTCGGAGGCTCAGGTACCGCTGTGCACATTACTCAGCACGCCCCAGCGCAGTTGCGCCGTCTGCACACTTTGATAGCAAATCACTCTCAAGGAGGGCTTCACTCAATATTATCCGGGTCGCTGGTAGACTGGAGCAGAAACTTCTCAACTGAACTATTTTTTATTTACCAGGTAAGGCCCACTGAGCTGCATGGCTCTTTTTTTTCAGAAGCGACCTGGCTACAAATGATAGCTCAACAAAGTGGCTTATCACGTGGAAATTATGGCAGGCAAATACTCTCAATGCGTGTTCATTCTAAATGTGGAGGGAAACCCGGAGGACCCGGAAAAAATCGATGCGACCACGGGGGAGACACGCAAACTCCAAATATACAGCAGCAGGCGTCAGGGTCGGGATCGAACCCACAACCTCCTGTATACCAGGCGAGGTAGTTAACATCTCCTAGCCATCGTGATGATGATGAGAGAGACGCAAACTCCAAATATGCAGCAGGCCTCAGGGTCGGGATCGAACCCACGAACTCCTGTACACCAGGCGAAGTAGTTAACATCTCGCCACCTTGATGATGATGAGAGAGACGCAAACTACAAATATGCAGCAGCAGGCGTCAAGGTCGGGATCGAACCCACGACCTCCTGCATACCAGGCGAGGTAGTCAACATCTAGATTTGAAGCTTTCGTGACTGCAAGGATTCATATTCTTAGTTCTTTCGGTAAAGTCACGTAGGTAAAAAATGAAATCAAAATTAATAAAATAAAATAAAAATCACGACGTTTAGGAGGCAACACAAGTCTTCGTCATCAGGTGGGACCGTCACAGCCAGATTTGCTGCATCCTGGATGCAGCAAATCTGGCTGTTTATTAATTTTGATTTCATTTTTTACCTACGTGACTTTACCGAAAGAACTAAAAATATAGTCAACATGTCATAGCCACCGTGATGATGATGAGAGATAGACACTGCAAACTCCAAATATACAGCAGGGATCAGAGTCGGGATCGAACCCACGACCTCCTCTATACCAGGCGAGGTAGTTAACATCTCATTGTCACAGGCAGAGCGAGAGGCCAACAGGACGTCGTGTGCCCAGTTAAAATGAAGGTCTGCCCTTCTAGGCCTCCTGAGTTCTGCGCGGACTCAAAAATTGTCAAGTAATACATATAAATAATAGTGTGCCCATAATTCACCCACCAATGAAGTGGGGTGGTTGGCATCGGCCTTGGTGCGGGAAATGAACCAGTGCCCCCTTGTCCAATTCCAGCGCCTAGGCCCCTCCGCCTCACGACCCCCCCCCCCCCCACCCAAGTGCAGTTGCACTGCCTGCACACTCGGTAAGCTATGTCGCTTATGCGACCACCGGGGCGAGCGGTCGTGAAAGGTGCAGAGAATTCTGTGACTCGGGAACGTCTCCAGGAACCGGGACAGCCATGCCTGAGCTGGCAGCCCCGCCTCCTGCTGNCCCGCCTACTTCTCATAGCCCCGCCCACTCAACCACCAGCAGCCCACTGCAGCAGTGGCTCCTCCCAGCTCTCTGTCCCACCGCTCAAGTAGCCCCGCCCACTGCTCAAGTAGCCCCACCCACTGCTCAAGTAGCCCCGCCCACTGCTCAGGTAGCCCCCGCCCACTTCTCATGTAGCCCCACCCACTGCTCAGGTAGCCCCGCCCACTGCTCAGGTAGCCCCGCCCACTGCTCAAGTAGCCCCACCCACTGCTCAGGTAGTCCCGCCCACTGCTCAAGTAGCCCCGCCCACTGATCAAGTAGCCCCGCCCACTTCTCAGGTAGCCCCGCCCACTGCTCAGGTAGCCCCACCCACTGCTCAGGTAGCCCCGCCCACTGCTCAGGTAGCCCGCCCACTGCTCAAGTAGCCCCGCCCACTGCTCAGGTAGCCCCGCCCACTGCTCAAGTAGCCCCGCCCACTGCTCAAGTAGCCCCGCCACTGCTCAGGTAGCCCCACCCACTGCTCAGGTAGCCCCGCCCACTGCTCAGGTAGCCCCACCCACTGCTCAAGTAGCCCCGCCCACTTCTCAGGTAGCCCCGTCACTTTGCCTGCAGCATGAGTTGAACGTGGAAGTCAAAAACGATTTGAACCCACGACAATTCCCAGATGTTCCCACGAGCTTTGCAGGGGAGCCACACCGCTGGGCCTGTCCAGGACGTTTCATCGGTTTAGGCTGAGGAGGAGCAGCCGTCAGCCGACGCGTTCAAGGGGCACGAGGGTGGATCGAGCCCTTGTCTGATCGGGAGATTCACAGCGAGCTCGGCACAAGTCCGAGCACGGTCTGGGATTCACGGTAAACCGTGGCAAGTCGCCCGGCAACGCACCTTGGTCTTTACGGACCTCAGAAGCTAAGCGGGGGTTGAGCCTGGTTGGAACTGCGATGCAAGGCTCCACAGTGTGACTGATGGACACTTTTGGAACCTCATTTGCCAGTAAAAAATATGATAATTGGTTTGTTACCCTTTTATCTGGCAACAAAACTGACACTTTTTTTACAAGGAGTCATGTTTGCATAGACCACAATACCTGCAGTCATAATGCAAACAAAAAACTAACTGATGTATGTGTCCTTGAAGTTGATTGAGAGNAGGATTTTGGTCTATGAAACACGGATGTAAAAAGGTGTCAGTTTTGTTGCCAGATAAAAGGTAAAAAAACAATTATCGAAACACTTGCGAATTATTCAGGTGTGGTAGGCCTGAGCTGAGAGGTCGCCACAAAGATAGATTATTGAAAGGGTCTGCGTGGAGCTGCCGTGCATTGGGCCCTCCTACATACGTGGCGGTGGCTCTTCTCCGGGTCTCCAGCGAGTGGACGCGGCTGTCGCGTGTGAAGGCCACGCGACTGCACCGGGGCCCCCACGACCCAGACGGGTGCAGGTGCCGCCGGGCCACGACGAGGGCGAGTGATTGGGCACCGCGTTGAATTCCTGACCGAGCTGCGCATGCCAACCACGCCACGCTGCACCACCACCACCAACCTCGACCCCGTGGCTGTATTGTTTTTTATTACCCAATTTCTATTTGCTTCTTCGCTGTAATATATTCGCTTTGCTTTTGCCATTTTTGGTGACCTCCCCTCCCCGCCCCGTGCCGGGTGACTCCTATCCGGGGATCAAACAAAATCGAAAGCAACGCCCCAAAAACGAATCTCGCGGACGGAAAGTGGAGCGCGGGCCGGCCACTTCGCGACAGATTCGAGCCTCGTCGAGACTCGGCGAGGCCTCGAGACTCGGCGAGGCCGTCCCCCGGGTGAGACGACGCCGTGCCGCACGATGGCCGCCCTCCACCGGGCATCTCGGCGCAGGCCGCGTGGCCTTCTGGCACCGGTGGCCCCCACCGGTGGCCCTCACCAGTGGCCCCACCGGTGGCCCTCACCGCACGCGCACCGTCGGTCCGTGCCGCACGTGCAGGGAGAGCGACCGTCGTCACGGGCGAAGCCGCAGAGCCACGCCGTGGCAGGGCGGCCCTGTCCCTCCACGAACGTTGACTCGGACAAAGCGTCTTGGACACGCAGTGCCGTTATTATATAAGAGAGGGGTGTGATATAATATAATACATCCCGTCTTATAATATAATATAAGACGGGGTGTCGTGCCGTCTTGGACAGGTTCGTGCCGTTATAGTCGGCGCGCTGGAGCTGGGCAGGTCTAAATCGTGTCGATCGGAAACGAATTTCTTGAGAACTGCTCCTTGTGCTCGGCTTGTTGTCCTTTCCCCAGCACCCTCGGATTCGCACGGTCGGCTACGTACGGTACGAAAGAAGTTCGACATATGTGCATACACCGGGGCTTACACGACGACCATCGTCAACGTCACCATGATCCCCGTCGTGCCGGAAGATGCTCGTAGCTAATGCACAAGTGGAGAATCAGAGGCTATGCACTCTCTCCCCCTCTCTCTTTGCTGTGTGCAACTGAGACCACGAACAACTCCAAACCGTGGAGCGAGTAACTCTGCACTGCTCCAAATATACACGTGTGGGTGGGTGGGTGTGAGGGTGAGTGGGCGGGTAAGTGGGTGGGTGGGTGAGTGGGTGAGTGGGCGGGTGGGTGAGTGGGTGGGTGGGTGTGAGGGTGAGTGGACGGGTGAGTGGGTGGGTGGGTGAGTGGGTGAGTGGGCGGTTGGGTGAGTGGGCGGGTGGGTGAGTGGGTGGGTGAGTGGGTGGGTGAGTGGGCGGGTGAGTGGGTGGGTGGGTGAGTGGGTGAGTGGGCGGGTGGGTGAGTGGGCGGTGGGTGAGTGGGTGGGTGGGTGTGAGGGTGAGTGGGCGGGTGAGTGGGTGGGTGGGTGAGTGGGTGAGTGGGCGGGTGGGTGAGTGGGTGGGTGGGTGTGAGGGTGAGTGGGCGGGTGAGTGGGTGGGTGGGTGAGTGGGTGAGTGGGTGGGTGAGTGGGCGGGTGGGTGAGTGGGTGGGTGAGTGGGTGGGTGAGTGGGCGGGTGGGTGAGTGGGTGGGTGGGTGTGAGGGTGAGTGGGCGGGTGAGTGGGTGGGTGGGTGAGTGGGTGAGTGGGCGGGTGGGTGAGTGGGCGGGTGGGTGAGTGGGTGGGTGAGTGGGTGGGTGGGTGAGTGGGCGGTGGGCGAGTGGGCGGGTGGGTGTGAGGGTGGGTGGGTGTGAGGGTGAGTGGGCGGGTGGGTGAGTGGGCGGGTGGGCGAGTGGGCGGGTGGGCGAGTGGGCGGGTGAGCGGGTGGGCGGGTGAGTGGGCGGGTGGGTGAGTGGGTGGGTGGGTGTGAGGGTGGGCGGGTGGTTGGGCGGGTGAGTGGGTGAGCGGGCGGGTGGGTGAGTGGGCGGGTGGGTGAGTGGGCGGGTGAGTGGGTGGGCGGGTGAGTGGGCGGGTGGATGAGTGGGTGGGTGGGTGTGAGGGTGAGTGGGCGGGTGAGTGGGTGGGTGGGTGAGTGGGTGAGTGGGCGGGTGGTGAGGGTGGTGGGCGGGTGAGTGGGTGAGCGGGCGGACGGGCGGGTGGGTGAGCGGGCGGGTGGGGTGAGCGGGCGGGTGGGTGAGCGGGCGGGTGGGTGAGCGGGCGGGTGGGTGAGCGGGCGGGTGGGTGAGCGGGCGGGTGGGTGAGCGGGCGGGTGGTGAGCGGCGGGGGGTGAGCGGGCGGGTGGGTGAGCGGGCGGGTGGGTGAGCGGGCGGGTGGTGAGCGGGCGGGTGGGTGAGCGGGCGGGTGGGTGAGCGCGGTGGGTGAGCGGGCGGGTGGGTGAGCGGGCGGGTGGGTGAGCGGGCGGGTGGGTGAGCGGGCGGGTGGGTGAGCGCGGGTGGTGAGCGGGCGGTGGGTGAGCGGGCGGGTGGGTGAGCGGCGGGTGGGTGAGCGGGCGGGTGGGTGAGCGGGCGGGTGGGTGAGCGGCGGGTGGGTGAGCGGGCGGGTGGGTGAGCGGGCGGGTGGGTGAGCGGGCGGGTGGGTGAGCGGGCGGTGGGTGAGCGGGCGGGTGGGTGAGTGGGCGGGTGGGTGAGTGGGCGGGTGGGTGAGTGGGCGGGTGGGTGAGTGGGCGGGTGTGACTCTATCTACGATTCACCAACCCTCAGCAACTGGATGGCTCTATCACTTCGAGCTGAATTGGCAGTAGTTGCTCTTCTTTGGTCAAAATAAAATCATGATCACTCGGAGGGAGGGTGAGAGGGAGGGAGTCTCAGTGCAGCGCGGAGAGAGACGGGGAACAGGAGACACGGAGACAGAGAGACTCGGGACAAGTGAGAGAGAGACAGGAGGAGGGGCAGCTTTGTCTATCTGCTGCTGCTTGCGAGCCACTGCTTTCCGGCCTCTGTGTGCGCGCACGCGTGTAAGTGTGCGTAGCTGTGTGTGTATGCGTGTGTGTAGCTGTGTGTGCGTGCGTGCGTGTGCGTGTGTGTGCGTGCGTGTGCGTGTGTGTGCGTGCGCGTGTGTGTGCGTGTGTGCAAAGTGAGATAATTCTGCAGGATAACCTCCCTCCCTCCTCGGCTCCCCAGGGCGTGTGTTCACACAACTTAAAAACATATTTTGTATGGCCCTGGCACATCCTGGCCCAAGGTGCTCGCTAACAACACTTCCCTCCCAACCCCAGATTCTGTTAAAGCCTATACGGCTATACGGAGCGAGGGGGGGGGTCTTTGTGCACGCGAGCACAGAGGCGCCACACGCTGCTCTCTTTAAAAAGGGGGCGAGTGAAGTTGGCCCCAGCTGAGAAGACTCCGAGCATCCGCTGGCAACAGCGCTCGGTGGCATCTGGCGAGCGCTCACCACGCTCACCACCCTCACCACGCTCACCACCCTCACCACCCTCACCACGCTACGCTCACCACCCTCACCACCCTCACCACGCTCACAACGCTCACCACCCTCACCACGCTCACCACCCTCACCATCTCACCACGCTCACCACCCTCACCACGCTCACCACCCTCACCACCCTCACCACGCTCACCACCACCCTCACCACGCTACGCTCACCACCCTCACCCTCACCACGCTCACAACGCTCACCACCCTCACCACGCTCACCACGCTCACCACCCTCACCACGCTCACCACGCTCACCACCCTCACCACGCTCATCACCCTCACCACCCTCACCACGCTCACCACCCTCACCACCTCACCACCCTCACCACGCTCACCACCCTCCCACCCTCACCACGCTCACCACCCTCACCACCACCCTCACCATGCTCACCACCCTCACCACGCTCACCACGCTCACCACCCTCACCACGCTCATCAGCCTCACCACCCTCACCACCCTCACCACGCTCACCACCCTCACCACGCTCACCACCCTCACCATGCTCACCACCCTCACCACGCTCACCACGCTCACCACCCTCACCATCACCCTCACCACCCTCCCACGCTCATCACCCTCACCACCCTCACCACCCTCACCACGCTCACCACCCTCACCACCTCACCACCCTCACCACGCTCACCCTCACCACCCTCACCACCTCACCACCCTCACCACCTCACCACCCTCACCACTGCTCATCACCCTCACCACCCTCACCACGCTCACCATCCTCACCACCCTCACCACGCTCACCACCCTCACCACGCTCACCACCCTCACCACGCTCATCACCCTCACCACGCTCACCACCCTCACCACGCTCACCACCCTCACCACGCTCACCACCCTCACCACGCTCATCACCCTCACCACCCTCACCACGCTCACCATCCTCACCACCCTCACCACGCTCACCACCCTCACCACGCTCACCACCCTCACCACGCTCACCACCCTCACCACGCTCACCACCCTCACCACGCTCACCACCCTCACCACGCTCACCACCCTCACCACGCTCATCACCCTCACCACCCTCACCACGCTCACCACCCTCACCACGCTCACCACCCTCACCACGCTCACCACCCTCACCACGCTCACCACGCTCACCACCCTCACCACGCTCACCACCCTCACCACGCTCATCACCCTCACCACCCTCACCACGCTCACCACCCTCACCACGCTCACCACCCTCACCACGCTCATCACCCTCACCACCCTCACCACGCTCACCATCCTCACCACCCTCACCACCTGCTCACCACCCTCACCACGCTCACCACCCTCACCACCACCACCCTCACCACGCTCACCACCCTCACCACNCTCACCACCCTCACCACGCTCACCACCCTCACCACGCTCATCACCCTCACCACCCTCACCACGCTCACCACCCTCACCACGCTCACCACCCTCACCACGCTCACCACCCTCACCACGCTCACCACGCTCACCACCCTCACCACGCTCACCACCCTCACCACGCTCATCACCCTCACCACCCTCACCACGCTCACCACCCTCACCATGCTCACCACGCTCATCACCCTCACCACCCTCACCACGCTCACCACCCTCACCACGCTCACCACCCTCACCACGCTCACCACCCTCACCACGCTCACCACGCTCACCACCCTCACCACGCTCACCACCACCACCCTCACCACCACCACCCTCACCACGCTCACCACCCTCACCACGCTCACCACCTCACCACGCTCACCACGCTCACCACCCTCACCACGCTCACCACCCTCACCATGCTCACCACGCTCATCACCCTCACCACCCTCACCACGCTCATCACCCTCACCACCCTCACCACGCTCACCACCCTCACCACGCTCACCAGCTCACCACCCTCACCACCCTCACCATGCTCACCACCCTCACCACCACCACCCTCACCACGCTCACCACGCTCACCACCCTCACCACGCTCACCACCATCACCATGCTCACCACCCTCACCACGCTCACCACGCTCACCACCCTCACCACCCTCACCACGCTCACCATCCACGGCTTCCCGATTGCTTCGAGAGCGTGACCTCAAATCGCGACACACAGACACGCGCACACAGACAACAAAGATCCCCCGTATAGCCTTCATATACGTTTTGGGGCAAGTTCTGTTTCGCGAGCACCAATGAAGGCCGGCACTGTGGCACACGGGGGGGGGGCAGCGCCACGCCCGGCCGCCTTTGTCTCCCCAGTGGCGATGTTTGCACACACACAGCACGGGTTCAGATACAGTAATCGTCAACCGGTGTTGATGGCCGTGAGCGGTAATCGCCTCGAGTCGCCGGGTTCGTAGCGCAGCGCGCTAACCACTGCACCACCACTCCCCCCCTCCCACACACACCCAGAGATACACGTGCACGCACGAAGACAAAAAAGATAAAGATGCTCCGTATAGTCTACAGAGACTTTTGGGGCAAGTGATGCTGTTAGCGAGCAGCTATGAAGACTGGCACGGCACACGAGGGGGTTGGGTGGACAGTACCACGCCCGGCCGCCTTTGTCTCCATAGTGGCGATGCTTTTCACGTCGCACCAGGTACTCAGTTTGAGGCTGAGTCGACCTAGGGAGGACCAGTTCAGATAATCGTCCCTGGTGTTGGCCTTGAGCTGGAATCGAAACCCGGTTCGCATGATTCGTAGTGCAGCGCGCAAACCGCTATACGACCGCATATCGTCACACGAATACACACGTGCCCCCCACAGCCCTCCGTGACCACACCTCCGTGTAGACAGACCCCCCCCCCCGTGACCACACACGCGTGATGCACCCCTCTCGTGACTGCACGACCCCCCAAACATCCATCCGTGACTGCACAACCACCAGAGACGATCCCGTGACTGCACGCCACGGCTACTCCACCCGCTGACTCAGACATCACTCAGACAACCCCGTGACCTCCCCCGTCACAGCGATTGCGCAACGTCCAGACGACCCCGGGACTGCCCAGACGACCCCGTGACTGCCCAGACGACCCCGGGACTGCCCAGACGACCCCGTGACTGCCCAGACGACCCCGGGACTGCCCAGACGACCCGTGACTGCCCAGACGACCCCGTGACTGCCCAGGCGACCCCGGGACTGCCCAGACGACCCCGGGACTGCCCAGACGACCCCGGGACTGCCCAGACGACCCCGTGACTGCCCAGACGACCCCGGGACTGCCCAGGCGACCCGGGACTGCCCAGACGACCCCGTGACTGCCCAGACGACCCCGGGACTGCCCAGGCGACCCCGTGACTGCCCAGACGACCCCGTGACTGCCCAGAGGACCCCGTACTCACGGCGGTAGCGGCGAGGAGTCCGACGGCCAGGCCGAGGAGCAGAGACCCGCGCCGCATCCCGGCTTGTAGCAGGTGAGCCGCACAGGTGAGTGCGAGGGGTGAGGAGGTGAGGGCGGTGGGTGGCGGAGGGACGTTGCAGCCTCTGCCGACGGGATGCGCTCAGAGTTGACAAGTCCAACGTGCTGCTCCACGATCCTTGACGTTTCTGCTGCGTCTCAGAACGTCCCTCCTCCTCCTGCTGTCTCTCCCCTCCTCCTCCTGTCTCTCCCCTCCTCCTCCTCCTGTGTGTGTCTCTCTCTCACTCTGCCCGAGTCTCTCTCTCTGTCTCCGCCGTCTCTCTCCGCGCTGCACTGAGACTCTCTTCCCTACCTCCCTCCACCAGCTCGCTCGCTCTCGCGGGGCGGGGAGACGGAGATGAGAGGGAGGGAGAAGGAGGAGAGAGGGAGGGGAGAGGGAGATGGGAGGGAGGAGAGAGGGAGGGGAGAGGGAGATGGAGGGAGGAGAGAGGGAGGGAGAGGGAGGGGAGGGAGATGAGAGGGGGGAGAGGGAGGGGAGAGGGAGGGGAGGGGAGAGGGAGGGGATAGGGAGATGAGAGGGAGGAAAGATGAGAGGGAGATGAGAGGGAGGGGAAATGAGAGGAGATGAGAGGGAGGGAGATGAGAGGGAGATGAGAGGGAGAGGGAGGGAGGGGAGATGAGCGGGGGAGGGAGAGGGAGGGGGATAGGGAGATGAGAGGGAGATGAGAGGGAGGGGAGAGTTCGGGGAGAGTGAACACTGGGGCCGTGCTGAGTGAGGGGAGAGTTCGGGAGAGAGGGAGGGAGTGAGTGGAGCAGGAACTCGACCTTCGCCCCCTCCCCAGCGAGGAGCAAACCGCGGCGTGGAGCCGCTGGGACGCGGAGCGGAGCGAGCGCGGCTCCCTCTGCCGCGCTCGCTGTGGAGGGACATCGCCGGCAGACTGAGCACACAGCGCACAGCGCCGCGTGGAGCCGGCGCGGGGCCTGTTGCGTTTGTTATAAAGGAGCCCTACATTAAAAAAAACACAAATATTGAAACACGAGTGTTTAACTTGCATGGTTAAGTAATTGTATGTTGAGTTGAAGCTTTCGTGACTGCAGGAATCCATACTCTTTTGGTTCTTTCGGTAAAATCACGTAGGTAGAAAAAAAATCACGACGTTTCGATCGCAACACTGCGGGATTATATTTTTTTTTTACCGAAAGAACCAAGGAGTATGTAATTGTATGTTTTCATTTGCGATACGGCCATAAAATACGACAAATCGCTAACCTTAAACACCCAGTCGTTCGTAAAAGTTGAAGACGGTATAGTACTATAGTAATAGAGCAAGTGCAGAATGAATGAACCGGAATTGATAGCTTGAAAGCGTTTGGCGCGGGGCCCTTGAAGGTGCGGGCCGTCGCTACATATGCGACATGGTGAGATGGCCGGGGACCGGTTCAAGTGTCACTCGCCACTGATGTTAGCCGTGTCCGAGATTCAAACTCAGACCGTCGGGGTCGGAGCGCAGTTACCTAATCACTGCGCCACCACTCCACCCACTTGTATACCAAAATGTCTACGTACCTACCCGCCTACCTACCAGCGCATCTGTCGACCTACCGGTGTATTGCATCTAACTTCCTATGGGGCCGTCCATAAATGACGTCACGCACCTGGGGGGGGGGGCGGTCAGACATTTGTGACAATGTGTGACGAGGAGGGGGGGTTTGAGAAATGTGACGTCACATCAAAATGCGCAACTTTAAATAAATATAGACAACACGTTCTACTTAATTAAATATATTTTTTAATAAACGTTTTCTCCTACAACATCAGAGTGCAGCGCCACATTAAATACGCATTACAATGACAATAGTTTACAGCGATTTGAAGCATGTTTAATTTTTTGGGGGGCAGAGCTTTGTGACGTCATATTTGAGGGGGGCCTGACTTTTTGTGACGCCGTGTGACGAGGGGGAGGGTCAAAAATCGTCCAAAATCGCGTGACGTCATTTATGGACGGCCCCTTAGACAGGATCCTTCTACATACCTAGCCACCTGTCTGTGCCCACACGATCGTCTGTCAGCCAGGTGTGCTGAGGGGCAGCAGGAGACATGGGGGGTAGGGGGCAGCATGAGGCCTCGGGGGTAGGGGGCAGCATGAGGCCTCGGGGCACCGGTGTTCCCTTGGGCAACAGCAGTTGAGTCTGGGAGTCTCCAGCCAAGATGCCATAGCGCCACCTGCAGGCCAAATCAAGGATAAACTTATTTAACAAATTCTAGATTTGAAGCTTTCGTGACTGCAATGATTCATATTCTTAGGTTTTTTCGGTAAAGTCACGTAGATAAAAACATAAAAAGTAAAATAAAATAAAATCACGACGTTTCGGAGGCAACACAAGCTTCCGTCTTCAGGTGGTACCGTCACAGCCAGGCTGTGCCGGTTTTGTGGGCACGCAGTATCAATACTTCCTGTGCACCGCGTAGAATGCGGGACGTCTCGTGTTCGCCGGGATCGAATGCCGCTGCCGCCCCTCCTGCTCCTCCCGAGCCCTGGCTGCACACGAGCAGCAAATCGTGCTCAGGGTGTTTTTGGGAAACGCGTTTTGCGCGCCGTGCCCCTTGCACGTTCACAACGTTGGTAACGGCGTTGTTTTGTTTGCTGCCCGCTTGAAGTTTTGGGCCAGGGCTCAGCGATTGGTCTTTGTTGTTGTAGTTGTCTTTGTTGTTGTTGTTGTTGTTTAAACTGCAGCCTGCCACTGCCCAGTGCCAGGCCCTGCTTCCCGCTGTCCAAGTTACCCGGAGTTGGTCGGCTCAAGCGAGCCTGACTGCCGATGAGACACTGACAGTAGAAACCAGTCCAGAGTTTTGCTTGCATTGTAACCGAATGCATCTTGATGATAATAATACTAAAAACATGCACTCCCAGCGTCGCCGTGCGGCTGATGTCATGTGCGAATTAAAATAGCAAGAAAAATAAAGCACGTGGAGAGACAAGACATGGGAAGAAGGCGTGATTCATTCTGCTTTTCCCACCATTGCCCTCTGAGGAGGAGGAGGCAGCTGGTGCCTTGTGAAGTCTGCAAGTCTTCCCGGAACACTGAAGGCCCTGGTTTTTGTCATAGGCGCAATCATAATAATTCACCACCCACTCGAGACATCACAGTGCCGCGTAGTACTCCCCTCCCCCGGAATCGTTGCGATATCCTCCTTCCTACGATGTGTCCTGGCTTTGTTGTAGCTCGGAGGCTCAGGTACCGCTGTGCACATTACTCAGCATCGCCCCAGCGCAGTTGCGCCGTCTGCACACTTTGATACAAATCACTCTCAAGAAGGGCTTCACTCAATATTATCCGGGTCGCTGGTAGACTGGAGCAGAAACTTCTCAACTGAATATTTTTATTTTATTTTACCAGGTAAGGCCCACTGAGCTGCATGGCTCTTTTTCAGAAGCGACCTGGCTACAAATGATAGCTCAACAAAGTGGCTTATCACGTGGAAATGTATGGCAGGCAAATACTCTCAATGCGTGTTCATTCTAAATGTGGAGGGGAAACCCGGAGGACCCGGAAAAAGATCGATGCGACCACGGGGAGAGAGACACGCAAACTCCAAATATACAGCAGCAGGCGTCAGGGTCGGGATCGAACCCACGACCTCCTGTATACCAGGCGAGGTAGTTAACATCTCCTAGCCATCGTGATGATGATGAGAGAGACGCAAACTCCAAATATGCAGCAGGCCTCAGGGTCGGGATCGAACCCACGAACTCCTGTACACCAGGCGAAGTAGTTAACATCTCCTAGCCACCTTGATGATGATGAGAGAGACGCAAACTACAAATATGCAGCAGCAGGCGTCAAGGTCGGGATCGAACCCACGACCTCCTGCATACCAGGCGAGGTAGTCAACAGAGGAGGGGTCGTGATGGGTGGGAGACGCGAGTGCAGGGTGCATGGGGAGGTCGTGATGGGTGGTGGTGGTGTGGTGGTGTTGGTGATGATGGTGGTGGTTATGATGACGGTGGTGGTCATGATGACAGTGGTGGTGGTAATGCTGTTGGTGGTCATGATGACAGTGGTGGCGATGATTATGAAGGTGATCATGGCGGTGGTGGTAATAACGCTGGGAGTGGTGGCGAGACTGCGAGCGTGGTCCTTGAAGGTCGTGCAAAACACAAGAGGCCTTCAAGCCACGGAAGACAGTGATGACCTTCTCAGAGTGGTCCTTCATGGACGTGTTCACTGCGTCGCAAGAGGAATTCCCAAAGCCACGTGGTGGTGGTGGTGGTGGTGCGGCTGTCAGGTCGGGGACTCTGAGATTGTTCGGTCCTTAGAAGCCGGGCAAAACAAAACCGCCACCAAAACGAAACAATCAGGAAACCGCAGCCTCGCGGAGGAGGAAGGAAACCGGACGGGCGGTGGCGGCAGTGGTGGCGATGGTGGTGGTGGCGGCGGTGGTGGCAGCGGTGGTGGCGATGGTGGTGGTGGCGGCGGTGGTGGCAGCAGTGGTGGCGATGGTGGTGGTGGCGGCGGTGGTGGCAGCGGTGGTGGCGATGGTGGTGGTGGCGGCGGTGGTGGCAGCGGTGGTGGCGATGGTGGTGGTGGCGGCGGTGGTGGCAGCGGTGGTGGCGATGGTGGTGGTGGCGGCGGTGGTGGCAGCGGTGGTGGCGATGGTGGCGGTGGCGGCAGTGGTGGCAGCGGTGGTGGCGATGGTGGTGGTGGCGGCAGTGGTGGCAGCGGTGGTGGCGATGGTGGCGGTGGCGGCAGTGGTGGCAGCGGTGGTGGCGATGGTGGTGGTGGCAGCAGTGGTGGCAGCGGTGGTGGCGATGGTGGTGGTGGCGGCGGTGGTGGCGGCGGCGGTGGTGGCGGCAGCGGTGGTTGCGGTAGTGGTGGAGGTGGTGGCAGTGGTGGTAGTAGTGGTGGCGGCGGGGGTGGTGTCGGTGGTGGTGGCGGCGGTGGTGGTGGAGGTGATGGCAGTGGTGGCAGTGGTGGTGGCGGGGGGGTGGTGTCGGTGGTGGTGGTGGCGGTGGTGGCAGTGGTGGTGGCGGTGGTGGTGTGACGGTGGTGGTGGCGGCGGGGGCGGTGGTGGTGGTGGTGGCAGTGGTGGTGGCGGCGGTGGTGGTGGCGGTGGTGGCGGCGGCGGTGGTGGCGGTGGTTGCGGCGGCGGTGGCCACGCCGCACGTGGCTGCATGTAACCGAGTACTGTGGGGCAGCAGCGAGGGTTGGTGGATCGCCGCACGAATGCTGCGAAACTCCCTCCCCTGGGTGGGCCGTCGAGAAGCAGCCGCACCCCCTGGCTCGCCGCAACAAGGCGTCAGGCAACGCGTGGACTCACCTACAGCCGCTCCGTCTGTACGCGATGGGTTTTCTCCGGGCACTCCGGTTTCCTCCCACGCGTGTAAACGGTCATGAATACGGCTGAAAAACATCCGAGTGCTGTGTGATTGTGGACCAGCGTAGCGCCCGTGCGAGTCACGGTGCGAGTCACGGTTCGAGTCACGGTGCGAGTCACGGTGCGAGTCGCGGTGCGAGTCGCGGTGCGAGTCACGGTGCGAGTCGCGGTGCGAGTCGCGGTGCGAGACGCGGTGCGAGTCACGGTGCGAGACGCGGTGTGCACGACTGACGCTGCTCTGTACCAAACAGCGACGGTCGCAACCACCGTGATCGTTATTCAACAAACGGCGACGTCGAGTGCTACATCAACAGCATTGGCCGTAAACGACCTCTTGACCTTCACTGTTTAAGGAATGGTGGCCAGGCAGCGCCAATGCTCGGCATCTGCTGCTCAGATCCGAGCCAATACCCCAGCGTGGAATTGGGCTGGAGGAACCAACCCCAGGTGGGAGAGAACATCTGAACCGGAGTCTGCGTGTATCGCCGTTTAACACTCATCTTTGCNGGGGGGGGGGGGGGGGGGGCACGTACGGCGATGAGACATCATCGGTGCGAGGGCCGCCACACCGCTGCAATGGGGGGCTGTTTTCTCTCGTTGTGGGGGGGGGGGCGCACGTCAGCGGCCGGCACTAAAGGCCACCGGGGCCACCTTTAACACAGTCTGCTTTGAGCAGCTTCCCCCTCCTGATGACGATCGCTTGTGTTGTGATCGAAACGTCGTCGTTTTTGGTTGCTTTTATTTTTTTATCAACGTGAACCTATCTACGTGACTTTACCAAGAGACCCAACGGGCAAAGCAAATGCTCATTTACGAGTCGATGCTCGCGATCGCCCACCCCCACTTTGCACTCAGGTGTGGTTGGTATGGTCCGGATCTAGCAGAGAGCGAGATGTTGGGGGGGGGGATTTGCATTAATGAGTTCCCCCAGTCAATGTATTCCCACTTCCAGGCCGGGCCGTACCCACAAATGCGCGCGTGCCCTGCCCCTTTGCGGGGCGCGTATCCAGAGTGAGGCTGTGCCGGTTTTGTGGGCACGCAGTATCAATACTTCCTGTGCACCGCGTAGAATGCGGGACGTCTCGTGTTCGCCGGGATCGAATGCCGCTGCCGCCCCTCCTGCTCCTCCCGAGCCCTGGCTGCACACGAGCAGCAAATCGTGCTCAGGGTGTTTTTGGGAAACGCGTTTGCGCGCCGTGCCCCTTGCACGTTCACAACGTTGGTAACGGCGTTGTTTTGTTTGCTGCCCGCTTGAAGTTTTGGGCCAGGGCTCAGCGATTGCGTCTTGTTGTTGTAGTTGTCTTTGTTGTTGTTGTTGTTGTTTAAACTGCAGCCTGCCACTGCCCAGTGCCAGGCCCTGCTTCCCGCTGTCCAAGTTACCCGGAGTTGGTCGCTCAAGCGAGCCTGACTGCCGATGAGACACTGACAGTAGAAACCAGTCCAGAGTTTTGCTTGCATTGTAACCGAATGCATCTTGATGATAATAATACTAAAAACATGCACTCCCAGCGTCGCCGTGCGGCTGATGTCATGTGCGAATTAAAATAGCAAGAAAAATAAAGCACGTGGAGAGACAAGACATGGGAAGAAGGCGTGATTCATTCTGCTTTTCCCACCATTGCCCTCTGAGGAGGAGGAGGCAGCTGGTGCCTTGTGAAGTCTGCAAGTCTTCCCGAACACTGAAGCCCTGGTTTTTGTCATAGGCGCAATCATAATAATTCACCACCCACTCGAGACATCACAGTGCCGCGTAGTACTCCCCTCCCCCGGAATCGTTGCGATATCCTCCTTCCTACGATGTGTCCTGGCTTTGTTGTAGCTCGGAGGCTCAGGTACCGCTGTGCACATTACTCAGCATCGCCCCAGCGCAGTTGCGCCGTCTGCACACTTTGATAACAAATCACTCTCAAGAAGGGCTTCACTCAATATTATCCGGGTCGCTGGTAGACTGGAGCAGAAACTTCTCAACTGAAGTATTTTTATTTTATTTTACCAGGTAAGGCCCACTGAGCTGCATGGCTCTTTTTCAGAAGCGACCTGGCTACAAATGATAGCTCACAAAGTGGCTTATCACGTGGAAATGTATGGCAGGCAAATACTCTCAATGCGTGTTCATTCTAAATGTGGAGGGGAAACCCGGAGGACCCGGAAAAAGATCGATGCGACCACGGGGAGAGAGACACGCAAACTCCAAATATACAGCAGCAGGCGTCAGGGTCGGGATCGAACCCACGACCTCCTGTATACCAGGCGAGGTAGTTAACATCTCCTAGCCATCGTGATGATGATGAGAGAGACGCAAACTCCAAATATGCAGCAGGCCTCAGGGTCGGGATCGAACCCACGAACTCCTGTACACCAGGCGAAGTAGTTAACATCTCCTAGCCACCTTGATGATGATGAGAGAGACGCAAACTACAAATATGCAGCAGCAGGCGTCAAGGTCGGGATCGAACCCACGACCTCCTGCATACCAGGCGAGGTAGTCAACATCTAGATTTGAAGCTTTCGTGACTGCAAGGATTCATATTCTTAGTTCTTTCGGTAAAGTCACGTAGGTAAAAAATGAAATCAAAATTAATAAAATAAAATAAAATCACGACGTTTCGGAGGCAACACAAGTCTTCGTCATCAGGTGGGACCGTCACAGCCAGATTTGCTGCATCCTGGATGCAGCAAATCTGGCTGTTTATTAATTTTGATTTCATTTTTTACCTACGTGACTTTACCGAAAGAACTAAAAATATAGTCAACATGTCATAGCCACCGTGATGATGATGAGAGATAGACACTGCAAACTCCAAATATACAGCAGGGATCAGGGTCGGGATCGAACCCACGACCTCCTGCATACCAGGCGAGGTAGTCAACATCTCATAGTCACCATGATGATGAGAGAGAGACACGCAAACTCCAAATATACAGCAGGGATCAGAGTCGGGATCGAACCCACGACCTCCTCCATACCAGGCGAGGTAGTTAACATCTCATTGTCACAGGCAGAGCGAGAGGCCAACAGGACGTCGTGTGCCCAGTTAAAATGAAGGTCTGCCCTTCTAGGCCTCCTGAGTTCTGCGCGGACTCAAAAATTGTCAAGTAATACACATAAATAATAGTGTGTCCATAATTCACCCACCAATGGAGTGGGGTGGTCGGCATCGGCCTTGGTGCGGAAATGAACCAGTGCCCCTTGTCCAATTCCAGCGCCTGGGCCCTCCGCCTCACGACCCCCCCCCCACCCAAGTGCAGTTGCACTGCCTGCACACTCGGTAAGCTATGCCGCTTATGCGACCACCGGGGCGAGCGGTCGTGAAAGGTGCAGAGAATGATGTGACTCGGGAACGTCTCCAGGAACCGGGACAGCCCATGCCTGAGCTGGCAGCCCCGCCTCCTGCTGCCCGCCTACTTCTCATAGCCCCGCCCACTCAACCACCAGCACCGCCCACAGGACCAGTGGCTCCTCCCAGCTCTGTGTCCCGCTGCTCAAGTGGCTCCCCACCGCTCAAGTAGCCCCACCCACTGCTCAAGTAGCCCCACCCACTGCTCAGTAGCCCCACCCACTGCTCAAGTAGCCCCACCCACTGCTCAAGTAGCCCGCCCACTGCTCAAGTAACCCCGCCCACTGCTCAAGTAGCCCCGCCCACTGCTCAAGTAGCCCCACCCACTGCTCAAGTGCCCCGCCCACTGCTCAAGTAGCCCCGCCCACTGCTCAGGTAGCCCGCCCACTGCCCAGGTAGCCCGCCCACTGCTCAAGTAACCCGCCCACTGCTCAAGTAGCCCCGCCCACTGCTCAGGTAGCCCCGCCCACTGCTCAGGTAGCCCCGCCACTGCTCAAGTAGCCCCGCCCACTGCTCAGGTAGCCCCGCCCACTGCTCAGGTAGCCCGCCACTGCTCAGGTAGCCCNCCACTGCTCCCCCACTGCCAGGTAGCCCCGCCCACTGTCAGTAGCCCCGCCCACTGTCAGGTAGCCCCGCCCACTGCTCAGGTAGCCCCGCCCACTGCTCAAGTAGCCCCGCCACTGCTCAGGTAGCCCCGCCCACTGCTCAAGTAGCCCCGCCCACTGCTCAAGTAGCCCCGCCCACTGCTCAAGTAGCCCCGCCCACTTCTCAGGTAGCCCGTCACTTTGCCTGCAGCATGAGTTGAACGTGGAAGTCAAAAACGATTTGAACCCACGACAATTTCCAGATGTTCTCACGAACATTGCAGGGGAGCCACACCGCTGGGCCTGTCCAGGACGTTTCATCGGTTTAGGCTGAGGAGGAGCAGCCGTCAGCCGACGCGTTCAAGGGCACGAGGGTGGATCGGGCCCCTTGTCTGATCCGGGAGATTCACAGCGAGTTCGGCACAAGTCCGAGCACGGTCTGGGATTCACGGTAAACCGTGGCAAGTCGCCCGGCAAGGCACCTTGGTCTTATCGGACCTCAGAAGCTAAGCGGGGGTTGAGCCTGGTTGGAACTGCGATGCAAGGCTCCACAGCGTGACTGATGGACACTTTTGGAACCTCATTTGCCAGTAAAAAATATGATAATTGTTTTTTTACCCTTTTATCTGGCAACAAAACTGACACAATTTTTTTTTACAAGGAGTCATGTTTGCATAGACCACAATACCTGCAGTCATAATGTCCTTGAAGTTGATTGGTCCACACAAAAGGCGCCTTTTGGCGTCATCTGGTCCAACACCATGTGAGACTAGGCTCTAAGGAAAGCTGTCTCGGGTGTGGACCAATCAACTTCAAGGACAGTACATACATTATCAGAGTTATGTTTTTTGTTTGCATTATGACTGCAGGTATTGTGGACGCGGCTGTCGAGTGTGAAAGCCGCGCGACTGCACCGGGGACCCCACGACTCAGAGGGGGGCAGGAGCCGCCGCGCCACGACGAGGGCGAGTGATTGGGCACCGCGTTGAATTCCTGACCGGGCTGCGCATGCCAACCACGCCACGCTGCACCACCACCACCAACCTCGATCCCGTGGCTGTATTTTTTTTTATTACCCAAGTTCTATTTGCTTCTTCGCTGTAATATATTCGCTTTGCTTTTGCCATTTTTGGTGACCTTCCCTCCCTGCCCCCGTGCCGGTTGACTCCTATCCCGGGGGTCAAACAAAATCGAAAGCAATGCCCCAAAAACGACTCTCGCGGACGGAAAGTGGAGCGCGGGGCCCGGTCCCTCCGCGACAGATTCGAGCCTCGTCGAGACTCGGCGAGGCCTCGAGACTCGGCGAGGCTGCCCCCCGGGTGAGACAACGCCGCACCGCCCGATGGCCGCCCTCCACCGGGCGTCTCGGCGCAGGCCGCGTGGCCTTCTGGCACCGGTGGCCCCCACCGGTGGCCCTCACCAGTGGCCCCCACCGGTGGCCCTCACCGCACGCGCACCGTCTGTCTGTGCCGCACGTGCTGGAAGAGCGACCGCCGTCACGGGCGAAGCCGCAGAGCCACGCCGTGGCAGGGCGGCCCTGTCCCTCCACGAACGTTGACTCGGACAAAGCGTCTTGGACACGCAGTGCCGTTATTATATAAGAGAGGGGTGTGATATAATATAATACATCCCGTCTTATAATATAATATAAGACGGGGTGTCGTGCCGTCTTGGACAGGTTCGTGCCGTTATAGTCGGCGCGCTGGAGCTGGGCAGGTCTAAATCGTGTCGATCGGAAACGAATTTCTTGAGAACTGCTCCTTGTGCTCGGCTTGTTGTCCTTTCCCCAGCACCCTCGGATTCGCACGGTCGGCTACGTACGGTACGAAAGAAGTTCGACATATGTGCATACACCGGGGCTTACACGACGACCATCGTCAACGTCACCATGATCCCCGTCGTGCCGGAAGATGCTCGTAGCTAATGCACAAGTGGAGAATCAGAGGCTATGCACTCTCTCCCCCTCTCTCTTTGCTGTGTGCAACTGAGACCACGAACAACTCCAAACCGTGGAGCGAGTAACTCTGCACTGCTCCAAATATACACGTGTGGGTGGGTGGGTGTGAGGGTGAGTGGGCGGGTAAGTGGGTGGGTGGGTGAGTGGGTGAGTGGGCGGGTGGGTGAGTGGGTGGGTGGGTGTGAGGGTGAGTGGACGGGTGAGTGGGTGGGTGGGTGAGTGGGTGAGTGGGCGGTTGGGTGAGTGGGCGGGTGGGTGAGTGGGTGGGTGAGTGGGTGGGTGAGTGGGCGGGTGAGTGGGTGGGTGGGTGAGTGGGTGAGTGGGCGGGTGGGTGAGTGGGCGGGTGGGTGAGTGGGTGGGTGGGTGTGAGGGTGAGTGGGCGGGTGAGTGGGTGGGTGGGTGAGTGGGTGAGTGGGCGGGTGGGTGAGTGGGTGGGTGGGTGTGAGGGTGAGTGGGCGGGTGAGTGGGTGGGTGGGTGAGTGGGTGAGTGGGCGGGTGGGTGAGTGGGCGGGTGGGTGAGTGGGTGGGTGGGTGAGTGGGTGGGTGAGTGGGCGGGTGGGTGAGTGGGTGGGTGGGTGTGAGGGTGAGTGGGCGGGTGAGTGGGTGGGTGGGTGAGTGGGTGAGTGGGCGGGTGGGTGAGTGGGCGGGTGGGTGAGTGGGTGGGTGAGTGGTGGGTGGGTGAGTGGGCGGGTGGGCGAGTGGGTGGGTGGGTGTGAGGGTGGGTGGGTGTGAGGGTGAGTGGGCGGGTGGGTGATGGGCGGGTGGTGAGTGGGCGGGTGGGTGAGTGGGTGGGTGAGTGGGTGGGTGGGGGGGTGAGTGGCGGGTGGGTGAGTGGGTGGGTGGGTGTGAGGGTGGGCGGGTGAGTGGGTGGGTGGGTGAGTGGGTGAGTGGGCGGGTGGGTGAGTGGGCGGGTGGGTGAGTGGGCGGGTGAGTGGGTGGTGGGTGAGTGGGCGGGTGGATGAGTGGGTGGGTGGGTGTGAGGGTGAGTGGGCGGGTGAGTGGGTGGGTGGGTGAGTGGGTGAGTGGGCGGGTGGTGAGTGGGTGGGTGGGTGTGAGGGTGAGTGGGCGGGTGAGTGGGTGGGTGGGTGAGTGGGTGAGTGGGCGGGTGGTGAGTGGGCGGGTGGGTGAGTGGGCGGGTGAGTGGGTGGGTGGGTGAGTGGGCGGGTGGTGAGTGGGTGGGTGGGTGTGAGGGTGAGTGGGCGGGTGAGTGGGTGGGTGGGTGGGTGAGTGGGTGAGTGGGCGGGTGGGTGAGTGGGTGGGTGGGTGTGAGGGTGAGTGGGCGGGTGAGTGGGTGGGTGGGTGAGTGGGTGAGTGGGCGGGTGGGTGAGTGGCGGGTGGGTGAGTGGGCGGGTGAGTGGGTGGGTGGGTGTGAGGGTGGGCGGGTGAGTGGGTGGGCGGGTGGGTGGGTGGGCTGGTGGGTGAGCGGGCGGGTGGGTGAGCGGGCGGGTGGGTGAGCGGGCGGGTGGGTGAGCGGGCGGGTGGGTGAGCGGGCGGGTGGGTGTGAGGGCGGGTGGGTGTGAGGGCGAGTGGGCGGGTGGGCGAGTGGGCGGGTGGGTGGGCGGGTGGGCGAGTGGGCGGGTGGGCGAGTGGGCGGGTGGGCGAGTGGGCGGGTGGGCGAGTGGGCGGGTGGGCGAGTGGGTGGGCGAGTGGGCGNTGGCGAGTGGGGGGGCGAGTGGCGGGTGGGCGAGTGGGCGGGTGGGTGAGTGGGCGGGTGTGACTCTATCTACGATTCACTCAGCAACTGGATGGATCACTTGCTGAATTGGCGAGTTGCTCTTTTGGTAAATAAATGATCCGGAGGGAGGGTGAGAGGGAGGGAGTCTCAGTGAGCGGGAGAGAGGGGGAACAGGAGACACGGAGACAGAGAGACTCGGGACAAGTGAGAGAGAGGGGGAGGGGCAGCTTTGTCTATCTGCTGCTGCTTGGGCCACTGTTCCGGCCTCTGTGTGCGCGAGCGTGTAAGTGTGCGAGTGTGTGTGTATGCGTGTGTGTAGCTGTGTGTGCGTGCGTGCGTGTGCGTGTGTGTGCGTGCGCGTGTGTGTGCGTGTGTGCAAAGTGAGATAATTCTGCAGGATAACCTCCCTCCCTCCTCGGCTCCCCGCGTGTGTTCACACAACAAACATATTTGTAGCCCTGGCACATCCTCCCTCTCGCACAACACTTCCCTCCCAACCCCAGANTCTGTAGCCTAACGCTATGACGGAGCGAGGGGGGGGGTCTTTGTGCACGCGAGCACAAGGCGCCCACCTGCTCTCTTTAAAAAGGGGGCGAGTGAAGTGTGGCCCCGCGAGAAGACTCCGAGCATCGTGGCTAACAGCGCTCGGTGGCATCTGGCGAGCGCTCACCACGCTCACCACCCTCACCACGCTCACCACCCTCACCACCCTCACCACGCTCACAACGCTCACCACCCTCACCACGCTCACCANCCTCACCATCTCGACCACGCTCACCACCCTCACCGCTCACCACCCTCACCACCCTCACACACGCTACCCACCCTCACCACCCCTCGCTCCCACCCTCACCACCCTCACCACGCTCACAACGCTCACCACCCTCACCACGCTCACCACGCTCACCACCCTCACCACGCTCACCACGCTCACCACCTCACNACGCTCATCACCCTCACCANCCTCCCACCACCCTCACCAGCTCACCACCTCACCACGCTCACACGCTCACCACCCTCACCACNCTCACCACCTCACCGCTCACCACCCTCACCATCTCACCACCCTCACCACGCTCACCACGCTCACTACCCTCACACGCTCACCACCTCACACGCTCACCACCCTCACCACGCTCACCACCCTCACCATGCTCACCACCCTCACCACGCTCACCACGCTCACCACCCTCACCACGCTCATCCACCACCCTCACCACCCTCCCACGCTCACCACCCTCACCACGCTCACCACCCTCACCATGCTCACCACCCTCACCACGCTCACCACGCTCACCACCCTCACCATCACCCTCACCACCCTCACCACGCTCATCACCCTCACCACCCTCACCACGCTCACCACCCTCACCACCACCCTCACCATGCTCACCACCTCACCACGCTCACCACGCTCACCACCCTCACCACCACCTCCCACGCTCACCACCCTCACCACGCTCATCACCCTCCCACCCTCACCACGCTCACCATCCTCACCACCCTCACCACGCTCACCACCCTCACCACGCTCACCCCCTCCCACGCTCATCACCCTCACCACGCTCACCACCCTCACCACGCTCACCACCCTCACCACGCTCACCACCCTCACCCGCTCATCACCCTCACCACCCTCACCACGCTCACCATCCTCACCACCCTCACCCGCTCACCACCCCCACGCTCACCACCCTCACCACGCTCACCACCCTGCACCTCAGCTCACCACCCTCACCACCACCCTNGACCGCTCCCGGTCTGGACCACCCTCACCATCTCCCTGCACCGCTCACCACCCTCACCACCTCACNATCGCTCTCACCCTCACCACCCTCACTCTCGCTCACCACCCTCACCACCCTCACCGCTCTCACCCTCACCACCCTCACCGCTCACCACCCTCACCACGCCACCCTCACCACGCTCACCACCCTCACCACGCTCACCACGCTCACCACCCTCACCACCACCACTCCTCACCACCTCACCACCCTCACCACGCTCACCACCCTCACCACGCTCACCACGCTCACCACCCTCACCACGCTCACCACCCTCACCATGCTCACCACGCTCATCACCCTCACCACCCTCACCACGCTCATCACCCTCACCACCCTCACCACGCTCACCACCCTCACACACGCTCACCAGCTCACCACCCTCACCCCATGCTCACCACCCTCACCACGC
This sequence comes from Lethenteron camtschaticum, assembly GCA_018977245.1. Taxonomy (NCBI): domain Eukaryota; kingdom Metazoa; phylum Chordata; class Hyperoartia; order Petromyzontiformes; family Petromyzontidae; genus Lethenteron; species Lethenteron camtschaticum. Next base: position 10,221,704 of record MU249596.1, read on the forward strand.
TCACCACCCTCACCACGCTCACCACGCTCACCACCCTACCACCACCACCCTCACCATGCTCACCACCCTCACCACGCTGTTTCCGGCACCAATGAAGGCCGGCACTGTGGCACACGGGGGGGGGGGCAGCGCCACGCCGGCCGCCTTTGTCTCCCAGTGGCGATGTTTGCACACACACAGCACGGGTTCAGATACAGTAATCGTCAACCGGTGTTGATGGCCGTGAGCGGTAATCGCCTCGAGTCGCCGGGTTCGTAGCGCAGCGCGCTAACCACTGCACCACCACTCCCCCCTCCCACACACACCCAGAGATACACGTGCACGCACGAAGACAAAAAAAGATAAAGATGCTCCGTATAGTCTACAGAGACTTTTGGGGCAAGTGATGCTGTTAGCGAGCAGCTATGAAGACTGGCACGGCACACGAGGGGGTTGGGGTGGACAGTACCACGCCCGGCCGCCTTTGTCTCCATAGTGGCGATGCTTTTCACGTCGCACCAGGTACTCAGTTTGAGGCTGAGTCGACCTAGGGGAGGACCAGTTCAGATAATCGTCCCTGGTGTTGGCCTTGAGCTGGAATCGAAACCCGGTTCGCATGATTCGTAGTGCAGCGCGCAAACCGCTATACGACCGCATATCGTCACACGAATACACACGTGCCCCCCACAGCCCTCCGTGACCACACCTCCGTGTAGACAGACCCCCCCCCCCGTGACCACACACGCGTGATGCACCCCCTCTCGTGACTGCACGACCCCACAAACATCCATCCGTGACTGCACAACCACCAGAGACGATCCCGTGACTGCACGCCGACCCCCAACAAACATCCCCGGGAGCAAGCCACGGCTACTCCACCCGCTGACTCAGACATCACTCAGACAACCCCGTGACCTCCCCCGTCACAGCGATTGCGCAACGTCCAGACGACCCCGTGACTGCCCAGACGACCCCGGGACTGCCCGGACGCCCCCGTACTCACGGCGGTAGCGGCGAGGAGTCCGACGGCCAGGCCGAGGAGCAGAGACCCGCGCCGCATCCCGGCTTGTAGCAGGTGAGCCGCACAGGTGAGTGCGAGGGTGAGGAGGTGAGGGCGGTGGGTGGCGGAGGACGTTGCAGCCTCTGCCGACGGGATGCGCTCAGAGTTGACAAGTCCAACGTGCTGCTCCACGATCCTTGACGTTTCTGCTGCGTCTCAGAACGTCCCTCCTCCTCCTGCTGTCTCTCCCCTCCTCCTCCTGTCTCTCCCCTCCTCCTCCTCCTGTGTGTGTCTCTCTCTCACTCTGCCCGAGTCTCTCTCTCTCTGTCTGTCTCCGCCGTCTCTCTCCGCGCTGCACTGAGACTCTCTTCCCTACCTCCCTCCACCAGCTCGCTCGCTCTCGCGGGGCGGGGAGACGGAGATGAGAGGGAGGGGAGAAGGAGGAGAGAGGGAGGGGAGAGGGAGATGGGAGGGAGGAGAGAGGGAGGGGAGAGGGAGGAGAGAGGGAGGGGAGAGGGAGGGGAGAGGGAGGGGAGGAGAGGGGAGATGAGAGGGAGGGGAGAGGAGATGAGAGGGAGATGAGAGGGGGGGGATGAGAGGGAGGGGAGATGAGAGGGAGGGAGATGAGAGGGAGATGAGAGGGAGGGGAGGGAGATGAGAGGGAGGGGAGGGGAGAGGGAGATGAGAGGAGGGGGATAGGGAGATGAGAGGGAGGGAGATGAGAGGGAGATGAGAGGGAGGGGAGGGAGATGAGAGGGAGAGGGAGGGTAGGGAGAAGGAGGGGAGGGGAGATGAGAGGGAGAGGGAGGGGAGGGTAGATGAGAGGGAGGGAGATGAGAGGGAGATGAAGGGAGATGAGAGGGAGGGAGGGGAGATGAGAGGGAGAGGGAGGGGTANGGGAGAAGGAGGGGAGGGAGATGAGAGGGAGGGAGAGTTCGGGGAGAGTGAACACTGGGGCCGTGCTGAGTGAGGGGAGAGTTCGGTGAGGAGGGAGGGAGTGAGTGGAGCAGGAACTCGACCTTCGCCCCCTCCCCCAGCGAGGAGCAAACCGCGGCGTGGAGCCGCTGGGACGCGGAGCGGAGCGAGCGCGGCTCCCTCTGCCGCGCGCGCTGTGGAGGAACATCGCCGGCAGACTGAGCACACAGCACACAGCGCCGCGTGGAGCCAGCGCGGGGCCTGTTGCGTTTGTTATAAAGGAGCCCTACATAAAAAAAAAACACAAATATTAAAACACGAGTGTTTAACTTGCATGGTTAAGTAATTGTATGTTGAGTTGAAGCTTTCGTGACTGCAGGAATCCATACTCTTTTGGTTCTTTCGGTAAAGTCACGTAGGTAGAAAAAAAATCACGACGTTTCGATCGCAACACTGCGGGATTATATTTTTTTTTTACCGAAAGAACCAAGGAGTATGTAATTGTATGTTTTCATTTGCGATACGGCCAGAAAATACGACAAATCGCTAACCTTAAACAAACAGTCGTTCGTAAAAGTTGAAGACGGTATAGTACTATAGTAATAGAGCAAGTGCAGAATGATTGAACCGGAATTGATAGCTTGAAAGCGTTTGGCGCGGGGCCCGTCGCTACATATGCGACATGGTGAGGTGGCCGGGGACCGGTTCAAGTGTCACTCGCCACTGATGTTAGCCGTGTCCGGGATTCAAACTCAGACCGTCGGGGTCGGAGCGCAGTTATCTAATCACTGCGCCACCACTCCACCCACTTGTATACCAAAATGTCTACGTACCTACCCGCCTACCTACCAGCGCATCTGTCGACCTACCGGTGTATTGCATCTAACTTCCTATGGGGCCGTCCATAAATGACGTCACGAACCTGGGGGGGGGGGGCGGTCAGACATTTGTGACAATGTGTGACGAGGAGGGGGGGTTTGAGAAATGTGACGTCACATCAAAATGCGCAACTTTAAATAAATATAGACAACACGTTCTACTTAATTAAATATATTTTTTAATAAACGTTTTCTCCTACAACATCAGAGTGCAGCGCCACATTAAATACGCATTACAATGACAATAGTTTACAGCGATTTGAAGCATGTTTAATTTTTTGGGGGGCAGAGCTTTGTGACGTCATATTTGAGGGGAGTCTGACTTTTTGTGACGCCGTGTGGCGAGGGGGAGGGTCAAAAATCGTCCAAAATCGCGTGACGTCATTTATGGACGGCCCCTTAGACAGGATCCTTCTACATACCTAGCCACCTGTCTGTGCCCACACGATCGTCTGTCAGCCAGGTGTGCTGAGGGGGCAGCAGGAGACATGGGGGTAGGGGGCAGCATGAGGCCTCGGGGGTAGGGGGCAGCATGAGGCCTCGGGGCACCGGTGTTCCCTTGGGCGACAGCAGTTGAGTCTGGGCAGTCTCCAGCCAAGATGCCATAGCGCCACCTGCAGGCCAAATCAAGGATAAACTTATTTAACAAACTTACGAAGCTGAACTGTTTCCACATTTTAATAAAGGATTTTGGGTTAGATCGCGTTATTTATAAATGTGTCGTAACCCTCCACCACCCGACACGGCCAAACAGTAGAAAATGTGTCACGTTTACAAAGGTTAAAATAATTAACTTCTTTAGCCCACCAGTGTGTTGAAGAGCGAATCAACATCATTTTAAATTTGAGTAGTACGACGTTTCGCTGGTAATTACATCCAGCTTCATCGGGCGATTTGCCAGAAAAACCAAAACCTTTCCACATTTTGTTTACCCATCCCATCAGCCACACGGACTTGTGTGAGTGCACACTTTCAGCTGCATTGGTTCAACACAAGCAAAAGTCTGGCGCGGTTTCGACACTCAGTGTCTCATATTAGCAGATGTCCTATTGGAATACATTATTTTTAAAACGCTTCATAGCTCATCGGATTCCTCCAGTCTGAATAATGATTGTGATTCTGAGTTAGCTTGCCTTGAACCCAGGCTGGTGAACTTTCAGATGTTGTTTCAGGCAAGGGCTCGGTTTCGACATTTAGTATCTCATCAGCACGGTCAACCTTGCTTGAACCAATTCTGGTGAACTATCAGATGTTGTTGTAGGCAAGATATGGGTTATAGCTCCACTCAAAACTCAGATACAATACCCAACACAGAATCACCACTCGCGTCTCTGCGGAGAAGATAATTAAGATAATATTCAGCAGACAATTCCCCTCTAAAAGTACCACAGGTAGAACTAACTGCTCGACGCGAGCTAGACGTGTCTTTGTACTGTCCGCCTTTTGGCGTTCTCTGGCCTAACACCGCTGGTGAGACTAGGCCATAAAGAAGGGAGTCTGGTGTAGGGCAATCAGTTTAGGAGAGAATCCACACAAATGTAGTGGCATAGCGCTGGCTGCTGGCAGAAAAGGGGATCGGCGGGTACGGCAGCCCTGACGTCAAGCAGGTCAGGATAGACACGAGAGGGGGTCTAGGGGGGAAGGTCACAGAAGGGGCCCACCAGGAACCCGCTGGTAGGTTCTAGAAAGGGGCGTGGCCGGGGCGGAGCGAGGCCACGCTGAGAGTATATAANGGGGGGGGGGGGCCCTGTGGGGACCTCGGGCTGTTGTTGGAGTGGGCTCCCCGTCGTGCTGCCGAAGGCATCTTCACCGTCCTTCTCGTCATCTTCACCGTCCTTCTCATCATCTTCACCATCCTTCTCATCATCTTCACCATCCTTCTCATCATCTTCACCATCCTTCTCGTCATCTTCACCGTCCTTCTCGTCGTCTTCACCATCCTTCTCGTCGTCTTCACCATCCTTCTCGTCGTCTTCACCGTCCTTCTCATCATCTTCACCGTCCTTCTCATCATCTTCACCGTCCTTCTCGTCATCTTCACCGTCCTTCTCGTCATCTTCACCGTCCTTCTCGTCGTCTTCACCGTCTCTACCATCTCGGAGCGCCACTAGTCAGACAGCCTACCCAGCTGTCCTGGCTGAGTAGCGTCGCCGACAACAGATGGACTAAACATTAAGAGTGTTAATCCTGATGGTGCTCGTTAATAAAGAAGTGCCTCCAAGTCTTATCGTCTCCGAGTTAGTCACTACACATGTATTATCGGAGCTTGTTTGTAGGTGTTGTCACAAGTACAGTGTGTGGTTAATGCAGTAACTTGAATGCCTGCAAAAGGTTTCTATTTGGTGTTTGAACGTCTTCACGCAACTCCCGTGTTGTTGCCAGAAAGGGTAAAACCTATTCTTGTTTTTCATCATTTATTAACACTGGCAAAAAGGTCTCATAAGTAATTCACTTCTTTCTGTCAAAAATATTGATGTGGAGGCACAGACATCCAGCCATACAGACATACAATAATACAGACATAGTCAAACAGATTTACAATCATACAGACATAGTCAAACAGTCATACAGACATACAATCATAGACACATAGTCATACAGACTTACAGTCGATCATCGATTAAACGGCGGTTTCAAGGAAGCCGGATTTTAAAAAACGCCGAATAATCACTCATCATCATTATTTAGAACAGCTTCTATTTGCACAGTCTTGTATGACATTGTTCGGTGTTGTTCTCTGTGTTATTTTTAGCATTTAAATTGTTGGTGGCGGGTTTAACAACACATTGAAATTTACGCTATCTAACCCAAAACAACCTATGACATGCATTACTGTATGAAAGTGGCATAAATAAACATACAAATAGACGAAACATATCCTACTTTAAAAAGTTACTGCATTCACTGTACCGTACTTACAACTCCAATCTCGAAGACTCTGCATGGGATGATGTATATACGTGCAGTATCTTCATTGTTTAAGTAGTTGCATGAAGTGTATAATGTACCGTATCGATTGAACACTGATTTCGGATTTACCGATTTCGCCAGATCGGCCCTGGACCTGGTTGATAACATTAGAAGCAGCAGCCGGATAATCGATGATGATAAACTGGATAAATCCATGATGCAGGTTTCTTTTGTTGGGTTATATCGCGTAAATATAAATGTGTCGTCAAACCCGCCACCACCCGACACAGCCAATGAGTCAGGGATCACGTAAACAGAACGTGCCAATTCGTTACTACAGCACTAACCGCTTGTGTGTTGGAGAGCAAGTCCACAACATTTACAATCCCAGGACGTTGTGTGTTTGCTCTCCAACACGCCGGTGTGTTGAAGGAAGAACGCGCCCGAAGCTCAGCAGGTGCTGGGCCTGGACAGCGTCTCCTGCATTACCACATCAGTTGTCATGAACCGTGTTTGGTTACCGTGTTGAGTTTTATTTAAACCAAGTAACCCCCCCCTGCCTGACCCAAATGGTTCTGAGGAAACACACGTAGGCATGGATAATGATTATCGTCAACATTGTGAAGCAATTGTCCATTTTGTGAGGTATCGTCATCCTAAGGGCCGTCCATAAATGACGTCACGCACCTAGGGGGGGGGGTTAGTCATTTGTGACGATGTGTGACGCGGGGGGGTTGAGAAATGTGACGTCACATCTAAATGCGCAACTTTAAATAAATATAGACAACACGTTCTACTTAATTATATAGACTTAGTAATAAATGTTTTCTCCTACAGCATCAAAGTGCAGCGCCACATTAAATACGCACTACGATGACAATAGTTTAAGCGATTTGAAGCATGTTTTATATTTTGGGGGGGGGAGCAGAGCTTTGTGACGTCATATTTGAGGGGGTCTGACTTTTTGTGACGCCGTGTGACGATGGGGGGGGGGGTCAAAAATCGTCCAAAATCGCATGATTCGTTCGCGCTCGCCGATTGCCCTTGGAAGCCCGCATTGTATTACGTCTTTTATATCGTTCTAAGTGACCGCGTGGAATCAAATGTCATCGTAGTTATTTTATTTTCGCAGATTCATACAACGTTATTCATTCACCCAATGACTCTCAGGTATGATGTGATTTCACGCGTTTATAAATGACCTCACGTGACCCCCTGGGACGTTGTCATGTTACTCCCCAGGTGTCCACGTGTCGGGGTGTTATTGTGCACTTGCCATGCTGTCAGCTGGTAGTATCCCACACGTGTCGATAGGGGCGGTAAGTGACTGAGCCCATAGGACTATGGCAGGGGGGACGCCGGCCCGCGGGCCGGGGGAATCATCTGGTCTGGCCCTGCCAAGGCAACCGCAGGCGGGACTCAAATCAATAAATCTCGGAGCAAACCTGGAAAAGCAGTTGCGAGTAGCAGCATCAATACCAGCTAACATCACACGCCTCGCCAAAGAGAAGCAGTTCCAGCCATCGCATTAGGGTGAGTTAATTAAATGTTTGACCAAATATAACGGGCTAATTTTTAAGTTGATAATTTGTATGGCCCGCGAATGAAATATCCAAATGGCCCTTGGCAGAAAAAGGTTCCCCACCCCTGCCCTATGGGATAGAAGGAGGGGGCTGGGGATGACGTCACCCTCCAGGACCTGGTGGAAGGTTCTGGAAGGAAGGTGTGGGGGGGTCGGGGCGAGCCACGGCTTGTATAAAAGCCGGACCTTGAACGGTCCAGCAGTCGTCGTCCACCCGAAGACCAAGAGCCTCCTGAAGAGAAGAGCCCAAGGGCAGAGCCGCACCCTGGCAAGGGTCGGCTCAAGCTTATATACCAGGGAAGACCAAGCTTCACTCAAGAAGGGTTAGAATAGCCAGTGAGAGGCGTGTGGGTGTAAGGGGCCGTTACCCCTTGTGTTAGGGATTTGTTGTTAATATAAATACGTGTTGCCTCAGAGAGACTCGACTCTAATTATTGACCCACTACACATCAGTGACGTGCGGTGAGGTCAATGGCTGGGGAGGCAATTGCTGGTATCAGAGCCAGATTCACACACTGAGGGGGCGTGTCCTCACTGGGGGAGGCAGATGTGACAGCTGCCTCCCCTGGTGCTTTTTCATTGCAGTTTCATGACGAGATCAGCGAGCCTAAATATCTTGATACACATACGTGAAATAAGTTACCTGGAGTATGGAAGGCGAGGACATGAAATGAAGGGGTCTACAAACATTACATTGGTGACATGCTGAGATAGTAATAGGCACGCGCTTATTGCCCGCGCTCCATCCAGTTTCTGAGGGTTGCGCAATCAGAGGGGAGGCTGAGCTCGTCGCTGCCTCACCTCTCGTCTCTTCCTGTATTTGCAGCGGAGCTCCGTAAATTTGGCGATTTTTATTATAAAAGTGATTGAAATCGTACAGAAATGACATTTATAACACAGATCAGTGGAAAAATCGTAATTTTTAATTTGTTATTTTTTTACTTTTCGTAACAGCTATTCTCATTGGAGTTTGACATGTGAGGATGTGCCTCCCCTGCCTCCCCTGATCGCACGTCCTTGCTACGCACGTACCCGGGGTTGACAAGCCACAGCAGCACTCCATAGACTGCTGCTGTTGCTGGGCTCTGTGCAGAGCCCCATTGAGGTTCTTGAAGACCAGTGGGTTCTTATCCTTGACTGCAGCCTTGCACCCCTTTGGTTCTCAGTCATTAAACAAATGTATAATGTTAATAAACACACAGGGTTTGATGAAACAAGGTAGTTGCTTTTCGATTTAAAGCGTTCGTGACTGCAGGGATTCATATCCTTGGTTCTTTCGGTAAAGTCACGTAGAAGGGAAATAATAAAATAATAAAACATACAATAAAATTTGAGACGATGNTTTTTTTTCCCGACAGCTCTGTTCTTCACCTGAGGATGGCTGCTTGTGTTGTGGCCGAAACGTCGTGAGAATTATAAAATGTTTTGTTTTTATTATTTTATTATTTCCCTTCTACTTAATTTGTATTGTCGATTATTTATCTTCCCGAAAAAATTCTGGCCGTGTCTCGCACACCCCAGAAAGCGCATCTCGCACCCAGGGGGGGGGGGTAGTGGCATGCACCTCAAGCTAAGAGCCACGTGTTGGGGGCCCCAGGCACTTCTGTCTCGTCGGCCTTCAGTGGTAACTTCCTACGCTGCTGCTGCCTCGTGTCACTACTCACCACTGCCGTCGCTGCCACTCCGCTTGCTTCTCACGCGGTAATTCGTCCCCAGGACACGAACGCCTCGTCGTCCCTTGCACTGCTACGCTCTGTTGAGAATGAGATGGTGCTAATTTTGCAATGAACAAAAATCTTGAAAAGTTTTCTCTGGTGTTGAATTTCTCTCTCATCTTATGAATAAAAAAAAACAATGACATGACTGCCTCTTTGTATCTACACTGTGCCTACCTTTGCTATGTAAATATTAGTATTCAAGAAGATAACTTTGTTAAGAAAAATTATCACACGNAAAAATGGCCACATTTTTTCCATCAGCTCTAGCCACAGTTATTGTGACTACGGAAACTGAAAACTCAAGGGCCTACGAAAAAAATTGTGACCATATTATAATAGGGTTTTTTCCCTTTTTTCTGGCAACAAAACTGAAACCTTTTTACAAGGAATCATGTCTGCATTAACCACAATACTTGCAGTCAAAATGCAGTTTTGTTGGCATAAAAAAGGGGCAAAACCCTATTATTATATTTTGGTACTGGAAAAGAGGTCTAATGATGTGCCCATATTGTTTGCTTGTATGATAAAAAGAAATGCAACCAAGAAATGTAACCAATATATCAGTGCTGACTGTGGCCTATTGGATAATACGGCCCTGGGTGTGTTGCCATGATGTGGGCACGAGAGCGCAACCCAGCACGATCCATTGTTGTGCTGTACCCCATGCTCCCTCGACAAGCCGCACCGTGCCGTGCAAGCGTGGAGGGGTATGGTCCAATAGCCCCTCACACAGGACCGCGGTGGCTAGATGTTAACTACCTCGCCTGGTGTGCAGGAGGTCGTGGGTTCGATCCCGACCCTGACAATGCCTGCTGCTGTATATTTGGAGTTTACGGCCTCTCTCTCTCATCATCACGGTGGCTAGGAGATGTTAACTACCTCGCCTGGTGTACAGGTGGTCGTGGGTTCGATCCCGACCCTGACTCCTGCTGAATATTAAACATTTACGGTGTTTCTCCCCCCGTGGTCGTCCGGTTTTCCCCTCCACACTCATTTCGAAACACGTGTTTAAGAGTATTTGTCCGCCATAAATGTGCACGTGATGTTGAGCCCACTTGGTTGAGCGACGATTTGAGGCCAGGTCGCTTCTGACAATGAGCTGCACAGCTGGGTGGTGGGCCTGCTTCTTCCCTACGGCTGATGTCGATGCAGAGCTACAACTGCAATTCCACGTTCAGGAGGCCAAGCCCTGGAATGTTGTCCTGCCTCAGCAGCTCTCCGCTATATTGTGTCACCTGATGACGATTGTTTGCGTTGCGATCGAAACGTCGTGATATTTTATTTTTCAGTGTTTTTCTATCCACATGAATTCCTGCAGTCACGAAAGCTTTAAGTCAAGATTTAGACTAAACTCACTTTAGCAATCTTCTTGGTTCTTTCGGTAAAGTCACGAAGAAGGGAAATAGTAAAATAATAAAAAGAAACAAATAAAATAATTCTCACGACGTTTCGGCCACAACGCAAACAGCCGTCTTCAAGTGAACAGGTCTGTCGGAAAGACAGACGCCGTCTTATTTTATTATTTTATTATTTCCCTTTTTCGTGACTTTACCGAAAGAACCAAGAAGATGAATCTATGCAGTCACGAAAGCTTTAAATCGTCACTTGAGCGATGTTCTTCGATTTGCACTGTACAGTACAGGACCTACCATCGTGACTTCTACTTAACATCTAATCTCACATCATTTGATGCAAGAAGAATTCCACATTGGGCCCCATGAAAACCTTAGGGTCCGTCCATAAATGACGTCACGCACCTGGGGGGGGGGGGGGTGAGAAATGTGACGTCACATCAAAATGCACAACTTTTAATCAATATAGACAACACGTGCTCTCCTACAACATCAGAGTGCAGCGCCACATTAAATACGCACTACAATGACAATAGTTTCAAGCGATTTGAAGCATGTTTTATTTGGGNGAGGGGGGGCAGAGCTTTGTGACGTCATATTTGAAGGGGGGTCTGACTTTGTGACGCCTTGTGACGAGAGGAGGGGAATCGTCCAAAATCGCGTGACGTCATTTATGGACGGCCCCTTATTGGCAAATCTGCATCATACGAAGAGTCTTCCGGAACGCGATTTTCCAAAACAAGATTCCGAAGGAAGAGTCTTCTGGAACTAAAATAATCTTCCAGAACAAGAATCTTCCAAAACGGGAGAGTTTCCAGAACGGAAAGAGTCTTCTGGAACAAAAATAATCTTCCAGAACGGGAAGAATCTTCCAGAACGGGAAGAATCTTCCGGAACGGAAAGATTCTTCCGGAAGGTGGACCCAACCGAAACGTCGTTTTACCTCTTCACTTAAAGCTTTCGTGACTGCAGGAATATAACAAGTATAACCCGTAACAAGTAAACCCGTAAAAACAAAGTTTTTCACTATAAATCCTTTATATGCGTGGCGGCTAGAGTCCTCTCGTCCTCTGGCTTGAGATGGCTGCCACCTATGGGTCTGATGATTGTCTGCCAGTATTAAGCAATTGGTAATTAAATATTTAATTTGTTTTCCCTAAACAGTGTAAAATTTTGGAAAAATGTTTTCACGAAAATTAATTGTCACACACAACGAGTCTGTGTGCAAAATGTCAGCTCGATTGGATAACGGGAAGTGGGTTAAAAAACGAGCGAAAGATTTGCACGGTCCTAAGCAAGCAAGCGAACTTAATATAAAGGATTTAAAATATATTCGCCTGTGGAGGACGCGGGGATCGATCCCGCGACCTTTAGCATGGGAAGCGAGGGTGCTACCAACTGCGCTACTCCACCACGGCCTGTGGAGGGTTACGCTCTGGGCTCCTACACTGTGACGTTCAGCGAAAGCCATGAATGAGTTATATTTGAATAAATGTAAAATACATTTTTTTGCCTAAAAAGTGTAACATTTTTTTATTTTTTTTTCACGAACATTAATTGTCTCGCACAACGAGTCTGTGTGGGAAATGTCAGCTCGATTGTATCACGGGAAGTGGGTTAAAAAACGACCGAAAGATTTGCACGGTCCTAAGCAAGCAAGCGAACTTAATATAAAGGATTTTAAAATAACAAAAAGGTCACAAAAATAGCAAAAAACATCGACGTTTCGATCGCAACACAAGCGGTCGTCTTCAGGAAAGAAAAAAACCAGACGACCGCTTGCGTCGCGATCGAAACGTTGTCGTTTTTTGTTATTTTTTTTTTACCTCTCTCCGAGACTTTACCGAAAACCCCAATAATTTGTCGTCTCTCTCTACGGAGGCGGACGGACAATCTTCCGGCACAGGAACAATCTTCCGGCAGAGGAAGAATCTTCCGGCAGAGGAAGAAGACGAACACTCGGCGGAGAAGGCGCCCGAACGCGCGGCAGAGCGAGCGGGCGAGGCGTGCGGGCGCGATGCCGACTGTCGGGGTGAGACGCGAGGCGCTGCTCAAGGCCCTGGGGCGCGTCTACAGTGAGGACAACTACTACATCATCATCACCTACATCACTTACATCACCAACATCAACACCTACATCATCACCAACATCAACTACAACATCACTAACAACACCAACATCATCACCAACATTATCACCATCATCAACACCAACATCAACACCAACATCATCACCATCACCTACATCATCACCTACATCATCACCAACATCAACTACAACATCACCAACAACACCAACATCACCTACATCACCAACATCATCACCAACATCATCGACAGCGTGACAGTCATCACATCGCCGGCATCAACGTCACCCAATTTCCTGTCACCCACGTGGCCGGTGTCTGTCACTGTCGGGGCAGTGGCAGGGCAGGGGGCAGTGCAGATACCGGGCAGGGGCAGGGCAGGGGCAGTGTAGAGACCGGGCAGGGGGAGGGTGGAGACCGGGCAGGGGGCAGTGTAGAGACCGGGCAGGGGGAGAGTGGAAACTGGGCAGGGGCAGTGTAGAGACCGGGCAGGGGCAGGGCAGGGGCAGTGTAGAGACCGGGCAGGGGAGGGTGGAGACCGGGCAGGGGGCAGTGTAGAGACCGGGCAGGGGGAGAGTGGAAACTGGCAGGGGCAGTGTAGAGACCGGGCAGGGCAGGGCAGGGGCAGTGTAGAGACCGGGCAGGGGAGGGTAGAGACCGGGCAGGGGGCAGTGTAGAGACCGGGCAGGGGCAGTGTAAGGGCAGTGTAGAGACCGGGCAGGGGGAGGGTAGAGACTGGGCAGGGGCAGTGTAGAGGGAGGGTGGAGACCGGGCAGGGGCGCTGTAAGGGCAGGGCAGGATATTGCGTCACAGCTGAAACGGATTGTGATGCCACGTGGTTGGTGGTGCAGCACCACGCCGGGTGGCCGGGCCTGGTGCTCGCGAACCGCACTTGCAGTGTACCTGCTTAACGAGGCCGTGTGTGTGTGTCTGTGTGTGTGTCTGTGTGTGTGTGTCTCTGTGTGTNCGTGTCTCTGTGTGTGTCTGTGTGTGTGTCTGTGGTGTCTGTGTGTGTGTGTGTGTGTGTCTGTGTGTGTCTCTGTGTGTGTGTCTGTGTTGTCTGTGTGTGTGTCTGTGTGTGTCTCTGTGTGTGTCTGTGTGTGTGTCTGTGTGTGTCTGTGTGTGTGTGTCTGTGTGTGTCTGTGTGTGTATGTCTGTGTGTGTGTCTGTGTGTGTGTCTGTGTGTGTGTGTGTGTCTGTGTGTGTCTGTGTGTGTGTCNGTGTGTGTCTGTGTGTGTGTCTGTGTGTGTCTGTGTGTGTCTCTTGTGTGTGTGTGTGTGTGTGTCTGTGTGTGTGTCTGTGTGTGCGTGTCTCTGTTGACAGCTGACGAGGAGTTTGACGAGCTGTGCTTTGAGTTTGGTTTGGAGTTGGATGAAGTGGTGAGTCCCACGCCTCCACTCACCAGCCCACGTGACCCTCCACTCACCAGCCCACGTGACCCTCCACTCACCAGCCCACGTGACCCTCCACTCACCAGCCCACGTGACCCTCCACTCACCAGCCCACGTGACCCTCCACTCACCAGCCCACGTGACCTTCCACTCACCAGCCCACGTGACCCTCCACTCACCAGCCCACGTGACCCTCCACTCACCAGCCCACGTGACCCTCCACTCACCAGCCCACGTCACCCTCCACTCACCAGCCCACGTCACCCTGCCCACACGCACATGCACTTAATCTACGTGTGTGTGTGTGTTAATGTGAGCTATGCGATCCGACGCTGTTGCTACCGTGCGACTCCGCTGTGCGTGCGTGTGTCTGTTGGTTATAGTGTGTGTGTGTCTGTGGGTTATAGTGTGTGTGTGTCTGTGCTGAAGGCGATCCGGAGTCTGAGACCAGGAAAGGCACCGGGCAGAGATGATCTCCCAAGCGAAATGCTGAGGGAGGGTGGCGTTTGTGCACAGACTGCCCTATATGACATCATAACAACAGTCTGGACCACTGGATGGGTTCCGCAGGATTGGAAGGATGCCCTGGTGGTCCCCTCTTTAAGAAGGGGGACCGCACAGACTGTAATAACTATAGGGGCATCTCACTCCTCAGTGTGCCGGGAAAGGTCCTGGCAAGGATTATTCAACATTGCCTTGCTAGGCACGCTGAGGAGGGGCTTGCGGAGCCCAATGCGGTTTCAGGAAAGGACGGTCCTGCACAGATGCCATATTTTCTGTCCGTCTCCTACAGCAGAGGTGTAGGGAATCCCAACGAGAATATTTATTTTGACCGCGTAGTTCGTGAAGCCTTCAATAGCTGTACCGGGGGAATTTCCATTTGGTACAGATATAATGGGAGGCTGATCGACGCCCGGGTGCGATCAAGGGATGGCTCCCTATTGGTCAACCACGTTATGTATGCCAATGATTTGGTAATAGCTGCTCATTCAGAGGAGGCGTTGGAGACGCTGCTGCTGAGACTGGAGCGTGCCACTAAGAGGTGGGGCCTTACCATCAGCCCCACCAAAACTAAGCACCTGCCTGGGNTTTTTGTACCATCAGACACTCCACCCCCACAATTCCCAATCGGTGATGGGGCAGTAGTGAGAGAGTGGAGAGTTTCCCATACCTGGGCAGTGTGCTTATGACCGGCTCCAGTTTAACAACAGAGGTCTCACTCCGAATCAGTCGAGCAGCAATATCTTTTTACCGGTTGCGTAGCGCTGTGTGGAAGCTACCTGGTCTGTTGCTCCGCACGAAGCTTCAGGTCTTCTCGGCCACGGTCATTNCCTCCCTTCTCTACGCTTGCGAAACGTAGACACCCCTAATGGAGGATCTTCGCCGGTTGGAAACATTTAGGCTGGCCTGCCTACGATCCATCCTGGGTTTAACCAGGCTGGATTGTGTGAGGAGCTCACAAATCCTTGAAAGATTTGGGCAAAGTCCCATCGGTGAGCTCCTCCGGCAGGCAAGGCTGCGTTGGCTGGGTCATGTAGCCCGCATGCCCAGCCACCGCATGCCTAAACAGCTTTTGTTCGGCCGAGGGGACTAAACGGGCGTGGCACGGGCTAGAGAAGAGATGGAGTGATGTGGTACAGGAGGACGTGGAGCTGAGTGGACTTGCCGATGACTGGTACCAGCGGTGTCGAGATCGGCCTCTGTGGAGGAGGCTCGTGAAGGACGCTACTGGGCAGTTGGAGGCAGTCGCCCTCCAACAACAACGGAGGAGCGACGCTCACAACGAGCGGAGCACGTTGGTACAGTAGGGGCACAGGTGGTGCATCAGCCAGTCATCTAGGTCAGTCGACCCGTGGCACCTGGGTCTGCCCCGTGACCTCCTGCCAGCGGGCGTTCGACACTTCACGTGGCCTCAAGGTGTACTTGGCCTTGTACAAGCGTCGTGGTGACGTCACCGCCACTTAGTGGCGAATGGCGGTTGTTGTGTATAACGGCACACGCACCCTGTGACCCGAGTTCGATTCCCCGCTCATGGTCAACACCAGTGACGATTATCTGAACCGGTCCTGGGCCTCCCTAGGTCGACTCAGCCTCAAATGTGTACCTGGTGCGATGTGTAAACATCGCCACTGGGGAGACAAAGGCGGTCGGGCGTGGTACTGGCCACCCACCCCTCGTGTGCCGTTCCGGCTTCATAGGTGCTCGCGAACGGCACTTGCCCCAACAGTCTGTTAAGGCTACACGGGGATCTTTGTCTTTGTTTTTTTTGTGCTCCGCCTCCGAGCTGCGTAGACGTCGGAGAAGGAGCAGGTGAGCCGCGAGCAGGGCGAGGAGCGCGCCGTGGGAGCCTCCGAAGATGTCGTCTACAAGATCGACGTGCCGGCCAACCGCTACGACCTGCTGTGCGTGGAGGGGCTGGCGCGCGGCCTGCAAGTCTTCAAGGAGAGGTGTGCGGCCGGCAGGGGGCAGGAAAGGAGGCAGCGGGTGTGGGAGCGTGTGTGTGTGTGTGTGTGCAGGGTGTAGGGAGTGTGTGTGTGTGTGTGCAGGGTGTGTGTGTGCAGGGTGTAGGGAGTGTGTATGTGTGCAGGGTGTAGGGAGCGTGTGTGTGTGTGCAGGGTGTAGGGAGTGTGTGTAGGGTGTAGGGAGTGTGTGTGTGTGCAGGGTGTATAGAGTGTGTGTGTGTGCAGGGTGTAGGGAGCGTGTGTGTGTGCAGGGTGTAGGGAGTGTGTGCGTGTGCAGGGTGTAGGGAGTGTGTCCGTGTGCAGGGTGTAGGGAGTGTGTGTGTGTGCAGGGTGTAGGGAGTGTGTGCGTGTGCAGGGTGTAGGGAGTGTGTGTGTGTGTGCAGGGTGTAGGGAGTGTGTGTGTGTGTGTGCAGGGTGTAGGGAGTGTGTGCGTGTGCAGGGTGTAGGGAGTGTGTGCGTGTGCAGGGTGTAGGGAGTGTGTCCGTGTGCAGGGTGTAGGGAGTGTGTGTGTGTGTGCAGGGTGTAGGGAGTGTGTGTGCAGGGTGTAGGGAGTGTGTGTGTGTGCAGGGTGTAGGGAGCGTGTGTGTGTGCAGGGTGTAGAGAGTGTGTGTGTGTGCAGGGTGTAGGGAGTGTGTGCGTGTGCAGGGTGTAGGGAGCGTGTGTGTGTGTGCAGGGTGTAGGGAGTGTGTGCGTGTGCAGGGTGTAGGGAGTGTGTGCAGGGTGTAGGGANTGTGTGTGTGTGTGTGCAGGAGGGAGTGTGTGTGCAGGGTGTAGGGAGTGTGTGTGTGTGTGTGCAGGGTGTAGGGAGTGTGTGTGTGTGCAGGGAGTAGGGAGTGTGTGTGTGTGCAGGGTGTAGGGAGTGTGTGTGTGTGCAGGGTGTAGGGAGCGTGTGTGTGTGTGTANGGTGTAGGGAGTGTGTGTGTGTGTGAGCAGGGTGTAGGGAGTGTGTGTGTNTGCAGGGTGTGTGTGTGTGTGCAGGGTGTAGGGAGTGTGTGTGTGCAGGGTGTATGGAGTGTGTGTGTGCAGGGTGTAGGGAGCGTGTGTGTGTGTGCAGGGTGTAGGGANTGTGTGTGTGTGTGTGCAGGGTGTAGGGAACGGTGGCGTACAGGTTAGCGCGCTGCGCTCTGAACCCGGCGACACGCTCATGGGCTTCCCCGAGGTCGAATCAGCCTCAAATGAGTTCCGGTGCGGTGTGTAAACATCGCCACTGGAGAGACAAAGACGGCCGGGCGTTGTGCTGGCCCCCCGTGTGCAGTGCCGGCCTTCATAGGTGCTACTCGCTCACAGCACTTGTCCCAGCAGTTTGTTCAGGCTATAGGGGAGGGATCTTTGTCTCTGTGCAGGGTGTAGGGAGTGTGCGTGTGTGTGTGCAGGGTGTAGGGAGTGTGTGTGTGTGCAGGGTGTAGGGAGTGTGTGTGTGTGCAGGGTGTAGGGAGTGTGTGTGTGTGCAGGGTGTAGGGCGTGTGTGTGCGTGTGTGCAGGGTGTAGGGAGTGTGTGTGTGTGCAGGGAGGAGTGTGTGTGTGTGCAGGGTGTAGGGAGTGTGTGTGTGTGCAGGGTGTAGGGCAGTGGTGAGGAACCTCCGGCCCATGGCCACACGAGGCCTTCCGCTTCGCAGTGGGCCCGAGATGTATCCGTCGCTGCGGCCATCTTAGCTGCTCTGATCGGCACCGCAGGGAGATATTTCCCGACCCGGCACCACCACGGCGTCCCACTGTAGCGGAGCTCTCGCTCACTTCTCTCACTCCCGCAAGCCACAAAGCGATGTGTTCACGTGCGGTTGCCCGCCCAGCAGTGTTTGGCAGTCATATCCGGCCCTCCGTAAGGAAGGGGGTTGTATGGTTTGCTTATGGCTTCGCTCACAGGTGTGAGGCACCGGTGTATCGCCGCGTGGAGCCAGCCGATGGCAAGATGCAGCGTCTGGTCATCTCACCAGAGGTGCGTTGCCACACACACACACACTCCACGTCACGGCACGCACGACATCGGCAATACCGCAGACATCGCGTTCGCACGGCCGCCGCCATTAACGTCACCGCAGTCACACAAAGTGCATTGTGCTGTATAATTCCAAATTGTGTCATATTAGGCATGCCAGTGCGCTGTGTGTTTAGACGTGTCTCGTCAAGGAGCATAAACCATCGCGCAAACTCCGGTCATCCTCGCAGCGGCTTCTGCTAACCATCTTACAAAGACGGTGGTCACCGCATTGTGCGGCACTTTTAGATGCGCTTCTGCGGCATCTGGAACGCTCTTCCCTTCCGATATGAGGAAGCCACTGGAGCTGTGTGCACTCTTTAAAATCATCATCATCTAGATCGGCAACCTACGGCTCCGGAGCCGATGCGGTCTTTACGGGCTGCTTCTTGACGATATGTACGTATGTACAGTATGTACTCAGATGCATTGCGGCTCTTGAAATACTGAATTTTGTACCGAATTGGAAAGAAATGGCTCTTCTTGTTATTTTGGTTGCCAACCCCTGTCTAGACTGACAAACTCACTTCGTTAGAACTGNTTTTGTGTTTAGTTTGTTGTCCTTCCCCCGCACATCCAATTAGCACGGTTGGCTACGTACGGTGCGAAACAATGTCAACATACACCACACATATACGTGTCNATGTGTGCTTCATGGTAGACGTGTCTGTGTGAGCGNTGACCTCGACGGTCCGCGTCGTACGTGTCCGTGCTCCGTGTTGGACGTGTCCGTGCCCCGTGTTGGACGTGTCCGTGCCCGTGTTGGACGTGTCTGTGCCGCGTGTGTACGCGATAGACGCGTCCGTGCGCCATACGCCGTGGCCGCGGTGCTGAGGAACATCTCTCTGGACAAGGAGCGTTACGACAGCTTCATCGAGCTGCAGGAAAAGCTGCACCAGAA
Organism: Lethenteron camtschaticum; assembly: GCA_018977245.1. Classification (NCBI taxonomy): domain Eukaryota; kingdom Metazoa; phylum Chordata; class Hyperoartia; order Petromyzontiformes; family Petromyzontidae; genus Lethenteron; species Lethenteron camtschaticum. The sequence continues at coordinate 10,240,854 of MU249596.1, forward strand.
CGTGTGCCGGTGCGCTGGGAGACCGCCTGGGATGCAGGCGGTGCAACTGCACCGGCCCCGGGACCGGAGCGTCCCAGGCGACGGGCTCTGAAGAGCCGGGGAGAGCCGGCAGGGGGAGGGGGGGGGGGTGGCCTGGCGCATGCCGACCACGTTGGACCGCTGGGCCCGGTGTAAATCGCCGTGTCTCTTAGAGGCAGGCTCATGACATTTTCCACTGGCACATCCGAGCTGTGCCGGAGCCCGTACGCCACGCTGCGTTGAGACGCCCCTAGCAGTTTACTCACCGCGCCCTTCACAGTGTACTAACCGGCGTCGCGAGCCGCGTGGTCAATGCACCTGACTGCCGCCAGGTGCATTGAACGCGTCGTTAGCCCCGCGCCTGGCCCTGCTTGGCCCCGAGCCAGATTGGTCATCGTTAAGCACGCAAATAGCCTTTGGTTGTTAGGTTCTAGTCCTGATGGCTGTGCCAAATGGTGATGGTGGTGGTGACGATTGTGGTAATGGTGGTGGAGGTTTCTTGGACCATTGGCCATGATGATGGCTGTGGCGATGGATAATGGTGGTAGGAATGATGTTGGTGGTGGTGATGATGATGGTGATAGTGGTGATGGTGATGTTGATGATGATGACGATGGTGGTGTGATACACGATAGTGCTGGTTATGATGTTGGTGGTGGTTACGATGGTGATGGTGGTGATGATTGTGTGGTGGTGGTGATGATGATGACGATGCTTGTGGCCATGGGCCATGGTGGTGGCGATGGTAATGATGATGGCGGTGGTGATGTCGATGATGATGACGACGGTGTTCGGTGTGCACCAGGAAGCGCACGCTGGTGGCGATCGGCACGCACGACCTGGACACGGTGTCGGGCCCGTTCATGTACACGGCGAGACCCCGGCCGAGATCAAGTTCACGCCGCTCAACGGCAGCCGCGAGCACACGGCCTGCGAACTCATGGAGCTCTACCGGGTCAGCCGGCGCTCCCACAGCCATCGCTGCAATCGTCGCACACGCCGCCCGCTCGCTCGCCCGCTCGCTCGCTCGTTCACGCGCACCGTGCCCAGACCAGTTTAACACATAAAGGGTTTCGCGGCAGATATGTTGTTGTTGTTATGGGTTAGAGCGTGTGAATATAAATGTGTCGTTAAACCCGCCACCACCCGACACGGCCAATCGGTAAGATTCGTTACTAGTACGGCACTAACCGGTTGTGTGTTGGAGAGTAAAACCCTCTACAACATTCGAGTACCGTGATGTTTCGCCAGTAATTACAACAAGCAGCATCATCAGGCGACAGCCAGAGTTGTGGAGAAATCCTCCTGTTTCGGTCTTAAATAGAGGGAGAGATGCCATCACTTGTGGGCCAATCGGGTGCGAAGGCCAGATGGGGGGGGTGAGTTCATGTGTGCATATCAACTACAATGTGTATCCGTTACCGGTTGGGTTATTCATGGGGTAATCATACCACACGAGCTCATGGACCTGCAATCGTCGGCCATGCCCACCGTACCCGGTGTTTCCACGGTCAGAAACATTCCCCTCTGGTAGCCGATGGGTGAGGCGACGATTGGGTCGCATTCTGCCGTGAGCTGGAGGATCTCCGCCCCTCCGAGTTGAACCCCCTGGCTCACGGAGCGGCCGTGTCTACTCCGCAGACCGACAGCCACCTCCGTCACTACCTGCACATCCTGGACGGCCGCCCCCTGTACCCCGTCATCATGGACGCTCACGGAGTCGTGCTGTCCATGCCGCCCATCATCAACGGTAGGCGCCGTGGCGTTGCCGTAGGGCAGCGTCCTTCACTCGCTTGCACTTGTGGCGATAAGACATCGTCGGTGTGAGGGGCCGCCACACATTTGAAACCATGGGGGTCTGACAGCAGCACGATGATGACGATGATGGGGGGGTGTTTTCACTCTTTGTGTATTGTCGGGGGGCTGCGTACATCAGGTGCCGCACTACAGGCCACCAAGAGCCGCCAGTGGCCCCGTGAGCCTTGCAACGAAGAACGCGGCCGTAGGGTGTGCAGGTGGTGTAACTGCACTTGGGATTCCCATGGTGCCGGAGGGGCTCTGGTGCCAGGTTACACAAGAAGGGTAGGAAGGTGGTTGGGGGGAGTTCGGGGTGGGGGGGGGAGTCGGGGCAAGTGCTGGCGGCTGGATGGGAGGGCCCTGGCAGGGCCGGCTTGAGGCTGCGTCGGCAACGGTGGCGTCTGCCTCGGCCGCACGGCAGATGGCCGAGACTCGGCCAGGGAAGGCAGCGTCAATGCCTGCGGTGAGGCGGCTCTGTGATTGGTCGGTGTGCGTCACATGGCCTGCTCGCGTGACGACGCCGAGAGTACGCCGTTGGGGAGTGCCGCGCGCGTGAGTCAAACGCGGAGACGCCAGGTAGGAGAGGGGGGGGGTCAGTGATAGGAGGGGGGGAGGACGCATTTAATTCCTAACAGCAGGGCCCGCGTGAACCACGGCCACGCCACTGGGTTTGGGCGTCTTAACAGCCCCACCTTCCATATTACAGCGTTTTTGGGTTAGATCACGTAAATATCAATGTGTCGTTGAACCCGACACCACCCGACACAGCCAATTAGTAAGGTTTATCACGTAAACAGAACATGCCAATTCGTTACGAGTACAGCACACCGGTGTGTTGGAGAGTAAATTCACAACATTTGCAATCTTGAGTACGACGTTTTACCAGTAATTACAACCATCATCATCATGGGATGAATCGTCTTGACTCATGGCGGTCGCTGATCGGTCTGTCTGTGGCTCGTTCTCCCCGCTGGGTTCGCGTCGTTCCGTGCGCTCGCTCCCTTGTGCAGGGAACCACTCGAAGATCACGCTGTCGACGAGGAACATCTTCGTCGAGTGCACAGCCACCGACCCTACAAGGTGACAGCCGGCGTTTCACGCTCACTCCAGCTGGACAAAAGATCACGCCCTCGTAGCCTTAACGGAATGTTGGGGTGTTCGCGAGGAGCACCTGTGAAGGCCGACACGGCACACGAGGGGGTGGGTGCCAGCACCATGCCTGGCCGCCTTTGTCTCCTAGGGCGATGTTTACTACACACCGCACCAGGTACTCATCTAAGACTGAGTCGACATACGGGAGGCCCAGGACCGGTTCAGATAATCATCACTGGCGTTGACCGTGAGCGGGAATCGAACGCGGACGCCGGGTTCGGAGCGCAGCGCGCTAACCGCTACACTATCGCTCACCACACTTAACCCACACACACACGACACTAACACTCACACACACTGCACCAACACTCACACACTACACCAACACTCACACCCTCGACATCAGGAGGAGTGGGGGACGATGCCAACCCCAGCTGCAAGCGATGGTAAAATTCTCGCTTGCAACTTTCATCAGCTAGCTGAGATCAGGCCACCTTGGGTTTGAATGGGGTCCTGGGTGTACACCCACCACCGGAGTGGAAGAATGGCAGGCGCATCTTACAGATGACTAGTCGATGGTCAGAGGGCAGATCAGCTCTATGGTAGGTCCTGGTGTCAAGGACATGGGCTTGCATCGCTGGTCCATCACTATGTAGTCCAGCAACACTCACACACACACACCAACACCACACACACACTACACCAACACCACACACTACACACACACTACACACACACTACACCAACACTACANCAACACTCACACACTACACCACACACTNACACACAACACAACACTNACACACACTACACCAACACACACTACACCAACACTCACACACTACACACACACTACACCAACACTACACAACACTCACACACTCACACACACTACACCAACACTCACACACACAACACTCACACACACTACACCAACACACACNACACACACTACACCAACACTCAAACCACACACTACACACACACTACACCAACACTCACACTACACCAACACTACACACTACACCAACACTCACACTACACCAACACACACTACACCAACACTCAACACACACACAACACACACTACACCAACACTCACACACACTACACACTACACAACACATACTACACCAACACTCACACACACTACACACATAGCAACTGAACCGATAATCGGTAGCGCGGTCGTCACAGCTGTTAGCCGCCATCGGCGCCGTCCCCGTGGAGAAGCGTTCACCGCGTGCTGCTGCTGCTGCTGCTGCCCTTGCCCGCCTAGGCCAAGGTCGTGCTCGACACGCTGGTGGCCATGTTCAGCGAGTACTGCGCGGAGCCCTTCACGTGAGTAGTCGCCGCTCGGCCCGGACGACTGCGGCGACCAAAGCCCCTGCCTGAGAGAGAGAGAGAGAGGCCCCGCCGCCTCTAAACCCGTGGAGCGGCNGGGCCCTGCGAGTGACCGGGGAGCCCGTTGGTTCCCGTCGTACGGCTCGCCCAGGGGTCGGCAACCTGCGGCTCTTCTTGAAATTCAAAATAAATGTCTCTTCTTGTTACTTTGCTTGCCGACCCCTGACCGTTGAAGTCCAGTTCACCATGGAAGTCCAGTTCACCATGGAAGTTCAGTTCACCATGGAAGTCCAGTTCACCATGGGAGTCCAGTTTACCATGAGAGTCCAGTTACCATGGGAGTCCAGTTCACCATGGAAGTCCAGTTTACCATGAGAGTCCAGTTTACCATTGGAGTCCAGTTCACCATGGGAGTCCAGTTTACCATGGAGTCCAGTTCACCATGGGAGTCCAGTTTATCATGGAGTTCAGTTCACCATGGGAGTCCAGTTTATCATGGGAGTCCAGTTTACCATGAAGTCCAGTTTACCATGGGAGTCCAGTTCACCATGGAAGTCCAGTTTACCATGAGAGTCCAGTTTACCATTGGAGTCCAGTTCACCATGGGAGTCCAGTTCACCATGGGAGTCCAGTTCACCATGGGAGTCCAGTTTACCATTGGAGTCCAGTTCACCATGGGAGTCCAGTTTACCATGGGAGTTCAGTTCACCATGGGAGTCCAGTTTACCATGGGAGTCTAGTTCACCATGATAGTCCAGTTCACCATGGGAGTCCAGTTTACCATGAGAGTCCAGTTTACCATGAGAGTCCAGTTTACCATGGGAGTCCAGTTCACCATGATAGTCCAGTTCACCATGGGCAGGGGTGGGCAACCTGCATCACCTGAGCCGCGCGCTGCTCTTCAAGGGCCGCCTCGTCACCGTTGCTTGTTAAGGACTCGCCACCGTCTCGTATCCACCGCGTGGCATTGCGGCCCTTAAATATTTGCGGGGTTTTATTTTTAACCGAATTCGAGAAAAATGTCTCTTGTTGTTTTGGTTGACCCCCCCTCCACCTAGGGATAGCCCAAAGCAAGTTGTGGAGTGGTGCCCTGAGCCTGTGACCGCTTTCAATGGCCTCCTGCAAACAAATATTGACCCATCACTGGCCACCGCACCAGTCGAGCAACTGTGCAGTCGATGAGTCGAACATTATTTAATGTCGCACCCTTCACCGTAAGATCTTCACAGAACGCTTCACAAGTAAACATTATTCACATTCGTTCAGTAACTCCTTNGGGGGGGAGGAAACGTCATCTTGCTAAAAATCTGTACATTCATTCGCCCTTCATTGTCTGTGTGTGCACGCTATTCTCTGCGGCCGTCTGGAACGCTCTTCGGATATGAGAACTGCNTTTTGTGCTCAGTAGTTCGTTGTCCTTCCCGCACCTCCGATGAGCATGGTTCAACTGATGTTTAACAGCGTCGACCGTGAGCGATGTTTACGCGCGCGTCGCGAGACATCCGCTGCGCGCCGTCAAAGGCCGCGGCGAGCACCGGCGGTGTCGCCGCCGCCGCTGTTGTGACGCCGAGCTCTCCCTGCAGGGTGGAGGCGGTGGAGGTGATGAGCCCGACGGACAGACGACCCTGTTCCCGGTGCGTACACCCCCACCCCCGCTCCTTCCTCTCGCTCATGAGCAACGGGTCTCCCGTCGTCACGCTCAACGATCGCGAGAGACGCCGTCGGTCTTCGTGGGGCCTTCATCCGGCAGTGGATTGGCGAAGGACGATGATGGACACGGCCAGCAGAGGGCTTGCTGCGAGTGCTCGTGCGATTGCGTGCGCGTGTATGCGATAACAGCCCTTGCCCCAACGGTCTGTTAAGGCTATACGGGGGGGGGGATCTTTGTGTCTATGTATAGTGGGAGCGGTGGTGTAGCGGTTAGCGCGCTGCGCTATGAACCTGGCAACCCGAGTTCGATTCTCGCTCACGGCCAACACCGGTGAAAAATATCTGAACCGGTCCTTGGCCTCCCCTAGGTCGACTCAGCCTAAAATGAGTACCTGGTGCGGTGTGTAGTAAATATCGCCACTGGGGAGACAAAGGCGGCCGGGCGTGGTGCTGGGCACCCACCCCTCGTGCGCCGTGCCGGACTTCATAGGTGCTGCTCGCTAAGAGCACTTGCCCCAGTCTGTTGAGGCTTTACGGGGGATCTTTGTCTGCTGACAGGAGCTGCCGTACAGGACAGAGGTGCTGAGTGCCGAGTACATCAACTCTCGCGTTGGCATTCGGTGAGAGCCCCTCCCCAGTGGCACCGTGCAACCGCCGTGTGTATATGGTGTGGGCGTGTTGTATTCTATTCAAGAGACTTGACATCGCTCATCAACTAACACTGCCCAGAGACTTGCATTGCCCGTAGACTTAACATTGCCCATAGACTTAACATTGCCCATAGACTTAACATTGCCCGTAGACTTAACATTGCCCGTAGACTTAACATTGCCCGTAGACTTAACATTGCCGTAGACTTAACATTGCCCATAGACTTAACATTGCCCATAGACTTAACATTGCCCATAGACTACCATAGACGGGCATTGCCCACAGACGACTCTGTTATTGCGCGTAGCGATGTGCGATGTGCTCAAGAGCGAGACGCCAATGTGGAGTTCTGCTGCCGGCCTTCAGGAGTGGGAGTTCGCGTCGTTCTGTTGTTCCTCATCCACCTTTGAAGGAGCGTGGACTGTGGTGCTTTACTGAATGGTCCATAGATGATATCATATATAATATGGACCATATAGGGCATAGTTCTGACCATCCACCCCTCGTGTGCCCTGCCGCAGGGCCTTCATCGGTGCTCGCTAACAGCACTTGCCCCAACAGTCTGTTGAGGCTATGGGGGATCTTTGTAGGCGGCCAGATGTTATCTCCCTCGCCAAGTATGCAGGAGGTTGTGGGTTCGATCCTGACCCGACGCCTGGATATTTTGGTCTGCGTGTTCTNCCTGTGGTCGTGTGGATTTCCCTCCAGGTCCTCCAGTTTTACCCTCCACGTTTAGAATCGACATCACGCATTTAGAGTGTTTGGCTGCCATAACTATCCAGCTCAGTGGGCCTTAACTGGTAAAATACAAATAGTTAGTTTCCCTCCACATTTAGAATCAACGTGCATTTAGATTATATGGCTGCTACAATAAATATCCACGTGACGATAAGCCACTTCGTTGGGCTATCAGTCGTGGCCAGGTCGCTTCTAAAAAAGAGCTCCATATAGCTCAGTGGGCCTAACCTGGTTTAAAAAAATATTATAATTGTTTAAATAGTTCAGTGTCCGTGTTGTGCCACCTGCGCGCGTCCCGAGTCACTGCTGACCCCCGTGCCCCCCTCCCCCGGCGCCGTGGGCCAGCGAGTCCCCGGAGCGGCTGGCGCGCCTGCTCACGCGCATGTGCCTCAAGTCAGAGGTGGCCCCTGACGGCTCCCAGATCCGTGTGGAGATCCCGCCGATCCGCTCCGACATCATCCACGCCTGCGACATCATGGAGGACGCCGCCATCGCTTACGGCTTCAACAACATCGTCCGCACCATCCCGGGCACCCTCACCATCGCCCACCAGGTGAGCGCCGGCGACGGTAAGAACTCTCCCGGGGGTGGAGGCCGCTCATTTCGAAGGCTGGCGGCGATTCTCCTCCGTGCTTTGGAGGAGGCGGGATTTCCCGCGCTTCACGCGTGCAACTGTACGTACGTTCAACTACTTTCGCACGGTACGTACGTGGCCAACCGCGCTAATCGTGCACCATGCGCGTGCTGGGGCCGCCTCCATTCGGGAAAGCGTTCAAGCCCGCCCCGTGCCGGGACGCGGCAACGGCGCCGTCATTCCCCCGTGTTTGCCTTGCGTGCGTGCGTGCGTGCTCCCGCGTGTTCCCGTGCGTGCGTGCGTGTGTGTGTGCGGCGTGTACGCTACGAACCCGCGACCCGAGTTCGATTCCCGCTCACGGCCAACATCGGTGACGAACGTCTGAACCGGTCCTGGGCCGGGCGCTGTGCTGGCCACCCACCCCTCCTGTGCCGTGCCGGACTTAATAGGCGCGACTCGCTAACAGTACTTGCCCCTACATTCTGTTAAGTCTACGCGGGGGGACCTTTGTCTTTGCCTGCGTGTGCAGTTTCCTCTCAACAAGCTGACGGACCTGCTGCGGGTGGACGTGGCAGCCGCGGGCTTCACGGAGGCGCTCACCTTCGCGCTGGTACGAGGGGGGGGGGGGGCTGGCTCGGGTCTCCCGTGTCCGCTCGCCGCAGGGCCTGCGCCACGCCGCTCGCGTAGCGCGCTCCGGGCTGCGGCGCCACACCTTGAGGGTTGGCCGTCCGTGTGAACGGTGGTTGCCGCGAGGTGGCTTGGGACGCGAGTGGCCGGCGGGTGCGGCGAGAGTGTGGACATAGGATTGAGTGCGAGTGCTTGTCGTGGTGCGAGTGCTTGTCGTGGTGCGAGTGCTTGTCGTGGTGCGAGTGCTTGTCGTGGTGCGAGTGCTTGTCGTGGTGCGAGTGCTTGTCGTGGTGCGAGTGCTTGTCGTGGTGCGAGTGCTTGTCGTGGTGCGAGTGCTTGTCGTGGTGCGAGTGCTTGTCGTGGTGCGAGTGCTTGTCGTGGTGCGAGTGCTTGTCGTGGTGCGAGTGCTTGTCGTGGTGCGAGTGCTTGTCGTGGTGCGAGTGCTTGTCGTGGTGCGAGTGCTTGTCGTGGTGCGAGTGCTTGTCGTGGTGCGAGTGCTTGTCGTGGTGCGAGTGGTTGTCGTGGTGCGAGTGCTTGTCGTGGTGCGAGTGCTTGTCGTGGTGCGAGTGCTTGTCGTGGTGCGAGTGCTTGTCGTGGGCGAGTGCTTGTCGTGGTGCGAGTGCTTGTCGTGGTGCGAGTGCTTGTCGTGGTGCGAGTGCTTGTCGTGGTGCGAGTGCTTGTCGTGGTGCGAGTGGTTGTCGTGGTGCGAGTGGTTGTCGTGGTGCGAGTGCTTGTCGTGGTGCGAGTGCTTGTCGTGGTGCGAGTGCTTGTCGTGGTGCGAGTGCTTGTCGTGGTGCGAGTGCTTGTCGTGGTGCGAGTGCTTGTCGTGGTGCGAGTGCTTGTCGTGGTGCGAGTGCTTGTCGTGGTGCGAGTGCTTGTCGTGGTGCGAGTGCTTGTCGTGGTGCGAGTGCTTGTCGTGGTGCGAGTGGTTGTCGTGGTGCGAGTGGTTGTCGTGGTGCGAGTGGTTGTCGTGGTGCGAGTGCTTGTCGTGGTGCGAGTGCTTGTCGTGGTGCGAGTGCTTGTCGTGGTGCGAGTGCTTGTCGTGGTGCGAGTGCTTGTCGTGGTGCGAGTGCTTGTCGTGGTGCGAGTGCTTGTCGTGGTGCGAGTGTTGTCGTGGTGCGAGTGCTTGTCGTGGTGCGAGTGCTTGTCGTGGTGCGAGTGTTGTCGTGGTGCGAGTGCTTGTCGTGGTGCGAGTGGTTGTCGTGGTGCGAGTGCTTGTCGTGGTGCGAGTGGTTGTCGTGGTGCGAGTGGTTGTCGTGGTGCGAGTGCTTGTCGTGGTGCGAGTGCTTGTCGTGGTGCGAGTGCTTGTCGTGGTGCGAGTGCTTGTCGTGGTGCGAGTGCTTGTCGTGGTGCGAGTGCTTGTCGTGGTGCGAGTGCTTGTCGTGGTGCGAGTGCTTGTCGTGGTGCGAGTGCTTGTCGTGGTGCGAGTGCTTGTCGTGGTGCGAGTGGTTGTCGTGGTGCGAGTGGTTGTCGTGGTGCGAGTGGTTGTCGTGGTGCGAGTGCTTGTCGTGGTGCGAGTGCTTGTCGTGGTGCGAGTGCTTGTCGTGGTGCGAGTGCTTGTCGTGGTGCGAGTGCTTGTCGTGGTGCGAGTGCTTGTCGTGGTGCGAGTGCTTGTCGTGGTGCGAGTGCTTGTCGTGGTGCGAGTGCTTGTCGTGGTGCGAGTGCTTGTCGTGGTGCGAGTGCTTGTCGTGGTGCGAGTGGTTGTCGTGGTGCGAGTGGTTGTCGTGGTGCGAGTGGTTGTCGTGGTGCGAGTGCTTGTCGTGGTGCGAGTGCTTGTCGTGGTGCGAGTGCTTGTCGTGGTGCGAGTGCTTGTCGTGGTGCGAGTGCTTGTCGTGGTGCGAGTGCTTGTCGTGGTGCGAGTGCTTGTCGTGGTGCGAGTGCTTGTCGTGGTGCGAGTGCTTGTCGTGGTGCGAGTGCTTGTCGTGGTGCGAGTGCTTGTCGTGGTGCGAGTGCTTGTCGTGGTGCGAGTGCTTGTCGTGGTGCGAGTGCTTGTCGTGGTGCGAGTGCTTGTCGTGGTGCGAGTGCTTGTCGTGGTGCGAGTGCTTGTCGTGGTGCGAGTGCTTGTCGTGGTGCGAGTGCTTGTCGTGGTGCGAGTGCTTGTCGTGGTGCGAGTGCTTGTCGTGGTGCGAGTGCTTGTCGTGGTGCGAGTGCTTGTCGTGGTGCGAGTGCTTGTCGTGGTGCGAGTGCTTGTCGTGGTGCGAGTGCTTGTCGTGGTGCGAGTGCTTGTCGTGGTGCGAGTGGTTGTCGTGGTGCGAGTGCTTGTCGTGGTGCGAGTGGTTGTCGTGGTGCGAGTGGTTGTCGTGGTGCGAGTGCTTGTCGTGGTGCGAGTGCTTGTCGTGGTGCGAGTGCTTGTCGTGGTGCGAGTGCTTGTCGTGGTGCGAGTGCTTGTCGTGGTGCGAGTGCTTGTCGTGGTGCGAGTGCTTGTCGTGGTGCGAGTGCTTGTCGTGGTGCGAGTGCTTGTCGTGGTGCGAGTGCTTGTCGTGGTGCGAGTGGTTGTCGTGGTGCGAGTGGTTGTCGTGGTGCGAGTGGTTGTCGTGGTGCGAGTGCTTGTCGTGGTGCGAGTGCTTGTCGTGGTGCGAGTGCTTGTCGTGGTGCGAGTGCTTGTCGTGGTGCGAGTGCTTGTCGTGGTGCGAGTGCTTGTCGTGGTGCGAGTGCTTGTCGTGGTGCGAGTGCTTGTCGTGGTGCGAGTGCTTGTCGTGGTGCGAGTGCTTGTCGTGGTGCGAGTGCTTGTCGTGGTGCGAGTGCTTGTCGTGGTGCGAGTGCTTGTCGTGGTGCGAGTGCTTGTCGTGGTGCGAGTGCTTGTCGTGGTGCGAGTGCTTGTCGTGGTGCGAGTGCTTGTCGTGGTGCGAGTGCTTGTCGTGGTGCGAGTGGTTGTCGTGGTGCGAGTGGTTGTCGTGGTGCGAGTGCTTGTCGTGGTGCGAGTGCTTGTCGTGGTGCGAGTGCTTGTCGTGGTGCGAGTGCTTGTCGTGGTGCGAGTGCTTGTCGTGGTGCGAGTGCTTGTCGTGGTGCGAGTGCTTGTCGTGGTGCGAGTGTTGTCGTGGTGCGAGTGCTTGTCGTGGTGCGAGTGCTTGTCGTGGTGCGAGTGCTTGTCGTGGTGCGAGTGGTTGTCGTGGTGCGAGTGCTTGTCGTGGTGCGAGTGGTTGTCGTGGTGCGAGTGCTTGGCGTGGTGCGAGTGCTTGTCGTGGTGCGAGTGCTTGTCGTGGTGCGAGTGCTTGTCGTGGTGCGAGTGCTTGTCGTGGTGCGAGTGCTTGTCGTGGTGCGAGTGCTTGTCGTGGTGCGAGTGCTTGTCGTGGTGCGAGTGCTTGTCGTGGTGCGAGTGCTTGTCGTGGTGCGAGTGCTTGTCGTGGTGCGAGTGGTTGTCGTGGTGCGAGTGCTTGTCGTGGTGCGAGTGGTTGTCGTGGTGCGAGTGCTTGTCGTGGTGCGAGTGCTTGTCGTGGTGCGAGTGCTTGTCGTGGTGCGAGTGCTTGTCGTGGTGCGAGTGCTTGTCGTGGTGCGAGTGCTTGTCGTGGTGCGAGTGCTTGTCGTGGTGCGAGTGCTTGTCGTGGTGCGAGTGCTTGTCGTGGTGCGAGTGCTTGTCGTGGTGCGAGTGCTTGTCGTGGTGCGAGTGCTTGTCGTGGTGCGAGTGCTTGTCGTGGTGCGAGTGCTTGTCGTGGTGCGAGTGCTTGTCGTGGTGCGAGTGCTTGTCGTGGTGCGAGTGCTTGTCGTGGTGCGAGTGCTTGTCGTGGTGCGAGTGTTGTCGTGGTGCGAGTGCTTGTCGTGGTGCGAGTGCTTGTCGTGGTGCGAGTGTTGTCGTGGTGCGAGTGCTTGTCGTGGTGCGAGTGCTTGTCGTGGTGCGAGTGCTTGTCGTGGTGCGAGTGCTTGTCGTGGTGCGAGTGCTTGTCGTGGTGCGAGTGCTTGTCGTGGTGCGAGTGCTTGTCGTGGTGCGAGTGCTTGTCGTGGTGCGAGTGCTTGTCGTGGTGCGAGTGCTTGTCGTGGTGCGAGTGCTTGTCGTGGTGCGAGTGCTTGTCGTGGTGCGAGTGCTTGTCGTGGTGCGAGTGGTTGTCGTGGTGCGAGTGCTTGTCGTGGTGCGAGTGCTTGTCGTGGTGCGAGTGCTTGTCGTGGTGCGAGTGCTTGTCGTGGTGCGAGTGCTTGTCGTGGTGCGAGTGCTTGTCGTGGTGCGAGTGCTTGTCGTGGTGCGAGTGCTTGTCGTGGTGCGAGTGCTTGTCGTGGTGCGAGTGCTTGTCGTGGTGCGAGTGCTTGTCGTGGTGCGAGTGCTTGTCGTGGTGCGAGTGCTTGTCGTGGTGCGAGTGCTTGTCGTGGTGCGAGTGCTTGTCGTGGTGCGAGTGCTTGTCGTGGTGCGAGTGCTTGTCGTGGTGCGAGTGCTTGTCGTGGTGCGAGTGCTTGTCGTGGTGCGAGTGCTTGTCGTGGTGCGAGTGCTTGTCGTGGTGCGAGTGCTTGTCGTGCGAGTGCTTGTCGTGGTGCGAGTGCTTGTCGTGGTGCGAGTGCTTGTCGTGGTGCGAGTGCTTGTCGGTTTGTCGTGGTGCGAGTGCTTGTCGTGGTGCGAGTGCTTGTCGTGGTGCGAGTGCTTGTCGTGGTGCGAGTGCTTGTCGTGGTGCGAGTGCTTGTCGTGGTGCGAGTGCTTGTCGTGGTGCGAGTGCTTGTCGTGGTGCGAGTGCTTGTCGTGGTGCGAGTGCTTGTCGTGGTGCGAGTGCTTGTTGTGGTGCGAGTGTGGGGGACAGCGTGGGTGTGGTGCGTGTGTGTGTGCGTGGGGACTAGTGGGGAGCGGCAGTGTGTAGCGGTTCGCGTGCTGCGCCACAAACCCGGCAACCCGAGTTCAATTCCGCTCGCGCCAACGTCAGTGACGGATATCGGAACCACCCCTGGGCCTCCTCTGGATTGTCTCCGCCTTCATTGAGCATCCTGCGCCGCGTGTAAACATCGTCGCTGGGGAGACAAAGGCCGTCGGTGCCGGCGACCCACCCTCACAAACAGCACTCGTCCCAAACAGCCCGCTAAGCGCTGCAACCCGGGGGATCTTTGTCTTTGGTGTGGACCGCGAGCGCTGCTCTCTCTCTCTCTCTCGCCCGCCGGCAGTGCTCCCACGAGGACGTGACGGAGAAGCTGCTGCGGGACGTGGGCAGCACGCACGCCGTGCTCATCGCCAACCCCAAGAGCACCGACTTCCAGGTGGCCTCCACGCCCCCCCCCCCACTCCCCTGCCCCCCCCCACTCCCCTGNCCCCCCCACTCCCCTGNCCCCCCCCACTCCCCCTGCCCCCCCCACTCCCCCTGCCCNCCCACTCCCCTGTCCCCCCCCCACTCCCCCTGCCCCCCCCACTGCCCCCCCTGNCCCCCCACTCCCCTGTCCCCCCCCCCCCTGNCCCCCCCCACTCCCCTGCACCCCCCCCCCCCCCCCTGCCCCCCCCACAGCACCTACACGGCCGCGGTCGTCACGGCGACGCGAGTGGTGATGGCGCGTGGGAGCGGTCGTAGTGTAGCGGGTAGCCACGACACGGTGAGCCGGGTTCGATTCCCGCTCATGGCCACCAACACCGGTGACGATTACCTGAACCCGTCCTGGGCCTCCCTAGGTCGACTCGGCCTCAAACGAGTGCCTGGTGCAGTGCGGTGCGGTGTAAAAACATCGCCAGGAGGGAGACAAACTGCGGCCGGGCGTGGCGCTGCCCCCCCCCCCTTGCGTGCCGTGCCGGCCTTCGCAGGCGCTGCTGCTGCTCGCTAACAGCGCTCGCCCCGACAGTCTTTCACAGGCGACAGTGTTTGATTGGTGTGTGTGTGGTGGCGTGTGTGTGGTGGCGTGTGTGGGGTGGCATGCCCAGGTGGCGCGCACCACTCTGCTCCCCGGCCTCCTCAAGACGATCGCCGCAAACCGCAACATGCCGCTGCCTCTCAAGCTCTTTGAGATCTCGGACGTCGTGCTGCAGGACTCGAGCACAGGTGAGGGAGTGGGACACAGGTGTGAGTGGGATACAGGTGAGGAAGAGTGGGACGCAGGTGAGAATGTCCGTCCTACTGACCACCCAACAACCCACGTGCCGTGCCAGCCTTCATAAGTGCTACTTGTGTGCAGTTTTTGTTTAGAAGTTTGTTGTCCTTCCCCACACCTCCGATGAGCGCGGTTGGCTACGTACGGTGCGAAAGAAGTTCAACATGCACCCATAAATCGGTGCTGCTACTCGCGAACAGCCCTTGCTCCAGCAGTCTGTTAAGGACACACGGGGTGTGGGGTCTGCCTCACGTGTGAGCGCGTGCATGTGTGCGTTAGTCTGCGTGCGTGTGCGTTCGTGGATTCACGCGTGTGCGCGCGTGTGACCGTGCAGACGTGGGCACGCGTAACGAGCGCCGCCTCTGCGCCGTCTACTACAACAAGGCCCCGGGCTTCGAGGTGATCCACGGCCTCCTCGACCGCGTCATGCAGCTACTGGCGGTCGCGAGCCGCTACTCGGCGCCGGGCAACGACAAGGCCTACCACATCGAGGCAGACCAGGGTAACGTGCGCCCAATCGCGCACCGAATCACGCACCGCGAATACCGACACGCACGCGCGTGTGCGTAGAGGGAGCGGTAGTGTAGCGGTTAGCGCATGGGCGGAGTTTGCACACCTTTATTAATTTTCTTTTCAGTCGTTTGCAATTAAGATTAAAAATAAATTTAATTATTTGCACCCGCGATTCTTAATGCGAGGGACAATGCAAACCCCTACCCCCCCTCCACCAAATATATAAGTCAAACTGCGCCTTTGGGTTCGCGCTACGAACCCGGCGTCCCGGGGTTGGATTCCCGCTCACAGCCACCACATTTAGAAACGTGCATTTAGAGTGTTTGGCTGCTCTAAATGTCCACATGATAAGCCACTTCATTGAACTATCACTTATGGCCAGGTCACTTCTTAAAAGAGCCATATCGCTGTGTGCTTTAGCTGGTAAAATAAAAAGTTTCGTTTAGTTTGCATCTCAGTCAACCCATGGCACCTGGGTCTGTTCCGTAACATCTTTGCCAGCGGAGCCTTTGACACGTCACGTGGCCTCCAAGTGCACCTAGCATTGCACTAGCTCCGTGGTGAACGGCGGTCGTTGTTGGCGAAGCCTCACCNGTGTGTGTGTGTGCGTGCGTGTGCGTTGTGTGTGTGCGTGTGCGTTGTGCGTGCGTTGTGTGTGTGTGTGCGCGTTGTGCGTTGTGTGTGTGTGTGTGCGTGTGTGCGCGCGTTGTGTGTGTGTGCGTGTGCTGCCGCGCAGACCCACGTTCTTCCCNGGGCGGTGTGCGTGCGTGCGCGTGGGCTCCGCGCCCGTGGGCCGACTCGGTGTGCTGCACCCGGCGTGCTCGCCCAGTTCGACCTCTCGCTGCCGTGCGCCGCCCTCGAGATGTCGCTGGAGCCCTTCCTGTGACGCGGGGGGGGGGGGGGGAGACGCTCGGCGCAGAGGGTCGCCGTCGGTCCGTAACAAACTCTCCCGCGCAGCCGACGTCACCACGGCTGCCGTAGTCTCGCATTAATTGACCACTTGTAACGTGCCCCTGTCCCTCCATCCCAGCCATGCCAGCCCAGCTTGCCCCCTCTGAATAAAGAAACGAGACACGGGACGACTTCTTGTGCTTCTGCTGCGTGCGGTGTCGGTGGCTGGCGGTGCTGCTGGTGGTTGTGGTGTCGGGCGGCGGCGTGGGGAGCGGCGGTACAGCGGTCGGCGCGCTGCGCGAATCGGCCTGCGACGATTATCTGAACGGTTCCTGGGCCTCCCTAGGTTGACTGGGTCTCAAATGAGTACCTGGCGCAGTGTGTAAACATCGCCACTGGGGAGACAAATGCGGTCGGGCACGGTGCGGGCCAACCTATCCCCTCGTGTGCCGTGCCAGCTTTAATAGGTACTCACTAACAAGCACCTGCCCCAACAGTGTGTTCAGACTATACAGAGGATCTTTATGTCTTTGAGTGTGGTGTGGTGTGGTGTTGGCTGTGTCACTGAGGAAGACGAGGCGTGGGGCTTTTGGCAAGACGATGCCAGACAAGGTCACTACGATGCCAGGAGGATGCCAGGGAGGATGCCATTGTTTTCAAATGACATGTTGCTTCGAGTTAAGTTCGGGGGGGGGGGGGGTTAATTTCAGCCAGGCCTGTCCCAAATCAACAACCCGGAAAACATCCGCACCGGCACACCACATCCCGTATGCACCGTGACCTCTTTGCTACTACGGCCTGTGGCTACTCTGCAGTTGCCGCCTTGCGGTGTGGGGCGGTGGTTGGCGCTTACCAAGCCAGGTGTGCGCTCGCTGCGGTCGCTGCAATCACCGACTGCGGGGGTCACAGTCTCGTCGGGCGGGCCCGTGCAGATTACGCTTTGCAGTAAAACTTTTATTCTTGTAAATTTTGACAACACCGCATTACAATGTATATATGTTACACAAACACGTGACAAGATAACACTTCAAAACGATGACCTCTTGCAGTTACACAGGTTTCAGACGATGATGATGCCGATTCGATGACGGAGATGTATAATCATGATGATGAATATATAATTTTACTGGTGATAAAGTGATTCATATCTATTAATAAATACATCCATAGTAAAAATCATGTCGGAAAAATCAACGCGTTGGCGAAATGACCATGGCAGTTAAAGGCGACCGACAACGACCGATCCGCGAGAGATCCACGGCCTCAACGAAGCCAAGCGGCGCAAAGCACGGCAACACAAAGACGGCGGCACGCACAGCGGGCGGCGGGCGGCACGTCCGAACGATACACAAACGCGATTCCCTTGATAAACACAAATCGAGGTACGTTACCGAGAGAGGCTGTTGTTACACTGGGCCTGGGGGGGTTGCCGGGAGGAACGGTCGTGAAACGATTCTCCCATCGCTGTGGGCCATTGTGAGAATAATAATTGTCATCATGATACCATCGTTTTCACTGGCAAGCCAGAACCAACAAACGGTGCTACGCTGCTGGCATAACAAGGAGGCATCTGACTTGGGGGGGGGGGGGGGGCAGGAGGGCCTGGGGCGGCACGAACGACGCACCAGTTGCGTGCGACATGCGTCGCCGCGCGGTGACGACACGGCAGCACCGACGACTCGGTTGCCCTACTACGGCGACACGGGTCCGGCTTCTGCGGTGGAAAAACAACCCGGAGCCGCGCCGGGCTTGGGCTGGCTCGGCACGGGCTCGGGTTGTGCAGTGGAAAAGTTGCACGAGATTACCTGCCGCACGCCAAAGGTAGCGGCAGGACCACCGCCAACCTATACCGTATCCCCACGCCGGCAAAGGTGACGCTGAGGCAGGCCACTCTACGAAGTCCTCGGTAATTATCCGGTCATCCCAAACCGCCGTGAGACGTCCTTCACCAGAACCGTCGTGCCAACTGCAACAATGGCCACCGGTGGGGTGGGAGGGGAGGCGAGAGGGGGGGTGCAAATTTTCCAAACCACGTTTTCGGGAAAGAATCGAGGCAACGCACAGGAGCTGTGGGGAAACCGTCCATTCCAGCCGGGGTCTCGGCACAAAGCAGCGGCGCGGACAATCGAAAACGCGCAACAAAAGCAAACAAAACCGCGCAACGCGTTGAGACGCTGCTACAATGGCAGGGTGAACTGCGAATGTCTGTGCCCCCGCAAAGGCCATGTACGCTTCCCATCGTGTGTGTAAACATTTGCAATCGTTTCAGCTCAAGGCCGCGCAACATCAAAAATACTAGTCGCTTGGTGGAGCAGCTACTTTCCTCTTCGCTGCAATCGTTCCAACGGCGACGTAAAATAAATCGTCCTACTTCACCGTCGTTACCCATGATGACCATCGAATGTGGATAAAGACCGCTGCGCCTAGCCCCCCCACGAAAAAGCACGCCGGTTCATGGCACAAGGGCACAATCCTCTGCCACAGTCCACCGCTTGCAAAACCGCGACCGAGGCAACGATTCGATTGCCTCTCGACAAAGGCCACGCCCCAGGCGGCTCCGATGGCCTCGCCACGCTGCCGCCCGTCCGAGATAATCGCTCCTATCGCTCCCCTACCCTGCTACTGGCACGGTCGGGCTGCCCCGAACGGCATAACAACTGCAGCGGGCTCATCACGTAGCCTCGACTGCAGCGGCTCACTGCTGCCTCCACGTGCCGCCGCCAACTCCCGGTTATCCGCAGGAACGGTGGGGGACTAAAAGGGTGGCTCAGATTTCCCCCCAAAAAATTACGTTTACGTCAGGCGAAGCGTCGCATTTAATGTTTCGCTAGGTTTTTGCTTTTAAGAAAAAGCTGTTTCGCAGGACATCGAAAGACCCAATACGTCAAGCAGGCAGGCAACAAACAGCCCCATTATTTGAAGGTGTAATACGTGCACGCTGATGCCAACGCGTACACGTCTTAAGGGTTTATTACAGCGCCTCCGGAATTGAGCAAGGTTGGAAGAAGTTTGGCAAAGGGAGACGACGTAGAATTGGGGGGTGGGAGGGGGCATCGTCCGTCACCGCTTTTAAAAGTACCGATCGGAATTGGAATCTTTCTTCGTCCTGGAGAAATCCAATGAGCTACGAGGCTTTTACAGATGTCCACAGCAGCTGTAAGCGGTCCAACTTGCCGACGCGTTTGCGCTCACGCGGGCACCGAGCCAGTGACCCCGACGGGGTGAGGAGCAGCTAAATAACCAAACTAACGTGTGCGTGGGTTGCACGCGAGGAAAAAATAGGTATTTTGATCCAATGTTTTTTACCGCTCGCACGGCCGATCCACAGCCCGGGACACAATCCACCGCGAGCAGGAACGAGAGTTGACCATCACGCTCGGACCGACAGCCAAATCGTAGATTTTACAAACACAGATAATCTCAGTTTAACACGGAGGCTTTCGCGACCAATATCCAGAAGAGTTTTTTGTGTTAGATCGCGTGAATATAAATGTCGTTAAACCCGCCACCGCCGACACAGCCAATTAGTAAGGTTTGTCATGTAAACAGAACGTGCCAATTCGTTACGAGTACAGCACGCNTGGGGTGTGTTGGAGAGTAAACCCACTACAACATTTACAATTCGAGTGCCGTGACGGTAACTACAACCAGCATCATCAGGCGACAGCCAGAGTTGTGAACTCGTCACCAATTGGCAGTTTTGTTGACGTGACGAATCTTAAAATTGGCCGTGTCGGGTGGGTGGCGGGTCTGACACACAACATTTACATATTTACGCGCTCTAACCCAAAAACCTCGAATATTGGCAGATAATCTCGACGTTGAAAACGACAGCGCAGCTCGCTTTGACGTAGAAAAATCTCGCGGGGGGGGGGGGCGAGTTTTGCGCNGGGGGGGGCCACACGGAGCGCGTGCCCCCCCCCCCCGGACTGACTGCATTTGGAGGCCGGGTGTGAGCGTGGGTCCCCCGAACAGAAGGCGGTCACTCGCATCGCGGCGCTTCCAGGCACCTTCGCGGCCGCCTGGAACGCTCTTCCTTCCCACACCAGGAAGCCACTGGGGCTGTGCAAGTCATCTAGACTGAGAACCTCATGGGACCTCCTCCTTGCCAGGATCAAAATAAAAGAATAGGTTTTAACCCGACTGTAACATTTTATCTGCACAATGACACCTTGCCCTATGTTACCCTATTTGTATTTTTGTATTTTTATATTGTGTATTATAGCTATTTTATATTTTATTTTATTCAAATTTTTACATACTTTAGCCCTTAGTATTAGTTAGACTTTGTGCCTTTAGTATAGTTAGACTTGTACACCACTTATTTAAGATTTGAGATTCCTATATATTGAATGTATGCACCTTCCTGCCAAAGTAAATTCCTTGTCTGTGCGGACTTTCATGGCGAATAAAACCCTTTCTGATTCTGAATAAAACAGGTGCTAAGATGATTAAACACCATACTGAAAGCTTTGGCAAGGAATCGTGTTCAAAGACCATGTACAGTAACACCTTGGATTGCGAGTAACTTGGTCTGTGAGTGTTTTGCAAGACGGCAAATTTTTCAAATAAATATTAATTTGATAAACGAACGAGGTCTTGCAATACGAGTACTGTAGTACGTACAGTATACGCTCTGTCTGCCGAGCGTCACGTGATCACGACTAATAATAATAATGCAATTTATAACGCGCGCAAATTTGCGGACGTAACTGAGCCGATGGTTTTTCTCTCTCTCGCTGCGGGATTGTGGGTAATCGTCTCCATGCTCGGTCTCAGTTGGCGTGCCTACTCGTATAGTCAACATTCGTGCGAGCGTTTACCGTTTACTGTAGTGTTGTGACCACGTGAGTGTGTGCGTAAAGCATTTTTTATTTTGTGTCCGAGTGTAGTGACTGTTCTTTAGTAACTGTCCTGCAAGTGAAAGTCGTCCTACACAATAACCCTCCTCTCCTCTCTCTCGTCTCCCTCACACCAGCCACGATTAAATGTAATTAATACATTTGATTACTTTATATTAAATTTAAATAATAAAAATATAAAAAGGTATTTTTTTGTGGAACGCATCATCTAGTTTCCATTATTTATTATGGGGAAATTCGCTTTGATATACGAGTGCTTTGGATTACGAACACGTTTCCGGAACAAATATGCTCGCAATCCAAGGTTTTAGTGTATATACTACCAGAGCATGTATGTTGTTTGCATGTTCACCACAAGTATATGTGGTTAATGCAGAAATATTTGTGTAGTGTAATAGCGCCGGCTGGTGACCAGCAGCGGCAACTGCGGTGAACAAACAGTACACACGCCGGTGAGCGTATACACGGGTGTTGGCAGGGCGGAGGAACTGGGGCAAGGGTCTTGGAGGGTCCCATCTGGAAGCCCCTGGAAGCTGCTAGTGAGTTCGAGAAGGGAGGCGCGGCCAGGGCGGAGCCAAGCCGCTGGATCGTCTCGTTGCCATCGTCACTGCCGACGATGGGGACGAGACGGCTCGTGTTGTGTCATAGGTGAGCGAGTACAGAGTGTGTCCAGGCGAGATCGTGCGTGTTAATAAAGAAGGTGCCTCTACAAACCTCGTGTCCGAAGTCACTGCACTACACTTGCAAAAGGTTTCAGTTTGGTGTTTTAACATCTTAACACCCGTCTTATTGCCGAAAGGGTAAAACCTATTCTTATAAATTGAGAACTCATTTCTTTCAAACTGCATTTTGTGTGGGTTTAGTTTGTTGTTGTCCCCCCCCCCCCCCGGCACCTCCGATTAGCACGCTTGGCTACATACGGTGCAAAAGAAGTTCAACAAACATACACAAACACGGTCCCACCACTGCGACCGGGAAAAACCCGAGCCTCGGAACTGGACCATGGATGACGGTGAGGGTTGGGATCTATGGGGGGGGGGGGGGTGGGAGAATCGAGTTCTGAAAGCGCAGAGGTGTGGGGTAAGAAGCTGCCGATGGGGCAAGATTCGAGGGCGACGAATGTCCGCAGAGGAAGAGGGACAGAGGATAGGAGGACATGGAGAAGGAAAACACGATCAGCCGACGCCGGGCAATAATGACGGAACGTTTGGCCGAGAATGTGGTGCAAGTCTATGCTACCACCGTGGCCTCCTATTCGCCGTGAAGGGCCTGTCCCGAAACGTCGCCTATTCTACGTCTACTTTTAAGGCAGGGTTCATTGACGACGTGTTGAGTTCCTGTGTACGCGTGTGGGTGGTCTCTGTGTGTGTAATTGTGTCATCGTATGGGTTGCTATGCCAGTCTATGGTTCTTCCCTATGCAAGTCTATGGATCGTACGCATGTACGCGCGTTTGTATAGGAGTCTGTGAAACGTGTAAGCGTATGCGCAAGTATGAGTCTTGACGTAATTATACGACTGCGTGGTTGTCTGAGTCTATGGTTCTGTGTACAGGTCTATGAACCATGTAAGTGTGAGTCTACGGGTCTGTATGGAGGTCTGTATAAGGGTAGTGCACGTGAGCACGTGGGGAAATAAAGTCAGAGCAGCCAATCCCACGCACTACAGCTATCCCTCGCTCTACGAGCGCCTTAAGACATTACTAGAAGGTGCCTTACAAATAATTGTTATTAGAATGTAATTTATTATATTAAATGTAAATAATTATCAGATGCATTCAAAATAAAAAGGGGCACACAAAGTGAAATCGCACGAGGGGACAGCTGCCTGCTGATTCGCGCACACAAACCGAACCCGCATAGAGCGAAGAGAAACCTGTCCCACAGCAGCGTTCTTCATTGCAAGGCCCGCGGGCCACTGGTGGCCCCTGGTGGCCTTTAGTGGGCCCCTGACGTGCGGCCCCGACAAAACGCAAAAAGTGAAAACACCCCCCATCATCGTCATCGTGCTGCTGTCAAACCTCAAATGGTTTCAAATAATGTGTGGCGGGCCCTCGCACTGATAATGTCTTATCGGCGAAAGTGGAAACCCCCCTCTGAAAATGAGTGGAGAACGCCGCTGGAATGGGACCTCTGGCCTAGAAGAAGACGATGACCAGTGTAGACTGGGCTCGATCCGTCGGCACGTCCGTAGACACATTCACAAGGGTGGAGGGGGGGGGTCGACTACCGTGCTGCCGCGGTTGGAGCCGGCGTACCCTCCAGCCTCCCCGCTGCCGTCTGACGCTCGCTGCGAAAGCCCCCGCTGAAAACGCCGCCCCCCCACCGCCCCCACCTCCCCCCCCCCCCCCCCATTTCAGGCACACGCAGGAGTTTGGCGCCGAGACGGGTCTCGCGGCGTGCCGCCGTACGGCCCTTTCGGCTCGCGCGGTTGGGCGCGATGTCCGACTTCCGCTTGACTACGCGCCGGGAGCTCCCCCCCACCCCCCGTCGCCACGGTGCCGAACGAACAAGTACCGCGGAGCGAACTCGACCGTACGCAACCGATTGAAACGGGGAAAGCTGCCGACAATCGAACCCTCTCACCTGCGTACCGATTTCTCAATGAAAAAAAAATGCTAATGCGTAAACAAGCGGTATTTAGATTGTTTTATGAAGCGATATGATGCAGCTTTGAAAAAAATCGGTAGGCTGTCAAAGGGTTCAAAAGCCGGCACGGCACAGCAACGCTTCCTCATCGCAATCCGTCACCCCTGTCCGCTGTTCCGCGGCTGCTGCCGCTCGAACCGCTCGTGACGCTGGGGCCTGCGCCATGGCCCACAGTGCACCCTCACCTCAACTCCCACGCCCTTGATCCAGCGGCGTGGAAAACTCGACGGCGGATGGAGGAGGGGGTCCACCGAGTGCGACGCCGTGCCACGGTCAAGCTGCCTCGACCGCCAGAAATCGTCGCGCCAACTGCTCTGTCCACCCCTGGCCACCGACCCGTTCATTCACATTCCAGGGACCCCAAGCCACGGACCCGTTCATTCACATTCCAGGGAATTGTTCGGCAACCAAATTGCTCTCAGAAATTGTCGCGCGCTAACCGCTTTGCCCAAACCCGAGCGGAATCGGTCGCTGGGGAAATTAAACGGCGCACTCCGGGTTGCGACCGCCAGCCGCAGCTTGAAAATGCACACGACGATAACGTGCGAAATAAGTCGCTGCACGTCAGCGACGGGTCGCTTGAAAGTCTTTCTCAGCTGTTCGCGACCAGGTTCTCACCATGGTCAAACAAAACAAACTTGGTTGCACATTGCAAGCGATTCAGTTGCGTGCAACCAAGCTGTGCAACTGAATCGCCGATGAGGATGCTGTGGCAGTTGCCGACAACCCAGCGCCACCCAAAGGAACGGTGCAAACACAGCCCCCTTCGTTCACATTCCAGGGACCCCAAGCCACGGACCCGTCCATTCACATTCCAGGGACCTGGACTCCACCTTCCCTTTTACAGATGTCAATAAATAAATCATGGCAGTTACAACAATAAACACTTAAATACGAAGACGTAAAAAGGAAAAACGTGCGTTAAGTGCAGCGGCGAGCTTGGGTTGTGTGGGAGGAAGTGGTTGTGGGGGGTGAGGGGCGGAGCTCTTTGGCAAACCTGCAGCAGCTTTCCTTCCGGGAGAAGGCCCCCGCTCGGTGGCGGGGCACCACCGCCGACGCAAGCACGCACAACCCAAGAGGGCGCGCACAACGCGCAAAACAAACGGCGCGACGGTAATGGGCGGTCGCCGTGCGACGCGGGGCGGAGCGGCGCTCCCCCCCCGCCACGCTCTCCCGGCCGGCGGGACAGCGCCATCGGGGGTCTGCCACGGCGAGCCACGGGCGGGGGCCTCCGCTGCTAGGGCGCGCCTCGCTTCAAGCAGAGATGGGGAAATACGTTCAGCTCACAAACTACCGCAGGGCACGTGCCAAGGTAGAGGGGCAAGCCCTGCAAATTGCATTGCTCGCCCGATCGTTGATGGGGAAGGGCCTCTCCTAAAGATGGTATTTGGCCTACTCTTCCAACACTGCCCAGATGACTTTGGAACAGCCGCGCTTAACCCCACCACATGCGACCTGCCGATAGACTTGACTGCGGTGCACCCGTTCATAATGCTGGGGTGGACGGATGTGTGGAGGGAATTGGGAAATCGCCCACAGTTTTTCAACTGCCATGCCGAGAAACCGAATGTCCAAGTGCGCCGACCATCACAACACCACCGGCAGCAGTAGCAGCAGCGCATCGCCGGGGAGGAAATCGAACGCAGCTTCCAATGAGCCGCGTCACGAGTGGTTGGGATGCAAATTACGATTGACAAACGCAACCAAATTACTTGAGTGTGTGTGCGCGCGTGCGATTCACGAGCGAGCTGGATGTCGTTCCCCATCTCCGAGCAAGTTCACCGCCGTGACGAAGCCCCCCCCCAGCGCCTTCACGGAGCTGTTTGCGAGAAGGCAGGACCGGTGGCGGGTAGCGAGCGAGCGAGCGGTACCTTGCCGGTTGGCACTGGATGACGCGTCTGCGCGTCGCCGCGCATCGACGCCTCGTCACACGGCTTTGCCCTTTGGCCCGTCCCTCCGATTTAAGGCGACTCCAGTGAAGGTGTTCACTTTTGGTTGCTACTTGCGATGACTACCAACAAAAAAACAAGCCACACGCACGCGCACACGTACGTACGAAGCGACCGCTGCCACACCGGCGTCTCTACTGGCCGAGGGTTTGCGCCGCCTCGGACGAGACAGCGTCCAGTGTAGTAGACATGCACGCGTGCGCGTGCACACGCGCACACACTCACACGCACGCAGGCACACAGTTCTGCAGAGTCAAACGCTGATCTCAGAGGGACATCTCCAGGGCTTAATTTCAAATGTCAGCCGGGTCTGTCGGAAGTCGGCGACCCAAAATATATCTACGGACCCGGCACACCACACCAAGTATACCACTCGCTACGGCCGTGGCTACGCACGCACGTGGCCACGTGCCGTACCACATGCTCCAGTCTACCAGCGGCTCGTCTCACGCAATCGCAAGCAACGTGTACGCGCACGCACGCGCACGCACGCACGTCCCTGCAAGCGCCACCCACCCACAGCGGCGCACTGTCCACGTGGCTCCACGCTCCTCCCGCTCCTCCCGCTCCTCCCGCTCCTGCCTCCTCATCCCGCCTCCTCACCAGACCTCGCACTTCTTCGCGGGGTTCATGGGCGTGTCGGGGGGCAGTTGAAGTGCTGCGCGAACTCGGGGAGTTGGCGACGGTGCCGATGACGCGGTACTGCGCGGGGCTGTGCGGGTCCGTGACGAGCCCCTCGTGCGTGCTCTCCACCGTGCGCACCGAGCACCACACCTGCGCCGCACCGCACACGGCGACGCACACACACAGCGACGCGCACGGCAAAACGCTCGACACGGCCGCGGCGCGTACCCTCGGGGCGAGCTGGCACATCGGCCCACGCCGGCACCTTCAACGCGGCTTCGCCGCGGCACCCTGTAACGCACGTAACACCCTCGCCGCACACGCCACGCCACGCCACGCTCACCACGCCACGCTCACCACACCAGACCCTGCCAATACATGGCACACATACGCCACATGCTCAACGCACTCACCTGAGCCACGCATTCCGTGGCACGTGGCGCACTCACCACAGTACGCCGCAGCACACACGGCTTCGAGCTCAACAAAACTGGCACTTTCCGTAACGCAAATGAAACACTCACCAGGCTCACAACGCCTGCACCAAAGATCCCCGTATATCCTGAACAGACTGTTGGGGCAAGTGCTGTGAACGAGCACCTATGAAGGCCGGCATGGCACATGAGGGGTTTGGTGGCCAGCACAATGCCCAGCCGCCTTTGTCTCCCCAGTGGCGATGTTTACACACCGTACCAGGTACTGATTTAAGGCTGCATCGACCTAGGGGTGGCCCAGGAGCATTTCAGATAATCGTCGCCGGTGTTGGCCGTGAGCGGGACTCGAACTCGGGTCGACGTGTTCGCAACGGAGCGCGCTAACTGCCACACGCACATTCCTCAACGCACGCACCTCACAACACATGGCACGTGCTCTGCAGGCAGCAACATACCTGCTGCACATCTGTGTGTCTGACGTCATGATTAAATACATCTGGCAGCAATGATCACCGACATTTATGCCCGGCATCAAAGTGCACTCCCCCCTGCGTCTGCAGAGTGTAAAACCCGCCACGGCTCGCGTTACTCCGTGAAACTGCAATCCGCGTGTCCTGTGTCCCCGACCGCTCGACGCGCGCGCACACGCACGTGTCGTTTTAACGCAAACGCGGGAGGAGCCGGTGAGTGCAGCGCGGTCGGGACGGGAGGGACAAGGGCGCACCTGGGCGAAGCCCACGAAGAAGAGCTGTCGGCTGGAGAGGTCAAGGGCCGGGAGGGGCGGCTCCTCCCCCGCGTGGCTCACCCACGCCTCGTACGCCTGCGCAGCGGACACACAAAGATAAAGATCCCCGTATAGGCTCAAGAGGCTTTGTTGGGACAAGTGCCATTGCGAGCAGCACCTATGAAGGCCGGCACGGCACGCGAGAGGCTGGGTGGCCAGCACCACACACGCTCGCCTTTTTCTCCCCAGTGGTGATGTTTATACACCGCAGCAGGTACTCATTTGAGGTCGGTTCAGATAATCGCCACCGGTGTTGGCCGTGAGCGGGAATCGAACTCGGTGGTCGGGTTCGTGGCGTAGCGTAACACTAACCGCTACACCACCGTTCCCTGCAGCGACACGCACACGCACGAGCGGCACTCTTCCCCAACGGAGACTCGCGCACACGCCGGCAAGTTTGTGCAGTCGGCATTCTTCCTGTGAGCCGAAGTCGGCAGCCGAGAAGAACCCGTGGACTTTCATCGAGTCTTAGTCCAGCGGATTTCATCTACGCGTTCCCTCGGTCGAGTTACCACACACGGTAAAACGACGCCGATCCAAACACGCCGAGTTAAACCGCGTTCCTGGGTGTGCCGAGTTTGTGGTTCGGAGGTCAGATCAACGAGCCTCGTAGATCCGAATTCAGGCGGCCGCTCGCGATTCAAACCGGCTCCTCGAGGGGGTCAAGCGAGGTCAGGTGACACAAGTGGAAGTGGTGGGCAACCGGAACACATCGGCGGGTGTAAGGTGGAAGGTGGGGGGGGGCGGGGCAAGAGACAAAACGGTCGACGTGGAATCCTCCGCGGAGCAGAGAGCCTCACGTTGTAGGCCGCCTTGAGGCCGCCGTTGTCGGCGATGTTCTCCCGAGCGTCTGCTTGCCGTTGAGGTGCTCCCCGGAGAGGGCGTATGCGGCGTACTGCTCGCGCATGCACGCCGTCTGCCGCTTGAACGCCTCCACCGACGAGTTCTTCCACCAGGGCCGCAGGTTCCCGTCCTTGTCGTACTCGCGGCCTGGCGAGGGGCGCGGCGTGGAGGGGGGAGAGGAGGGGGCGGGCGGAGCGGCGTTTTCGCACGACCGTTTCGTCTCGCCTGGACGGTGTTCCACCACCACCGTAATGCAGCTAACAATACAACGCACTCACTCACCCACCCATTCGCCCACTCACACACCCACTTACTCACTTACACACTCACCCACCCACTCGCCCACTCACCCACTCGCTCAGTCAACACCACCGATGACGATGATGCCGATGGCGTCACCGAGCAAAATCAAGAGCCAAAATTGTGGCCATTTTGCTTTCAACAGCAGCAAGATGATGAGACAAATTTACACCAGTTTCGTCATTGCTAGGAATCAGCAGTGCAGTGCAGCCATCTGCCGCCCTGTGCCTCAGGGGCTGTATGTGGACATGCCGTTCCTGGTCATTGTTGGGGTCAGTTTTGCCCAAGGGCGACAACACACCAACTGCAGAGACTCGCCTGACAGCTAAGTGCATGAGCGTTGCAAACGGAATAATGATGATACTTAGAATACTACACGCAGCAATACACGGGGTGCGGAATTACGGGGGGTGGGGGAGGCATACCTTGGTCATCGAACGCGTGCGTCAGCTCGTGTCCCATCACCACGCCGATCCCACCAAAGTTCAGTGACCTTCGCACAGCGGCAGCAAAGACAAAGATCCCCCGTACAGCTTTAACAGACTGTTGGGGCAAGTGCTGTTAGCGAGTAGCACCTAAAGGCGACACGGCGCACGAGCGGGTGGGGATGGCCAGCACCACGCCCGGGCCGCCTTTTGTCTCCCCAGTGGCGATGTTTACATGCCGCAGCAGGTACTCATTTGAGGCTGAGCGGGCCTAGGGGAGGTCCACGACCGGTTCAGACAATCGTCACTGGTGTTGGCCGCAAGCGGGAACCAAACTCGGGTCGTTGGCTTCACAGCGGCAGCAGCAGCAGTGGCACAGGCAGCAGCAGCAGCAGCAGCGGCGGCAGCAGCAGTGGCAGTGGCACACNCAGCAGCAGCAGCAGCAGTGGCACACGCAGCAGCAGCAGTGGCACACACAGCAGCAGCAGCAGCGGCACACACAGCAGCAGTAGCAGCAGCGGTAGGAACTTTGATCGCGGGCGAAGCGCAGCCATCGTTCTCCACCGCACGCCGACATTCAACTTAGCGAGTACCCGACAGCGACACGGCTTTTACTCTCCGGGTGAGCGCGCGACGGTGCGAGGGCGCACGCGAATTGAGCGGCGTTACTTGGGGTAGTTGCGGGCGTAGAACGGCGCTTGCAGAATCCCCGCGGGGAAGACGATCTCGTTTTTGGAGGGGGAGTAGTAGGCGTTGACGGTGGGCGGCGTCATGCTCCACCTGTTCACAAAGACAGAGATTCACCCCCGGGTAGCCTATTAACAGTCCGGTGGGGCAAGTGCTGTTAGCGCGCCCCTATTAAGGCCGGCACGGCACACCACGGGGCGGCTGGCCAACTCCTCACGAGGCCGCCTTGGTCTCCCGAGTGCGACGTTAGCACGCGCTGCACCGTGCGTGCGCTCATTTAAAGCCGAGTCGACCTAGAGGAGGCCCAGCACCGGTTCTTGCATTCGTCACCGATGCTGGCCTTGAGCGGAAAATGGAACTCGGGTGTGCCCAGTTCTGAGCACACTGCGCTAACCAGTGTGCCTCCGAACCCCACCATGCAACCGCGTGTGTGCGTGTGCGCACACGGCAGCTGAGGTCAGTGCTACACCAGCAGCAGAAGATGTTAGCGAAGCGGTGCACGGCCCACAGAGGCAAAACAACGCGGCTAAATTGTCTCGTTGTCGAGAGGTGCGAACGCTTGCGTGATGTGAGCGGGCTGATGAGCGGTGGTATGAGTGGTGCGTGTGGTGGGAGTATGAAGGGTGTGAGTGATGAGCGATGAGAGTGATGCGGGCGGTGTGAGTGGTGGTTATAGCCTCGGTGTGAGTGGTGGTTGAGTGCATTACGACTGTTTGCGCGAGTGGTGAGTAGCGTGCTCGCGTGTTGCGATAGGTCCACGCAAGTTGTGTGTCCGGTTAGGCGAGTGATTGGTTTATGCGATTGGTTTGTGATTGGTGAGCGAGTTGTGAGCGAGTGGTGAGCGAGTGGCGGGCGAGTGGCGGGCGAGTGACGGGCGAGT
This sequence comes from Lethenteron camtschaticum, assembly GCA_018977245.1. NCBI lineage: Eukaryota > Metazoa > Chordata > Hyperoartia > Petromyzontiformes > Petromyzontidae > Lethenteron > Lethenteron camtschaticum. Next base: position 10,271,166 of record MU249596.1, read on the forward strand.
GACGGGCGAGTGGCGGCGAGTGGCGGGCGAGTGGCGAGCGTCTGGGGAGCGTGTGGTGAGCGTGTGGCGAGCGTGTGGCGAGCGAGTGGGGAGCGTGTGGTGAGCGTGTGGTGAGCGGTAGTCACTGGTCACGGCTGGGCGGCTTGCGGAGCTGCTCTGATGACATGCGCGAAGAGAAGTTGTAGTAGTTGAGAACGTTTTGGAAGTAATCTTCCTCTATAACCTCATACTGGGACACACACACAAAGACAAAGATCTCCCGTATAGCCTTCAACATACTACTGGGGCAAGTGCTGTTAGCGAGCACCTATGAAGGCCAGCGGGGATGTTTACACACTGTACCAGGTTCTCATTTGAGGCTGGGTCGACCTAGGGGAGGACCAACACTGGTGCAAAATAATCTTTACTGGTGTCGACCGTGAGTGGGAATCGAACCTGGTCGTCAGCGTGCTATCACCGACACACAGAGACACACGAAGCAAACAGCTGACCATGTGCCCAGAACTCGGTAAATCCACCTCACAAATACAGAGGGGGTGGGGGACACTGGCCCCAACGTTGTTGCAAGCCACCCCTGCTCGCGCACAGTACACGATGACACCCTTCCGATGAACGCGAGCGGCCGCACCGAAGTGGCGAGGACACGCGGCGTCGCCGTTCCCTTGGTGCGTGGTGAAGGCCGCAGGCCGGCAGCTCAGCCGGCGCCCAGCTCGCCCCCTACCTGCGTGAACACCTTGTCCAGCTCCTCTGGCTTCAGGATGAAATCCGGGAAGCCGATCATGTCGTATATGGCGTCCGCCTAGACCACACGGCAGCACAGTGGCGGGTGTGAGCAGTGTGACTGACCGGTATCCGAGTGCGAGGAGTGTCTGAGTGTGACCAGTGTGTCAGGTACAGGTGTTAGTGTGACCAGTATCCAAGTGTGTGGACCAGGGGAAGGGGCCTGTGGGGACCAGGGGGAGAGGCTGTGGGGGTCTATATCAGATCGGGGTGGAAACCCCAGCAGCTGGAACGGTGGGGCTCGGTGGAAGACCTTGGGGCGAGATGTGAAGTCCATGCCAAGCCACTGCTGCTGGCCACCCCGCTCCACGCCCCCCCCCCCCCCCCCCGATATGCACGAGACGCAAATTTGTCAAATTTAAAGAAACGTATCTGTAAATTGCTCCATTAGAAAATATACGTTACAAACCATCGCCTGCCCCCCACCTCCCCTACTGCGAAAACTTAGCCGGACCCTCCAAAAAAAGAGTCGTGAGACTCGGCGTAGCGGTGTTGCTGCATCTCGGCCGCTGGCGGTGCCGCGGCCCGGTGAGCACCTTCTCTTTGGCCGCCTCGATCGTTTCGGGGTCCATCCACGTGAGCTTGCCGAGCCCGGCCTCGAACGCCGAGCGGATCTCCGTGATCATGCCTCGGCCTGCACAGCAAGACACCGCACCGGCACGCCGGTTGACACACGGAATGCCGCGCAGAATAACGGGCTGAATAACGCGCGGGATAATGCACGGGACAGCAAGCGGAGTACCACACGGATTTATACACGTAATAACACGAGGAATTCCACAAGGAATAACGCACAAAATAACATGTGGATCAACACATGGATCTTTGCGATCATGCCCTCAGCCTGCACAGCGAGAAGCGGCATCAACACACGGGACTCGCACACAGATTCGATTCCCGACTGGGGGCGACCCGAGTTGGGAATCGAACCCGGGCCCTTCTTGGCGCGAGGTACAAGTGTCATCGCCGCGCTGCCGCAACCGTGCCACAGATGCACTAGGCGGTGCCGGAGCTCGTGCCGTGCCCAGCGACCCGGTCGCCGAGGGTCGGGTTGCGGGGGCGCCCGCGACCGGCCGGCGCACTCACCACGGATTTGCTGCTCTGGTCGAAGGTTGCGCGCACGAACATGGCACCGAGCGCAAACCCCAGTGTGTTGTCCGTGTCCTCCATGCAGTCCTGCCAGCGCGGCGTGCACGACTGCTCACGATCAACACACACGCGTGGCAGGGAACACACGCGCACACACACACACAAAATCATGTACAACACAGAGTACACACACACAGGCACGCGGCACACCGTGAGCACACAGAGTGGCAGGAAACACAGGAAATGCACACAATAATTTAACACTGAACACATACATAGGGCACACACAGTGTATACCCACACACACAGTACACACAGCGTAAATAGATATTCACAGTACACACACAGGGCACACACATCCAGTGTAATCTATACACACCCAGTATACAGTATATATATATACACACAAAGGCAAACACATCCCCTATAGCCTTAACAGACTGTTGGGGCAAGTGTTGTTAGCGAGCAGCATCTATGTAGGCCGGCAGGGCACACGAGGGGTGGATGCGCAGCACTTCGCACGGCCGCCTTTGTCTCCCCAGTGGTCACGTTTACACACCGCACCAGGTACTCATTTGAGGCCGAGTCGTCCTAGGGGAGGTCCAGAGCCCATTCAGATAATCGTCACTGGTGTCGGCCGTGAGCGGGAACGAACTCCACTACCGCTCTACTGTGGCGGTGATGTACATATATATACACACACACAGTGTACATATACACATACACAGTACACACACACATCACACACACAGTGTACACACTCCCAGTACACACAGTGTACATACACACACACAGTACACACACACGCATAGTGCCAGGTAGTACACACATCACACACACAGTGTACACACTCCCAGTACACACAGTGTAGATATACACACACACAGTACACACACACGCATAGTGCCAGGTAGTACACACATCACACACAGTGTACACACTCCCAGTACACACAGTGTACATACACACACACAGTACACACACACGCATAGTGCCAGGTAGTACACACATCACCCACACAGTGTACACACTCCCAGTACACACAGTGTATACACACACACAGTACACACACGCATAGTGCCAGGTAGTACACACATCACACACAGTGTACACACTCCCAGTACACACAGTGTACATATACACACACACAGTACACACACACGATAGTGCCAGGTAGTACACACATCACACACACAATGTACACACTCCCAGTATACACAGTGTACATACACACACACAGTACACACACACGCATAGTGCCAGGTAGTACACACATCGCACACACAGAGTACACACTCTCAGTACACACAGTGTACATACACACACACAGTACACACACACGCATAGTGCCAGGTAGTACACACATCACACACAGTGTACACACTCCCAGTATACACAGTGTACATACACACACAGTACACACACACGCATAGTGCCAGGTAGTACACACATCACACACACAGTGTACACACTCCCAGTACACACAGTGTAGATATACACACACACAGTACACACACACGCATAGTGCCAGGTAGTACACACATCACACACAGTGTACACACTCCCAGTACACACAGTGTACATACACACACACAGTACACACACACGCATAGTGCCAGGTAGTACACACATCACACACACAATGTACACACTCCCAGTATACACAGTGTACACACACACACACAGTACACACACACGCATAGTGCCAGGTAGTACACACAATACACACACAGAGTACACACTTCCCAGTACACACACAGTGTATATGACGTATCGGCGGTACACCGTAACAGCATAAACACAACGGTCCTCATAAAACAGCTCTAAAAATCTCAATTTGAGCTGACATGGGGGGTCCCTGCCAAGAGGGACACCTCCACTCCCACCCGGCCCGGTGCCACTCCTGTGCACCTTCTTGGTGCCGTAGATGACCTCCAAGTACTTCTGCTCGGCGTCCTCAAAGCGCTGGTCGAGGTTGGAGGCCATCCTCTTGGCGAGGCTCCACACCATGTAGGTGTTGAGCAGCCTGCGCGCCGACGCACGGGGAACACAGCATCGCGTCAAGCTCCTGCTGCCGAGCTCTGCCCCGCGGCACCGAGGGCTGGGCTATAACATCGTACTACTAACATCGTACTACTAACATCGTACTACTAACATCGTACGACTAACATCGTACTCCGGTATCATTGACAAGTTTTACTGGCTGGCTCTGCTGGCTCGCTGCAGCGCGCACGTCTGCGCGATGATGTCACCCGCATCCCACGGCGTTGAGCCGGGTTCACGCGTCGCGCTGATTACACAACACCCTATCTTTGTCCGGAGGTGTGTGGGGAGCAGTGGTGTAGCGAGTGGTTCGTGCATTGCGCTACACACCCAGCAACCCGAGTTCAATTCCCGCTCATGGCCAACACCATTGGCGATTATCTGAACCGGACCTGGGCCTCCCATAGGTCGACTCGGCCTCAAATGAGTACCTGCTGCGATGTGTAAACATCGTCACTGGAGAGACAAAGGTGGCCGGTGTGGTACTGGCCACCCATCCCCTCGTGTGTCGTGCCGACCTTCATAGGTGCTACTCGCAAACACCACTTGCCCCAGCAGCCTCTGCAGGCTATACGGAGGATCTTAGTCTTTGTGTGCATCTGCCAGTCGTCTCAGTCAATGGTTCCATAAGCACGTGGGTCTGTCCGGTGAGCTCCTATCAGTGAGCCTTCGACACTTCACATGACAACCTCGAGGTAATCTAGCCTAGCACAAGCGCCATGGTGACATCACCGCCACTCAGTGGCGACCAGTGGTTGTTTATTGTTGTGTGTGTGTGTACGCGTGCGTGTGTCGGTGTGCAACAACCGAGCGATGCGGTGCGGTGACGGCGTGCGCTACGTTTTGTCGGCGCCGCTGAGGAGCTGGGAAACCTTGCGCAGGTAGTCGGTGGCGTACACCACCACGGGCTCCGTGCCGTTGAGCACCAGCGGGTGGAACACGGCGTTCAGGAACGGCAGCCACTCCACAGCGGGTGCCAGCTCCTGTGATAAACACCGCAGCGGGGCGGGGGGGTAAGACGGCGGCGTCACACCTCGCACGCGTGCGTATCGGATCGTCGTTACGAGTGTTATATATTGGCCCCTGGCAACTCCCCTTCCCATCCCCGCATCCCCACCAACTCCTCTACGAAGATGTGCCGGCCACCACGGTCGTGCACAGGGGAAACGATTGCGAAGGCAAAACGGGATATGGGACAATGGCGCAGCACGACGTAACGGGCATGGAAGGAATCCTCGTTGCAATTGAAGGGAACTAGTTCCAGCTGTAACTGTGCAGCGGCACGTGTTGGTTGTTGTTTTCCTCGCACTTTCTGTTTATAGGTGGCATTGTGTCGCCACTTTGGAAGGGTTAGTCAGAGATCAATCGATTAATTTTTGGGCGCGTTTTGGACAACTGAGAAAATGGGAGACGTCTTCTGGCATTTCTTGGCACAAAGGGCAGCAGTTGGGGTCGATTCGATTTTAGTAATCGGCTAGCATGGAGCAGTAACCTGAACGGAGTTGAGCCAGTTTTGTGTGAGTTACCCAGGTCAGGGATTTTTCGTCGTCTGCTATGGGTGGGGCCAACCCCCTAGCACGACATTGGGGGCTTGTAGGCGTTCAGGCAGTGCATGGTGGCAGCGGTGTGCAAGTGGTTAAAACATTATTTGGTGGTGCTATTTGGTGGAAGAGCATTTTAAGTAGATTGCACGTTAGCAGAGCTAAAAGGAAAGCAAGGTGGATTTTATTTTCCTAGCAGGTGCAGGGGCTTTGAGTAGCTTTGTGCAAGGATGCATCGTCGAGTGGCATGAAGCCAGATATTGATCGGTGAGAAGCTTTCAGTGTTCTTGAATCGGAAGAACTTTGGTTTCTTGGTGGAGATGGTCAATGGGCGCTATGAGGTGGCATCCTGTGGCTAGGCCAAGTGCCTGGTATTGGGAGGTTTGGAGCTTTTGGTAACCTGTAGAGGAGAGGTTTGGGCACCAAATGGGACTGGCTGAATTGATGATGGGATGTCCAATGGCTTTGTAGGTTAGGAGTAAAGTCTCCTTTTGTGACCCCAAGATGTGCCGGCGAAAGCTCGTAAGATGTTATTTCATTTGTTAACTTTTGCATGGACGTTTCTGCCGTATTGAGCAAAGCTGATCATGGTGTCAAAGGTTACACCTAGAATTTTTGGGGTTTTTGCTCGTGGGAGGCGTTGGTTGTTTTTTATGATGTTGGGATGTAAGTTGGATGGATGAAGATCAGGTGTGAAAAGGGTGACTGTTGATTTGGATGTTGAGAGTTGAAGCGATCTATTGGCTAGGAAAGTGCCGAGCCGTTTTAGATAGGAGTTTATGGAGTTTTCCATTTTGGGTATATTTTGATTAGAAGTGTAAACTGTGATGTCGTCGGCATAGCTGACTACTCGTACTCCTTTTGGAGGAGTTGGTAGACCGTGGAGGTAGGCGTTGATCAGCGCTGGGGATATTATGGAACCTCGTGGTACTCCTGCATGAATGTTTAGTGAGGAGGATTGGACATCACGAAAGAGAGTCGGCGTGATTGGCATCCCTTAGGTAATTTGTAAGCCAGCAAACAAGGCCTGATGGTAGCGTAGAACCCTGGATGATGTTGATGAGCGTGAGGTGGTTAACGGTGTCAAAAGCCTTTGTAAGGTCAAGGGAAGCGACGGTAGTGCTGGATGGGGCCTGTTTCTCATTGAAACCGTTTGCAACTGGGGTGGTTATGTTGAGAAGAGCTGTTGTTGTTGAGTGTGCAGGGCGAAAGCCGTGTTGGTGAGATGATGGAGGTAAGTTGGTGGTGATGATTGGAAGGATGAGGGCCTCTAAAATCTTGATTGATGGGCAAAGTAGGGAAATCGGCCTGTAGGACGCTGCTTGATTGAGGTCTTTGCCGGGTTTTGGAAGTGGGATGATTGTCGATGATTTCCAGACGGCCGCAATGAGTTGCACTGGAAGTGAGGCGTTAATGGTGGAGGCGGGAAACTTGATGCCAAGGGGGCCGAGGTGTTTGAGGTGGGGCATAGCTATGCCATCGGGGCCAATCATTTTTGGCTTTTTTGAGAGCTAGTTTCACCTCTTCAAGGCTAAATTGGGGGGCGTCGTTTAGGGGTAGTTCCTTGATTTGACGGATTTTTTGACGGGTGGATTTATTGGAAGAGTGTGGAACGACTCATGATAAAAGTTTGTTGAAGTGTTGGCGATGTTATTATTGTTTATGATGGATTTGTTGTTGAAAGTGATTGCTTGCACAATTGGGTGGCGGTTTGGAGTGTCCAAGGCTTTGATGGTCTTCCAAAGTTTTGATGAGTTTTGGCGGTGGTCAAAAGATTCAACAAACTAGTACCAGCGTTCTGTTTTGGCTTGATTGATTAGCTTTGTGATTTCAATATTGAAGGATGGGATTTGGGGTGATGTATGATTTTTAGTCCTAATAGTGTTTTGTTGGTTTATTAGCGTTGAGGCTTCTTTAGGGAGGCAGGGAAGGTGTTGCTTGTAGCAACCCACCGGGATGGTGGTAGTTGCGATGATGTTTCTGAAAATCTTTTCAGAGTTATGTGCGGATGTGTGGATATGGTTGATGTTGTCGGCGAAGAATGCTTCTGATTCTGAAGTAAAAAGTGGCCAGTTGGCTTTTTAAAAGTTGTAATACGAGCGGTTTTTAGGAGTTTGTGAAGGCTTGCGGCATTGACGGTCAACACAAAAGGTAGGTGGTCAGATCCAAGGGCTGTAAAGACTTGAAAGGAGGTTTCCTGACGCTATTGAGATATCTGGTGAGGATGAAGGGCTAGGTGACAGAACTCTGTTTTATTCTTTTCATTGAGTAGCCCATAGGGGGAGCCGTTCAAGATGTCGGCAATGAGGTCGCCACGTGCATCTGAAAGGGAAGGGTGCCAAAGTTTGTTGTGGGCGTTGAAATCTCCAATAACAATTGAGTCGTTGTTCGGTAAAAGTCGATTTATATTGAACTGATAGTTGTGAGGCTGAGAACCGGTTGGTGGGATGTAGACGTTAAATATAGTGAGTGGGCCTAGATGGGATTTGATACGGACGATTAAGACTTCTGTGGTGATATCAGAAGGAGGCATTGGGATTTAAATTTCTTCAAATTGATGAGGAAAGCTAGACCGCCACCAGCTGTTGGTCGGTCTCGACGGAGGAAAGTGAAATTTTGAAAGTTGGGCGGCGAGAAGTGGATTTTTATTTTGTTTCTTGGATGGCGGCTATATTATTGGAGTTTTGTTGTAGGAAGGTGCAGAGTTCAAGAGATTTGTTGTTGATGCCGTTGATGTTAAGTTGAAGTATTTTAGGTCGTTTTTGTTGTGATTGAAACGGTGGTTGCAATGGATGAGGTGGTGGTGCTAGTGTGGTTATGCAAGGTGGAGTTGTTGGAGTGGATGATGTACAATATTTGCAGAACCAGCCGGAATTTGAACTGGGGATGCGGGCTAAAGTAGCGCAGCGTTTGTGGTACCAAGCTTCACAACCGTTGCATTGGATACAATTTGCATTGACGTTCTTGCCGCAGCCGCCACAAGGCAAAAACGGGGCCTGGATTCAATTCGACGTCCCCAGCAATAATGAGAAGCCAGCTCCAGTATGCCGGGAGGCCTGGGCTGGCTGGCGAAAAAACAGGGAAGTGCGAGGGGTGATGATGTTGCCATTGCAAAGTGCTTTCGTAGGACTTGGTCTCTCCGCTTCGAACAAGCGGCAACACTGGAGAGTACGGGTTGGTGGACTGTACGGTCACCTGCTGCTGCTGCTGCTACCGCCCCACCCATCAACAAGGCTGAACGGCGGCAGCTGAACGGCGGCGCCAGAGCGGCGTGCCGGCTCGCAGCCAGCACCGGTGCACGGCCAGATGTCAATTTGTAACTTTTTAAATTGTTATTCAAGAAACCCAGAATACAAAGTAGATACCAAAGAGGGGAGGGGGCGGGGGTGGGAGGGGAAACAGCGAATGATGTGAACCAAACCCCGGAGCGGTACACCCTCAAAAGTTGGGGACCGACCAGTGGGTGACTGGGCTCACTGCCCAACCGCGGAAGGGTTAACGATCGGGAGCAAGGGCATTTATGGGAAGGGGATGAAGATGGAAGAAGGGGGAGGGGTAGGGGGGAGACATAATGTAACCAAACTGAACCAGAAATACAATAACATCAACACAATGCCCAAGTTAGGCATTCTTGTTTTCTCAAAGGAGCGGTGACTAACGACCGTGTGTTAATAGAGGTGGTCTCGTGTCCAGAGTCCATCCCTTCACCCCGGGCCTCCATACAATTTTTTACTTTTGATCCCATCTCAAAAAACCAAGTCGCCAATCCCTCCGCCACGCCGTCCGCAAGAAGCCGTTTTGATTCGGAACGGAGGAAGAACAGAGTTGGGAGACCCCCCGCCCCCTGCTCCTCCGGCGACGCGAGAGCAGCACCTGCAGCTGCACGATGCTCATCTTGTGGTAGATGTCCTCCTCGTCGCGCCGCTCCTCCTGCGGCGTCGTCAGGTTCGCGATCTCCGTCTCCAGGTGCAGCACGCGCTCCAGCAGCGCGCGCGTCGCGTTGGGCTCCCCGCCCAGCAGCACGCACACCTCCACCATGTAGCTCAGGTACGCCGTCAAGACCTGCCGTACACACACACAAGGCACCCCCCCCCCCCCCCCACCGATAGCCTTATCAGACTGCTGGGGCAAGTGCTGTTAGCGAACACCTATGAAAGCTGCCGGCACGGCACACGAGGATGGGTGGACACCACCACCACACCCGACCACCTTTGTCTCCCCAGTGGCGATATTTACACATCGCACCAGGTACGGTTCGGATAATCGCCACTGGTGTTGGCCGTGAGCCGGAATCGAACTAGGGTGACCGGGTTCGTAAGGCAGTGCGCTAACCATTACACTACCGCGATACACACCACACACATAGAGATACACACCACACACACACCACACACACCACACACACACACACACCACACACACCACACACACCACACACACCACACACACACACCACACACACACCACACACACCACACACACACACCACACACACACCACACACACACCACACACACCACACACACACACACCACACCACACACACACACACACACCACACACACACACACACACCACACACACACCACACACACCACACACACACCACACCATACACACCACACACACCACACACACACCACACACACACATACACACCACACACACACACACAGATACACACCACACACACACACAGATACACACCACACACACACAGATACACACCAACACACACAGATACACACACACACACACAAATACACACCACACACACCACAACACACACACACAAATACACACCACACACACACAGATACACACCACACACACCCAGATACACACCACACACACACACACACACCACACACACACCACACACACACACCACACACACACAGATACACACCACACACATACACACCACACACACACAGATACACACCACACACACACAGATACACACCACACACACACAGATACACACCACACACACACAGATACACACCACACACACACAAATACACACCACACACACACACACACCACACACAACAGATACACACCACACACACACAGATACACACCACACACACACAGATACACCCCACACACACACAGATACACACCACACACACACAGATACACACCACACACACAACGCGCACAGCATCGGCGTACTACGGTCAAACCTGCACCACCACGCACCCACCACACGCAGCGCAGGTCAAGGGCACGTGTCAAAGGTTCGTCGCGAGCCAAGGGGAGCAACACACCTTCTCGTTCAAGCGAGGTCAGGTGACACAAGTGGAAGTGGTGGGCAACCGGAACACATCGGCGGGTGTAAGGTGGAAGGTGGGGGGGGGCGGGGGCAAGAGACAAAACGGTCGACGTGGAATCCTCCGCGGAGCAGAGAGCCTCACGTTGTAGGCCGCCTTGAGGCCGCCGTTGTCGGCGATGTTCTCCCCGAGCGTCTGCTTGCCGTTGAGGTGCTCCCCGGAGAGGGCGTATGCGGCGTACTGCTCGCGCATGCACGCCGTCTGCCGCTTGAACGCCTCCACCGACGAGTTCTTCCACCAGGGCCGCAGGTTCCCGTCCTTGTCGTACTCGCGGCCTGGCGAGGGGCGCGGCGTGGAGGGGGGAGAGGAGGGGGCGGGCGGAGCGGCGTTTTCGCACGACCGTTTCGTCTCGCCTGGACGGTGTTCCACCACCACCGTAATGCAGCTAACAATACAACGCACTCACTCACCCACCCATTCGCCCACTCACACACCCACTTACTACCACTCCCCCTACCACCATCTCCCGAGACGCCACCCCGAGCTCAAGCCAATTCCATGCTTCCAGCAGTATGACATTACACCATTCGCTTGCAGTCACAGTCAGCAGCCAGCCGCCGCCAGCGATGCATGCCCTGCATTTGGAGTTTGCAGGCGCACACACTGAGCGCTCACTAGCAGAGCGGCAACGGATATATAAATACAACGCAGATACCGGCGATAGGGGGAGGATACTTGTTGAGGTGCTCACTGTGTCTCTCAAGTTCAGTCCTTCCACACGGCAGCAAAGCAGATCCGTAAGCTAAAGACTTGGGAAGTGTACGATACACTAGGGGCAGGTGGATGCGCACCAGGGCCTTTTTTCCCTGCGAGTTATCGCACGACTCATTTAGGCTACGGCTAGGAGTCGAGTCAGCATCGCAGGGTGACCGCAGCGGGAACCAAAGTCTTACGCCAGCGCCAGTGCGGCGCGGACGTCCGCGCACCGCAACATCAGCGGCGCATGCCAGCACGTAGTGCAAGCGTCAGCAGACATGAAGCCGCGCGTGGCACAGCCAGGCAGCAGTACAGCAGCACAGTGGCACCAAGCGTGAAAAGCACAGTGGCCCAGACCAGTGCCGCAACAGTGGAACGCGCGCGCTGAGGCAGCGTGCCAGCGCAGACAGTAAACACGCAGTGCACACAGAGCATGGCCAACATGACACAGCGAGCGGCCAAGGAGCAGCAGCAGCATGCACACAGCAGCACTGACCCAGCAGCAGCTCGGCGCCAGCGCACGTGGAACCGAGCAGCAGTGGCAAGACAGTCGACGAAGCAGTAAAGCAGGAGCAGTACACGGGCAGTGCAGAACGAGCAAGTCCCAACATGGCACACGCAGGCGAGCAGTCGCCAGCATGGCACCGCAGGGCGGAGCGTACAACGCGCAGCATGGACCGCCCAGCAGCATACAAGGCACATGCCAGGCACGCAGCAGCATGACAGCAGCAGCAGCGTGCCCGCGAGCGGAATGCACGGAAGAGTGCAGCGCAACACGTGGCACGCAGCAGAGCGTCAGCAGGGACGGAGCGCAGTACGGCCACGGCGCACACCTGCAGGAGAGCCGGTGGCCCCGCGCAGTCACAAGCACAGCGGCCAACGCAGTGACCGCAGCACACGCAGTGGACCACAGCGCAGTAAACGCCAGCGTACCACAGGCATGTGGACACAGCAGTGCCCCGCCCACAGTCACACACAGCAGCAGATCCACACAGCAGCAGAGTCACACCAGAGCACCAGATGCAGGCAGTGGCACGCGAGCGCTCACGAGCACAGTGGACACAGCAGCACAGCATGGACAACAGCAGCATAGTGGCACACAAGCAGAGTGGACAACGCACAGCCAGTGCCCAGCAGCAGTAGTCACAGCACCAGATAACACAGCACATAGTGCACCGGTGGCACGCAGGGCGCACAGTGCAGTCAGCGCAGTCACACCACGCGCAGTAGCGAGTAGCACGCTGCACAAAGCGCGCGCACAGCAGCGCGTGACACAGCGAGCAGCGGTGCCGCGAGTATGCCCAGCAGCAGCAGCAGTGGCACACGCCAGCAGGCACACGCGCGCGCGCTGCACGCAGCGTATGACGCACGCGCACACATGCACACGCGAAGTCCAACCAAGTCCACCGAGTACAGCGCCAGAGCAGTAGTCACAGCAGCCGTATGGAACACAGCAATGAAGAGCAGAGCATGGCACCGCAGCAGTGTCAAGCAGTGTCAACACAGCAGCAGTAGAACAGTATACCAGCAGCGCATGAACAGCAGGGCGCTGCACAGCAGCGAGTGGCAAGCGCAGAGTGCACACAGCGCGCACAGTGGCACACGCAGCGTGTCAAACAGCAGCAATGCACACGCAGCGTGCCAGGCACGTGACAGGCGAAGCGTGCCAACAGCAGAGCAGTACAGGCAGTGGCACCAAGCCAGCAAGCAGGGAACCACAGAGCTCACACGGCAGTACACGAGAGACGTGGCCAACAGCAGAGCAAGTGCCACAGAGCATGCCGAGAGTGCAGCACAGCAGGGACCAGAGCAGCAGCAGCAGTGGACACAGCAGAGCAGCAGCATGCACACGCAAGCAGCAGTGCACAGCGCAGCAGCAGCAGTCCCACAGCACGCGCAGTGACGCAGCAGCAGCTGGACACAGCAGCAGCAGCAGCAGTGGAGGAGCACAGCATGCACACAGCAGCAGCAGTGGGCACCAGAGCAGCAGTCGAGCGCAGCAGCAGCAGCAGCAGCAGGCACACACACGGCAGCAGTGACACAAGAGCAGCAGCGGTAGGAACTTTGATCGCGGGCGAAGCGCAGCCATCGTTCTCCACCGCACGCCGACATTCAACTTAGCGAGTACCCGACAGCGACACGGCTTTTACTCTCCGGGTGAGCGCGCGAGGGTGCGAGGGCGCACGCGAATTGAGCGGCGTTACTTGGGGTAGTTGCGGGCGTAGAACGGCGCTTGCAGAATCCCCGCGGGGAAGACGATCTCGTTTTTGGAGGGGGAGTAGTAGGCGTTGACGGTGGGCGGCGTCATGCTCCACCTGTTCACAAAGACAGAGATTCACCCCCGGGTAGCCTATTAACAGTCCGGTGGGGCAAGTGCTGTTAGCGCGCCCCTATTAAGGCCGGCACGGCACACCACGGGGCGGCTGGCCAACTCCTCCGAGGCCGCCTTGGTCTCCCGAGTGCGACGTTAGCACGCGCTGCACCGTGCGTGCGCTCATTTAAAGCCGAGTCGACCTAGAGGAGGCCAGCACCGGTTCTTGCATTCGTCACCGATGCTGGCCTTGAGCGGAAAATGGAACTCGGGTGTGCCCAGTTCTGAGCACACTGCGCTAACCAGTGTGCCTCCGAACCCCACCATGCAACCGCGTGTGTGCGTGTGCGCACACGGCAGCTGAGGTCAGTGCTACACCAGCAGCAGAAGATGTTAGCGAAGCGGTGCACGGCCCACAGAGGCAAAACAACGCGGCTAAATTGTCTCGTTGTCGAGAGGTGCGAACGCTTGCGTGATGTGAGCGGGCTGATGAGCGGTGGTATGAGTGGTGCGTTGGTGGGAGGTATGAAGGGTGTGAGTGATGAGCGATGAGAGTGATGCGGGCGGTGTGAGTGGTGGTTATAGCCTCGGTGTGAGTGGTGGTTGAGTGCATTACGACTGTTTGCGCGAGTGGTGAGTAGCGTGCTCGCGTGTTGCGATAGGTCCACGCAAGTTGTGTGTCCGGTTAGGCGAGTGATTGGTTTATGCGATTGGTTTGTGATTGGTGAGCGAGTTGTGAGCGAGTGGTGAGCGAGTGGCGGGCGAGTGGCGGGCGAGTGACGGGCGAGTGACGGGCGAGTGGCGGGCGAGTGGCGGGCGAGTGGCGAGCGTCTGGGGAGCGTGTGGTGAGCGTGTGGCGAGCGTGTGCGGCGTGGGAGCTTTGAGTGGGTGAGCGTGTGGTGAGCGTGTGGTGAGCGGTAGTCACTGGTCACGGCTGGGCGGCTTGCGGAGCTGCTCTGATGACATGCGCGAAGAGAAGTTGTAGTAGTTGAGAACGTTTTGGAAGTAATCTTCCTCTATAACCTCATACTGGGACACACACACAAAGACAAAGATCTCCCGTATAGCCTTCAACATACTACTGGGGCAAGTGCTGTTAGCGAGCACCTATGAAGGCCAGCGGGGATGTTTACACACTGTACCAGGTTCTCATTTGAGGCTGGGTCGACCTAGGGGAGGACCAACACTGGTGCAAAATAATCTTTACTGGTGTCGACCGTGAGTGGGAATCGAACCTGGTCGTCAGCGTGCTATCACCGACACACAGAGACACACGAAGCAAACAGCTGACCATGTGCCCAGAACTCGGTAAATCCACCTCACAAATACAGAGGGGGTGGGGGACACTGGCCCCAACGTTGTTGCAAGCCACCCCTGCTCGCGCACAGTACACGATGACACCCTTCCGATGAACGCGAGCGGCCGCACCGAAGTGGCGAGGACACGCGGCGTCGCCGTTCCCTTGGTGCGTGGTGAAGGCCGCAGGCCGGCAGCTCAGCCGGCGCCCAGCTCGCCCCCTACCTGCGTGAACACCTTGTCCAGCTCCTCTGGCTTCAGGATGAAATCCGGGAAGCCGATCATGTCGTATATGGCGTCCGCCTAGACCACACGGCAGCACAGTGGCGGGTGTGAGCAGTGTGACTGACCGGTATCCGAGTGCGAGGAGTGTCTGAGTGTGACCAGTGTGTCAGGTACAGGTGTTAGTGTGACCAGTATCCAAGTGTGTGGACCAGGGGAAGGGGCCTGTGGGGACCAGGGGGAGAGGCTGTGGGGGTCTATATCAGATCGGGGTGGAAACCCCAGCAGCTGGAACGGTGGGGCTCGGTGGAAGACCTTGGGGCGAGATGTGAAGTCCATGCCAAGCCACTGCTGCTGGCCACCCCCGCTCCACGCCCCCCCCCCCCCCCCCCCCGATATGCACGAGACGCAAATTTGTCAAATTTAAAGAAACGTATCTGTAAATTGCTCCATTAGAAAATATACGTTACAAACCATCGCCTGCCCCCCACCTCCCCCTACTGCGAAAACTTAGCCGGACCCTCCAAAAAAAGAGTCGTGAGACTCGGCGTAGCGGTGTTGCTGCATCTCGGCCGCTGGCGGTGCCGCGGCCCGGTGAGCACCTTCTCTTTGGCCGCCTCGATCGTTTCGGGGTCCATCCACGTGAGCTTGCCGAGCCCGGCCTCGAACGCCGAGCGGATCTCCGTGATCATGCCCTCGGCCTGCACAGCAAGACACCGCACCGGCACGCCGGTTGACACACGGAATGCCGCGCAGAATAACGGGCTGAATAACGCGCGGGATAATGCACGGGACAGCAAGCGGAGTACCACACGGATTTATACACGTAATAACACGAGGAATTCCACAAGGAATAACGCACAAAATAACATGTGGATCAACACATGGATCTTTGCGATCATGCCCTCAGCCTGCACAGCGAGAAGCGGCATCAACACACGGGACTCGCACACAGATTCGATTCCCGACTGGGGGCGACCCGAGTTGGGAATCGAACCCGGGCCCTTCTTGGCGCGAGGTACAAGTGTCATCGCCGCGCTGCCGCAACCGTGCCACAGATGCACTAGGCGGTGCCGGAGCTCGTGCCGTGCCCAGCGACCCGGTCGCCGAGGGTCGGGTTGCGGGGGCGCCCGCGACCGGCCGGCGCACTCACCACGGATTTGCTGCTCTGGTCGAAGGTTGCGCGCACGAACATGGCACCGAGCGCAAACCCCAGTGTGTTGTCCGTGTCCTCCATGCAGTCCTGCCAGCGCGGCGTGCACGACTGCTCACGATCAACACACACGCGTGGCAGGGAACACACGCGCACACACACACACAAAATCATGTACAACACAGAGTACACACACACAGGCACGCGGCACACCGTGAGCACACAGAGTGGCAGGAAACACAGGAAATGCACACAATAATTTAACACTGAACACATACATAGGGCACACACAGTGTATACCCACACACACAGTACACACAGCGTAAATAGATATTCACAGTACACACACAGGGCACACACATCCAGTGTAATCTATACACACCCAGTATACAGTATATATATATACACACAAAGGCAAACACATCCCCTATAGCCTTAACAGACTGTTGGGGCAAGTGTTGTTAGCGAGCAGCATCTATGTAGGCCGGCAGGGCACACGAGGGGGTGGATGCGCAGCACTTCGCACGGCCGCCTTTGTCTCCCCAGTGGTCACGTTTACACACCGCACCAGGTACTCATTTGAGGCCGAGTCGTCCTAGGGGAGGTCCAGAGCCCATTCAGATAATCGTCACTGGTGTCGGCCGTGAGCGGGAACGAACTCCACTACCGCTCTACTGTGGCGGTGATGTACATATATATACACACACACAGTGTACATATACACATACACAGTACACACACACATCACACACACAGTGTACACACTCCCAGTACACACAGTGTACATACACACACACAGTACACACACACGCATAGTGCCAGGTAGTACACACATCACACACACAGTGTACACACTCCCAGTACACACAGTGTAGATATACACACACACAGTACACACACACGCATAGTGCCAGGTAGTACACACATCACACACAGTGTACACACTCCCAGTACACACAGTGTACATACACACACACAGTACACACACACGCATAGTGCCAGGTAGTACACACATCACCCACACAGTGTACACACTCCCAGTACACACAGTGTATACACACACACAGTACACACACGCATAGTGCCAGGTAGTACACACATCACACACAGTGTACACACTCCCAGTACACACAGTGTACATATACACACACACAGTACACACACACGATAGTGCCAGGTAGTACACACATCACACACACAATGTACACACTCCCAGTATACACAGTGTACATACACACACACAGTACACACACACGCATAGTGCCAGGTAGTACACACATCGCACACACAGAGTACACACTCTCAGTACACACAGTGTACATACACACACACAGTACACACACACGCATAGTGCCAGGTAGTACACACATCACACACAGTGTACACACTCCCAGTATACACAGTGTACATACACACACAGTACACACACACGCATAGTGCCAGGTAGTACACACATCACACACACAGTGTACACACTCCCAGTACACACAGTGTAGATATACACACACACAGTACACACACACGCATAGTGCCAGGTAGTACACACATCACACACAGTGTACACACTCCCAGTACACACAGTGTACATACACACACACAGTACACACACACGCATAGTGCCAGGTAGTACACACATCACACACACAATGTACACACTCCCAGTATACACAGTGTACACACACACACACAGTACACACACACGCATAGTGCCAGGTAGTACACACAATACACACACAGAGTACACACTTCCCAGTACACACACAGTGTATATGGACGTATCGGCGGTACACCGTAACAGCATAAACACAACGGTCCTCATAAAACAGCTCTAAAAATCTCAATTTGAGCTGACATGGGGGGTCCCTGCCAAGAGGGACACCTCCACTCCCACCCGGCCCGGTGCCACTCCTGTGCACCTTCTTGGTGCCGTAGATGACCTCCAAGTACTTCTGCTCGGCGTCCTCAAAGCGCTGGTCGAGGTTGGAGGCCATCCTCTTGGCGAGGCTCCACACCATGTAGGTGTTGAGCAGCCTGCGCGCCGACGCACGGGGAACACAGCATCGCGTCAAGCTCCTGCTGCCGAGCTCTGCCCCGCGGCACCGAGGGCTGGGCTATAACATCGTACTACTAACATCGTACTACTAACATCGTACTACTAACATCGTACGACTAACATCGTACTCCGGTATCATTGACAAGTTTTACTGGCTGGCTCTGCTGGCTCGCTGCAGCGCGCACGTCTGCGCGATGATGTCACCCGCATCCCACGGCGTTGAGCCGGGTTCACGCGTCGCGCTGATTACACAACACCCCTATCTTTGTCCGGAGGTGTGTGGGGAGCAGTGGTGTAGCGAGTGGTTCGTGCATTGCGCTACACACCCAGCAACCCGAGTTCAATTCCCGCTCATGGCCAACACCATTGGCGATTATCTGAACCGGACCTGGGCCTCCCATAGGTCGACTCGGCCTCAAATGAGTACCTGCTGCGATGTGTAAACATCGTCACTGGAGAGACAAAGGTGGCCGGTGTGGTACTGGCCACCCATCCCCTCGTGTGTCGTGCCGACCTTCATAGGTGCTACTCGCAAACACCACTTGCCCCAGCAGCCTCTGCAGGCTATACGGAGGATCTTAGTCTTTGTGTGCATCTGCCAGTCGTCTCAGTCAATGGTTCCATAAGCACGTGGGTCTGTCCGGTGAGCTCCTATCAGTGAGCCTTCGACACTTCACATGACAACCTCGAGGTAATCTAGCCTAGCACAAGCGCCATGGTGACATCACCGCCACTCAGTGGCGACCAGTGGTTGTTTATTGTTGTGTGTGTGTGTACGCGTGCGTGTGTCGGTGTGCAACAACCGAGCGATGCGGTGCGGTGACGGCGTGCGCTACGTTTTGTCGGCGCCGCTGAGGAGCTGGGAAACCTTGCGCAGGTAGTCGGTGGCGTACACCACCACGGGCTCCGTGCCGTTGAGCACCAGCGGGTGGAACACGGCGTTCAGGAACGGCAGCCACTCCACAGCGGGTGCCAGCTCCTGTGATAAACACCGCAGCGGGGCGGGGGGGGTAAGACGGCGGCGTCACACCTCGCACGCGTGCGTATCGGATCGTCGTTACGAGTGTTATATATTGGCCCCTGGCAACTCCCCTTCCCATCCCCGCATCCCCACCAACTCCTCTACGAAGATGTGCCGGCCACCACGGTCGTGCACAGGGGAAACGATTGCGAAGGCAAAACGGGATATGGGACAATGGCGCAGCACGACGTAACGGGCATGGAAGGAATCCTCGTTGCAATTGAAGGGAACTAGTTCCAGCTGTAACTGTGCAGCGGCACGTGTTGGTTGTTGTTTTCCTCGCACTTTCTGTTTATAGGTGGCATTGTGTCGCCACTTTGGAAGGGTTTAGTCAGAGATCAATCGATTAATTTTTGGGCTGCGTTTTGGACAACTGAGAAAATGGGAGACGTCTTCTGGCATTGCTTGGCACAAAGGGCAGCAGTTGGGGTCGATTCGATTTTAGTAATCGGCTAGCATGGAGCAGTAACCTGAACGGAGTTGAGCCAGTTTTGTGTGAGTTACCCAGGTCAGGGATTTTTCGTCGTCTGCTATGGGTGGGGCCAACCCCCTAGCACGACATTGGGCTTGTAGGCGTTCAGGCAGTGCATGGTGGCAGCGGTGTGCAAGTGGTTAAAACATTATTTGGTGGTGCTATTTGGTGGAAGAGCATTTTAAGTAGATTGCACGTTAGCAGAGCTAAAGGAAAGCAAGGTGGATTTCATTTTCCTAGCAGGTGCAGGGGCTTTGAGTAGCTTTGTGCAAGGATGCATCGTCGAGTGGCATGAAGCCAGATATTGATCGGTGAGAAGCTTTCAGTGTTCTTGAATCGGAAGAACTTTGGTTTCTTGGTGGAGATGGTCAATGGGCGCTATGAGGTGGCATCCTGTGGCTAGGCCAAGTGCCTGGTATTGGGAGGTTTGGAGCTTTTGGTAACCTGTAGAGGAGAGGTTTGGGCACCAAATGGGACTGGCTGAATTGATGATGGGATGTCCAATGGCTTTGTAGGTTAGGAGTAAGTCTCCTTTTGTGACCCCAAGATGTGCCGGCGAAAGCTCGTAAGATGTTATTTCGTTTGTTAACTTTTGCATGGACGTTTCTGCCGTATTGAGCGAAGCTGATCATGGTGTCAAAGGTTACACCTAGAATTTTTGGGGTTTTTGCTCGTGGGAGGCGTTGGTTGTTTTTATGATGTTGGGATGTAAGTTGGATGATGAAGATCAGGTGTGAAAGGGTGACTGTTGATTTGGATGTTGAGAGTTGAAGCGATCTATTGGCTAGGAAAGTGCTGAGCCGTTTTAGATATATTTTGATTAGAAGTGTAAACTGTGATGTCGTCGGCATAGCTGACTACTCGTACTCCTTTTGGAGGAGTTGGTAGACCGTGGAGGTAGGCGTTGATCAGCGCTGGGGATATTATGGAACCTTGTGGTACTCCTGCATGAATGTTTAGTGAGGAGGATTGGACATCACGAAAGAGAGTGCGTGATTGCATCCCCTTAGGTAATTTGTAAGCCAGCAAACAAGGCCTGATGGTAGCGTAGAACCCTGGATGATGTTGATGAGCGTGAGGTGGTTAACGGTGTCAAAAGCCTTTGTAAGGTCAAGGGAAGCGACGGTAGTGTGGATGGGGCCTGTTTCTCATTGAAACCGTTTGCAACTGGGGTGGTTATGTTGAGAAGAGCTGTTGTTGTTGAGTGTGCAGGGCGAAAGCCGTGTTGGTGAGATGATGGAGGTAAGTTGGTGGTGATGATTGGAAGGATGAGGGCCTCTAAAATCTTGATTGATGGGCAAAGTAGGGAAATCGGCCTGTAGGACGCTGCTTGATTGAGGTCTTTGCCGGGTTTTGGAAGTGGGATGATTGTCGATGATTTCCAGACGGCCGCAATGAGTTGCACTGGAGTGAGGCGTTAATGGTGGAGGCGGGAAACTTGATGCCAAGGGGGCCGAGGTGTTTGTCATAGCTATGCCATCGGGGCCAATATTTTTGGCTTTTTTGAGAGCTAGTTTCACCTCTTCAAGGCTAAATTGGGGGGCGTCGTTTAGGGGTAGTTCCTTGATTTGACGGATTTTTTGACGGGTGGATTTATTGGAAGAGTGTGGGACGACTCATGATAAAAGTTTGTTGAAGTGTTGGCGATGTTATTATTGTTTATGATGGATTTGTTGTTGAAAGTGATTGTGCAATTGGGTGGCGGTTTGGAGTGTCCAAGGCTTTGATGGTCTTCCAAAGTTTTGATGAGTTTTGGCGGTGGTCAAAAGATTCAACAAACTAGTACCAGCGTTCTGTTTTGGCTTGATTGATTAGCTTTGTGATTTCAATATTGAAGGATGGGATTTGGGGTGATGTATGATTTTTAGTCCTAATAGTGTTTTGTTGGTTTATTAGCGTTGAGGCTTCTTTAGGGAGGCAGGGAAGGTGTTGCTTGTAGCAACCCACCGGGATGGTGTGCTTGGTGGTAGTTGCGATGATGTTTCTGAAAATCTTTTCAGAGTTATGTGCGATGTGTGGATATGGTTGATGTTGTCGGCGAAGAATGCTTCTGATTCTGAAGTAAAAAGTGGCCAGTTGGCTTTTTAAAAGTTGTAATACGAGCGGTTTTTAGGAGTTTGTGAAGGCTTGCGGCATTGACGGTCAACACAAAAGGTAGGTGGTCGATGAAAGGTTTCCTGACGCTATTGAGATATCTGGTGAGGATGAAGGGCTAGGTGACAGAACTCTGTTTTATTCTTTTCATTGAGTAGCCCATAGGGGGAGCCGTTCAAGATGTCGGCAATGAGGTCGCCACGTGCATCTGAAAGGGAAGGGTGCCAAAGTTTGTTGTGGGCGTTGAAATCTCCAATAACAATTGAGTCGTTGTTCGGTAAAAGTCGATTTATATTGAACTGATAGTTGTGAGGCTGAGAACTGGTTGGTGGGATGTAGACGTTAAATATAGTGAGTGGGCCTAGATGGGATTTGATACGACGATTAAGACTTCTGTGGTGATATCAGAAGGAGGCATTGGGATTTAAATTTCTTCAAATTGATGAGGAAAGCTAGACCGCCACCAGCTG
The DNA here is from genome assembly GCA_018977245.1 of Lethenteron camtschaticum. NCBI lineage: Eukaryota > Metazoa > Chordata > Hyperoartia > Petromyzontiformes > Petromyzontidae > Lethenteron > Lethenteron camtschaticum. Next base: position 10,293,746 of record MU249596.1, read on the forward strand.
TTGGTCGGTCTCGACGGAGGAAAGTGAAATTTTGAAAGTTGGGCGGCGAGAAGTGGATTTTTATTTTGTTTCTTGGATGGCGGCTATATTATTGGAGTTTTGTTGTAGGAAGGTGCAGAGTTCAAGAGATTTGTTGTTGATGCCGTTGATGTTAAGTTGAAGTATTTTAGGTCGTTTTTGTTGTGATTGAAACGGTGGTTGCAATGGATGAGGTGGTGGTGCTAGAAGGTGTTCACTTTTGGTTGCTACTTGCGATGACTACCAACAAAAAAACAAGCCACACGCACGCGCACACGTACGTACGAAGCGACCGCTGCCACACCGGCGTCTCTACTGGCCGAGGGTTTGCGCCGCCTCGGACGAGACAGCGTCCAGTGTAGTAGACATGCACGCGTGCTCGTGCATACGCGCACACACTCACACGCACGCAGGCACACAGTTGTGCAGAGTCAAACGCTGATCTCAGAGGGACATCTCCAGGGCTTAATTTCAAATGTCAGCCGGGTCTGTCGGAAGTCGGCGACCCAAAATATATCTACGGACCCGGCACACCACACCAAGTATACCACTCGCTACGGCCGTGGCTACGCACGCACGTGGCCACGTGCCGTACCACATGCTCCAGTCTACCAGCGGCTCGTCTCACGCAATCGCAAGCAACGTGTACGCGCACGCACGCGCACGCACGCCGTCCCTGCAAGCGCCGACCCACCCACAGCGGCGCACTGTCCACGTGGCTCCACGCTCCTCCCGCTCCTCCCGCTCCTCCCGCTCCTGCCTCCTCATCCCGCCTCCTCACCAGACCTCGCACTTCTTCGCGGGGTCATGGGCGTGTCGGGGGGCAGTTGAAGTGCTGCGCGAACTCGGGGGAGTTGGCGACGGTGCCGATGACGCGGTACTGCGCGGGGCTGTGCGGGTCCGTGACGAGCCCCTCGTGCGTGCTCTCCACCGTGCGCACCGAGCACCACACCTGCGCCGCACCGCACACGGCGACGCACACACACAGCGACGCGCACGGCAAAACGCTCGACACGGCCGCGGCGCGTACCCTCGGGGCGAGCTCGGCACACTCGGCCCACGCCGGCACCTTCAACGCGGCTTCGCCGCGGCACCCTGTAACGCACGTAACACCCTCGCCGCACACGCCACGCCACGCCACGCTCACCACGCCACGCTCACCACACCAGACCCTGCCAATACATGGCACACATACGCCACATGCTCAACGCACTCACCTGAGCCACGCATTCCGTGGCACGTGGCGCACTCACCACAGTACGCCGCAGCACACACGGCTTCGAGCTCAACAAAACTGGCAACTTTCCGTAACGCAAATGAAACACTCACCAGGCTCACAACGCCTGCACCAAAGATCCCCCGTATATCCTGAACAGACTGTTGGGGCAAGTGCTGTGAACGAGCACCTATGAAGGCCGGCATGGCACATGAGGGGTTTGGTGGCCAGCACAATGCCAGCCGCCTTTGTCTCCCCAGTGGCGATGTTTACACACCGTACCAGGTACTGATTTAAGGCTGCATCGACCTAGGGGTGGCCCAGGAGCATTTCAGATAATCGTCGCCGGTGTTGGCCGTGAGCGGGACTCGAACTCGGTCGACGTGTTCGCAACGGAGCGCGCTAACTGCCACACGCACATTCCTCAACGCACGCACCTCACAACACATGGCACGTGCTCTGCAGGCAGCAACATACCTGCTGCACATCTGTGTGTCTGACGTCATGATTAAATACATCTGGCAGCAATGAGTCACCGACATTTATGCCCGGCATCAAAGTGCACTCCCCCCTGCGTCTGCAGAGTGTAAAACCCGCCACGGCTCGCGTTACTCCGTGAAACTGCAATCCGCGTGTCCTGTGTCCCCGACCGCTCGACGCGCGCGCACACGCACGTGTCGTTTTAACGCAAACGCGGGAGGAGCCGGTGAGTGCAGCGCGGTCGGGACGGGAGGGACAAGGGCGCACCTGGGCGAAGCCCACGAAGAAGAGCTGTCGGCTGGAGAGGTCAAGGGCCGGGAGGGGCGGCTCCTCCCCCGCGTGGCTCACCCACGCCTCGTACGCCTGCGCAGCGGACACACAAAGATAAAGATCCCCCGTATAGGCTCAAGAGGCTTTGTTGGGACAAGTGCCATTGCGAGCAGCACCTATGAAGGCCGGCACGGCACGCGAGAGGCTGGGTGGCCAGCACCACGCACGCTCGCCTTTTTCTCCCCAGTGGTGATGTTTATACACCGCAGCAGGTACTCATTTGAGGTCGGTTCAGATAATCGCCACCGGTGTTGGCCGTGAGCGGGAATCGAACTCGGTGGTCGGGTTCGTGGCGCAGCGTAACACTAACCGCTACACCACCGTTCCCTGCAGCGACACGCACACGCACGAGCGGCACTCTTCCCCAACGGAGACTCGCGCACACGCCGGCAAGTTTGTGCAGTCGGCATTCTTCCTGTGAGCCGAAGTCGGCAGCCGAGAAGAACCCGTGGACTTTCATCGAGTCTTAGTCCAGCGGATTTCATCTACGCGTTCCCTCGGTCGAGTTACCACACACGGTAAAACGACGCCGATCCAAACACGCCGAGTTAAACCGCGTTCCTGGGTGTGCCGAGTTTGTGGTTCGGAGGTCAGATCAACGAGCCTCGTAGATCCGAATTCAGGCGGCCGCTCGCGATTCAAACCGGCTCCTCGAGGGGTCAAGCGAGGTCAGGTGACACAAGTGGAAGTGGTGGGCAACCGGAACACATCGGCGGGTGTAAGGTGGAAGGTGGGGGGGGGCGGGGGCAAGAGACAAAACGGTCGACGTGGAATCCTCCGCGGAGCAGAGAGCCTCACGTTGTAGGCCGCCTTGAGGCCGCCGTTGTCGGCGATGTTCTCCCCGAGCGTCTGCTTGCCGTTGAGGTGCTCCCCGGAGAGGGCGTATGCGGCGTACTGCTCGCGCATGCACGCCGTCTGCCGCTTGAACGCCTCCACCGACGAGTTCTTCCACCAGGGCCGCAGGTTCCCGTCCTTGTCGTACTCGCGGCCTGGCGAGGGGCGCGGCGTGGAGGGGGGAGAGGAGGGGGCGGGCGGAGCGGCGTTTTCGCACGACCGTTTCGTCTCGCCTGGACGGTGTTCCACCACCACCGTAATGCAGCTAACAATACAACGCACTCACTCACCCACCCATTCGCCCACTCACACACCCACTTACTCACTTACACACTCACCCACCCACTCGCCCACTCACCCACTCGCTCAGTCAATCACCACCGATGACGATGATGCCGATGGCGTCACCGAGCAAAATCAAGAGCCAAAATTGTGGCCATTTTGCTTTCAACAGCAGCAAGATGATGAGACAAATTTACACCAGTTTCGTCATTGCTAGGAATCAGCAGTGCAGTGCAGCCATCTGCCGCCCTGTGCCTCAGGGGCTGTATGTGGACATGCCGTTCCTGGTCATTGTTGGGGTCAGTTTTGCCCAAGGGCGACAACACACCAACTGCAGAGACTCGCCTGACAGCTAAGTGCATGAGCGTTGCAAACGGAATAATGATGATACTTAGAATACTACACGCAGCAATACACGGGGTGCGGAATTACGCGGGGGTGGGGGAGGCATACCTTGGTCATCGAACGCGTGCGTCAGCTCGTGTCCCATCACCACGCCGATCCCACCAAAGTTCAGTGACCTTCGCACAGCGGCAGCAAAGACAAAGATCCCCCGTACAGCTTTAACAGACTGTTGGGGCAAGTGCTGTTAGCGAGTAGCACCTAAAGGCCGACACGGCGCACGAGCGGGTGGGGATGGCCAGCACCACGCCCGGGCCGCCTTTTGTCTCCCCAGTGGCGATGTTTACATGCCGCAGCAGGTACTCATTTGAGGCTGAGCGGGCCTAGGGGAGGTCCACGACCGGTTCAGACAATCGTCACTGGTGTTGACCGCAAGCGGGAACCAAACTCGGGTCGTTGGCTTCACAGCTTCACAGCGGCAGCAGCAGCAGTGGCACAGGCAGCAGCAGCAGCAACAGTGGCACACGCAGCAGCAGCAGCAACAGTGGCACACGCAGCAGCAGCAGCAGTGGCACACACAGCAGCAGTAGTGGCACACACAGCAGCAGCAGCAGTGGCACACACAGCAGCAGCAGCAACAGTGGCACACACAGCAGCAGCAGCAGTGGCACACACACAGCAGCAGCAGCAGCAGTGGCACACACAGCAGCAGCAGCAGTGGCACACGCAGCAGCAGCAGTGGCACACACACAGCAGCAGCAGCAGCAGTGGCACACACAGCAGCAGCAGCAGCAGTGGCACACGCAGCAGCAGCAGTGGCACACACAGCAGCAGCAGCAGTGGCACACACAGCAGCAGCAGCAGCAGTGGCACACGCAGCAGCAGCAGTGGCACACACAGCAGCAGCAGTGGCACACACAGCAGCAGCAGTGGCACACACAACAGCAGCAGTGGCACACACAGCAGCAGCAGTGGCACACACGGCAGCAGCAGCAGCAGTGGCACACGCAGCAGCAGCAGTGGCACACACAGCAGCAGCAGTGGCACACACGGCAGCAGCAGCAGCAGCAGTGGCACACGCAGCAGCAGCAGTGGCACACACAGCAGCAGCAGTGGCACACGCAGCAGCAGCAGCAGCAGCAGTGGCACACACACAGCAGCAGCAGCAGTGGCACACACGGCAGCAGCAGTGGCACACGCAGCAGCAGCAGCAGCAGCAGTGGCACACACAGCAGCAGCAGTGGCACACGCAGCAGCAGCAGCAGCAGCAGTGGCACACACGGCAGCAGCAGCAGCAGTGGCACACGCAGCAGCAGCAGCAGCAGCAGTGGCACACACACAGCAGCAGCAGCAGCAGCAGTGGCACACGCAGCAGCAGCAGCAGCAGTGCACACGCAGCAGCAGCAGTGGCACACACGGCAGCAGCAGCAGCAGTGGCACACGCAGCAGCAGCAGTGGCACACACGGCAGCAGCAGCAGCAGCAGTGGCACACGCAGCAGCAGCAGCAGCAGTGGCACACGCAGCAGCAGCAGCAGCAGTGGCACACGCAGCAGCAGCAGTGGCACACACAGCAGCAGCAGCAGCAGCGGCACACGCAGCAGCAGCAGTGGCACACGCAGCAGCAGCAGCAGCAGCGGCACACGCAGCAGCAGCAGTGGCACACACGGCAGCAGCAGCAGCAGTGGCACACGCAGCAGCAGCAGTGGCACACACAGCAGCAGCAGCAGCGGCACACGCAGCAGCAGCAGTGGCACACACGGCAGCAGCAGCAGCAGTGGCACACACGGCAGCAGCAGCAGCAGTGGCACACACAGCAGCAGCAGCAGCAGTGGCACACGCAGCAGCAGCAGCAGCAGCAGTAGTGGCACACACAGCAGCAGCAGCAGCAGTGGCACACGCAGCAGCAGCAGCAGCAGTGGCACACACAGCAGCAGTAGTGGCACACACAGCAGCAGTAGTGGCACACACAGCAGCAGCAGCAGCAGTGGCACACGCAGCAGCAGCAGTGGCACACACAGCAGCAGCAGCAGCAGTGGCACACGCAGCAGCAGCAGCAGCAGTGGCACACACAGCAGCAGCAGCAGCAGTGGCACACACAGCAGCAGTAGTGGCACACACAGCAGCAGCAGTGGCACACACAGCAGCAGCAGCAGCAGTGGCACACGCAGCAGCAGTAGTGGCACACACAGCAGCAGCAGCAGCAGTGGCACACACAGCAGCAGTAGTGGCACACGCAGCAGCAGCAGCAGTGGCACACGCAGCAGCAGCAGCAGCAGTGGCACACACAGCAGCAGCAGCAGCAGTGGCACACACAGCAGCAGCAGTGGCACACGCAGCAGCAGCAGCAGCAGTGGCACACACAGCAGCAGTAGTGGCACACACAGCAGCAGCAGTGGCACACACAGCAGCAGCAGCAGCAGTGGCACACGCAGCAGCAGTAGTGGCACACACAGCAGCAGCAGCAGCAGTGGCACACACAGCAGCAGTAGTGGCACACGCAGCAGCAGCAGCAGCAGTGGCACACGCAGCAGCAGTAGTGGCACACACAGCAGCAGCAGCAGCAGTGGCACACGCAGCAGCAGTAGTGGCACACGCAGCAGCAGCAGCAGCAGTGGCACACACAGCAGCAGCAGCAGCAGTGGCACACACAGCAGCAGTAGTGGCACACACAGCAGCAGCAGCAGTAGTGGCACACGCAGCAGCAGCAGCAGTAGTGGCACCACAGCAGCAGCAGCAGTAGTGGCACACACAGCAGCAGCAGTGGCACACACAGCAGCAGCAGCAGCAGTGGCACACACAGCAGCAGTAGTGGCACACACAGCAGCAGCAGCAGTAGTGGCACACACAGCAGCAGCAGTGGCACACACAGCAGCAGCAGCAGTAGTGGCACACACAGCAGCAGCAGTGGCACACACAGCAGCAGCAGCAGCAGTGGCACACACAGCAGCAGCAGTGGCACACACAGCAGCAGTAGTGGCACACACAGCAGCAGCAGCAGCAGTGGCACACACAGCAGCAGTAGTGGCACACACAGCAGCAGTAGTGGCACACACAGCAGCAGCAGCAGCAGTGGCACACACAGCAGCAGCAGTGGCACACACAGCAGCAGCAGCAGCAGTGGCACACACAGCAGCAGCAGCAGCAGTGGCACACACAGCAGCAGCAGCAGCAGTGGCACACACAGCAGCAGCAGCAGCAGTGGCACAGCCAGCAGCAGTGGCACACACAGCAGCAGCAGTGGCACACACAGCAGCAGCAGCAGCAGTGGCACACACAGCAGCAGCAGCAGCAGTGGCACACACAGCAGCAGCATGGCACACGCAGCAGCAGCAGTGGACACACAGCAGCAGCAGTGGCACACACAGCAGCAGCAGCAGCAGTGGCACACACGCAGCAGCAGCAGCAGTGGCACACGCAGCAGCAGCAGTGGCACACACAGCAGCAGCAGCAGCAGTGGCACACACAGCAGCAGCAGCAGCAGTGGCACACGCAGCAGCAGCAGTGGCACACACAGCAGCAGCAGCAGCAGTGGCACACACGGCAGCAGCAGCAGCAGTGGCACACACAGCAGCAGCAGTGGCACACGCAGCAGCAGCAGCAGCAGCAGTGGCACACGCAGCAGCAGCAGCAGCAGTGGCACACGCAGCAGCAGCAGCAGCAGTGGCACACACAGCAGCAGCAGTGGCACACACAGCAGCAGCAGCAGCAGCGGTAGGAACTTTGATCGCGGGCGAGGCGCAGCCATCGTTCTCCACCGCACGCCGACATTCACTTAGCGAGTACCCGACAGCGACACGGCTTTTACTCTCCGGGTGAGCGCGCGAGGGTGCGAGGGCGCACGCGAATTGAGCGGCGTTACTTGGGGTAGTTGCGGGCGTAGAACGGCGCTTGCAGAATCCCGCGGGGAAGACGATCTCGTTTTTGGAGGGGAGTAGTAGGCGTTGACGGTGGGCGGCGTCATGCTCCACCTGTTCACAAAGACAGAGATTCACCCCCGGGTAGCCTATTAACAGTCCGGTGGGGCAAGTGCTGTTAGCGCGCGCCTATTAAGGCCGGCACGGCACACCACGGGGCGGCTGGCCAACTCCTCGCGAGGCCGCCTTGGTCTCCCGAGTGCGACGTTAGCACGCGCTGCACCGTGCGTGCGCTCATTTAAAGCCGAGTCGACCTAGAGGAGGTCCAGCACCGGTTCTTGCATTCGTCACCGATGCTGGCCTTGAGCGGAAAATGGAACTCGGGTGTGCCCAGTTCTGAGCACACTGCGCTAACCAGTGTGCCTCCGAACCCCACCATGCAACCGCGTGTGTGTGTGCGTGTGCGCACACGGCAGCTGAGGTCAGTGCTACACCAGCAGCAGAAGATGCTAGCGAAGCGGTGCACGGCCCACAGAGGCAAAACAACGCGGCTAAATTGTCTCGTTGTCGAGAGGTGCGAACGCTTGCGTGATGTGAGCGGGCTGATGAGCGGTGGTATGAGTGGTGCGTTGGTGGGAGGTATGAAGGGTGTGAGTGATGAGCGATGAGAGTGATGCGGGCGGTGTGAGTGGTGGTTATAGCCTCGGTGTGAGTGGTGGTTGAGTGCATTACGACTGTTTGCGCGAGTGGTGAGTAGCGTGCTCGCGTGTTGCGATAGGTCCACGCAAGTTGTGTGTCCGGTTAGGCGAGTGATTGGTTTATGCGATTGGTTTGTGATTGGTGAGCGAGTGGTGAGCGAGTGGGAGCGAGTGGTGAGCGAGTGGCGGGCGAGTGGCGGGCGAGTGACGGGCGAGTGACGGGCGAGTGGCGGGCGAGTGGCGGGCGAGTGGCGAGCGTCTGGGGAGCGTGTGGTGAGCGTGTGGCGAGCGTGTGGCGAGCGAGTGGGGAGCGTGTGGTGAGCGTGTGGTGAGCGTGTGGTGAGCGTGTGGTGAGCGGTAGTCACTGGTCACGGCTGGGCGGCTTGCGGAGCTGCTCTGATGACATGCGCGAAGAGAAGTTGTAGTAGTTGAGAACGTTTTGGAAGTAATCTTCCTCTATAACCTCATACTGGGACACACACACAAAGACAAAGATCTCCCGTATAGCCTTCAACATACTACTGGGGCAAGTGCTGTTAGCGAGCACCTATGAAGGCCAGCGGGGATGTTTACACACTGTACCAGGTTCTCATTTGAGGCTGGGTCGACCTAGGGGAGGACCAACACTGGTGCAAAATAATCTTTACTGGTGTCGACCGTGAGTGGGAATCGAACCTGGTCGTCAGCGTGCTATCCGCGACACACGAGACACACGAAGCAAACAGCTGACCATGTGCCCAGAACTCGGTAAATCCACCTCACAAATACAGAGGGGGTGGGGGACACTGGCCCCAACGTTGTTGCAAGCCACCCTGCTCGCGCACAGTACACGATGACACCCTTCCGATGAACGCGAGCGGCCGCACCGAAGTGGCGAGGACACGCGGCGTCGCCGTTCCCTTGGTGCGTGGTGAAGGCCGCAGGCCGGCAGCTCAGCCGGCGCCCAGCTCGCCCCTACCTGCGTGAACACCTTGTCCAGCTCCTCTGGCTTCAGGATGAAATCCGGGAAGCCGATCATGTCGTATATGGCGTCAGCCTAGACCACACGGCAGCACAGTGGCGCGTGTGAGCAGTGTGACTGACCGGTATCCGAGTGCGAGGAGTGTCTGAGTGTGACCAGTGTGTCAGGTACAGGTGTTAGTGTGACCAGTATCCAAGTGTGTGGACCAGGGGAAGGGGCCTGTGGGGACCAGGGGAGAGGCTGTGGGGGTCTATATCAGATCGGGGTGGAAACCCCAGCAGCTGGAACGGTGGGGCTCGGTGGAAGACCTTGGGGCGAGATGTGAAGTCCATGCCAAGCCACTGCTGCTGGCCACCCCCGCTCCACGCCCCCCCCCCCCCCCCCCCCCCCCCGATATGCACGAGGCGCAAATTTGTCAAATTTAAAGAAACGTATCTGTAAATTGCTCCATTAGAAAATATACGTTACAAACCATCGCCTGCCCCCCACCTCCCCCTACTGCGAAAACTTAGCCGGACCCTCCAAAAAAAGAGTCGTGAGACTCGGCGTAGCGGTGTTGCTGCATCTCGGCCGCTGGCGGTGCCGCGGCCCGGTGAGCACCTTCTCTTTGGCCGCCTCGATCGTTTCGGGGTCCATCCACGTGAGCTTGCCGAGCCCGGCCTCGAACGCCGAGCGGATCTCCGTGATCATGCCCTCGGCCTGCACAGCGAGACGCCGCACCGGCACGCCGGTTGACACACGGAATGCCGCGCAGAATAACGGGCTGAATAACGCGCGGGATAATGCACGGGACAGCAAGCGGAGTACCACACGGATTTATACACGTAATAACACGAGGAATACCACAAGGAATAACGCACAAAATAACATGTGGATCAACACATGGATCTTTGCGATCATGCCCTCAGCCTGCACAGCGAGAAGCGGCATCAACACACGGGACTCGCACACAGATTCGATTCCCGACTGGGGGCGACCCGAGTTGGGAATCGAACCCGGGCCCTTCTTGGCGCGAGGTACAAGTGTCACCGCCGCGCTGCCGCAACCGTGCCACAGGTGCACTAGGGGTGCCGGAGCTCGTGCCGTGCCCAGCGACCCGGTCGCCGAGGGTCGGGTTGCGGGGGCGCCCGCGACCGGCCGGCGCACTCACCACGGATTTGCTGCTCTGGTCGAAGGTGCGCGCACGAACATGGCACCGAGCGCAAACCCCAGTGTGTTGTCCGTGTCCTCCATGCAGTCCTGCCAGCGCGGCGTGCACGACTGCTCACGATCAACACACACGCATGGCAGGGAACACACGCGCACACACACACACAAAATCATGTACAACACAGAGTACACACACACAGGCACGCGGCACACCGTGAGCACACAGAGTGGCAGGAAACACAGGAAATGCACACAATAATTTAACACTGAACACATACATAGGGCACACACAGTGTATACCCACACACACAGTACATACAGCGTAAATAGATATTCACAGTACACACACAGGGCACACACATCCAGTGTAATGTATACACACCCAGTATACAGTATATATATATACACACAAAGGCAAACACATCCCCTATAGCCTTAACAGACTGTTGGGGCAAGTGCTGTTAGCGAGCAGCATCTATGTAGGCCGGCAGGGCACACGAGGGGGTGGATGCGCAGCACTCGCCCGGCCGCCTTTGTCTCCCCAGTGGTCACGTTTACACACCGCACCAGGTACTCATTTGAGGCCGAGTCGTCCTAGGGGAGGTCCAGAGCCCATTCAGATAATCGTCACTGGTGTCGGCCGTGAGCGGGAACGAACTCCACTACCGCTCTACTGTGGGTATGCATATGTAAAGTAGTAACTTGGCAGGAGACGACTTCACGGGTAGCACACTCTTTATTTTCACCAACTTGTAGTTACACGGATGACTAACACCCTACTTCGTTACACGGGTGACCAACACCCACTTAGCTACACGGGTGACGGACACCCACTCAGCTACGACTTCGTTACACGGGTGACCAACACCCACTTAGCTACACGGGTGACGGACACCCACTCAGCTACGACTTCGTTACACGGGTGACCAACACCCACTTAGCTACACGGGTGACCCACACCCACTCAGCTACACGGGTGACTAACACCCACTCAGTTGCTCGGGTGACTAACACCCACTCAGCTACACGGGTGACTAACACCACTCAGCTACTCGGGGACTAACACCCACTCAGCTACCCGGGTGACTAACACCCACTCAGCTACACGGGTGACTAACACCCACTCGCCGTCCGGGACACACCCAGCCGGGGTGCCCGTCTCGGCTCTGGTACCACCGTCCCGACCACACGGGCGTCGGACTACGGTCCCCCAGTCTCGGCTCCGAGCCACACAGGGCCCCTATCTCCTCCACCCGTCTTCGGTCTTCAACTGGTTAACACTGACCACGAGTGCTCTCGCGCGTCCCCTTTATACCCCTCCTGCGGACGTCGCTGAGAGTACCCACTTATGTGACCAATCACTGCGCACCCGCTACGATCCTCTCTTCCAGCTTGTGTGAGCGCGCCTCACCACCGGCGCGCGCGTCCATGCACGCCCACACTGCGTTCCCAACCCGCGCCCCGTGATCCTCACTGCCGGCGCACGTCAATACCACCACTACATCACCCCTACCACATAGCTCGCAGCCGACCCGGCTGCTAATAAACCATACAACACTCCCATGTGTGCCCGTAACATAACACAACATGAACACCGCAATCCGCAAAACCCAGCAACCGCCCCACCCGCAACAGAACAACATGCACAATCCGGCGAGTGGCAACGATACTGTGTATGCGGAAAGAGTAACAATAAAAAATTTCTTTAATTATTTTCTCTTCTTTTCTCTCCGACTCATGCAATGTCCCAATGTCCGAGCGTCCTTGAACGGGACATTACCCGGCAAAGGGGGGAAGCCGGCAACGAAGTCGGGCTTTAACAAAAAAAGAATATTTTTTTTTTTTCATGAAAAGTGTTTCGTCCTTGATCGAGTCCGCCTTGCCGGACCGTCGTACGGCACAGGACGCAGTTGGCCATCCGGCAGCGCCGGCAGTTCAGGGAGGCATGGGACAGGCATCGGGGCTCCGTACGAGCCCCGTGGTTCCGGTTCCCGACGGTCAACAGCCGTCAGGTCCGAGACACCTGGGGGTGGGTCAGGTGGAGACACGTGAGGATCAGCCTGCGACACATCCCTCCCCGAGTCGACGGTCACATCCCACGCTCGGTCGTCACGGCACACCCCGGGGTCACGCGGCGCCGCGTAGGGTTTCAGTCGGGAGGGTGCACGTACCAACGGCGTTTTCCCCATTTAATCTGTATACTCTGGGGTCGTGCAACCCGCACAATTTCCACCGGTCCCTCCACGGTCTCAACAGTTTGGGGACGTAGCCAACGGTGCGTGTGGACAATGCAGCCAGGCTTTATCGCCCGGTTCCCAATTGTGCGTACACACCTTTCGTTCATGCAATCGCTCGTTCGCGATCTGCCGAGAGCGTGAATTCAATCTCGCAGCCTCTCGCGCCTCCCCAATTTGGCGATGTTAAACTTAATGTGGTCTGCCAATTTAGATTTTGCACGTGGCTGTGAAATCCCAGTTGGACGTCCATGGCCGGATCAGCCTCCCGCCCATACATCAGAAAAATGGAGAAAACCCCGTCGCCGCATGGGGTGCCATCCGATAGGCCGCTAGTACCCCGGTACCTGTAAGTCCCAATCCACCTGGTCGTCGCATACCTGTTGGCACAGCATAGACGTAATCGTCCTGTTCAGACGTTCAACCATACGTCAGTCTGCGGGTGGTACGGGGAGGTACGTACTTTCTTCGTACCCAACAGGTCGCACACCTCGCGCAACAAAACACTCGAAAAGTTTTTCCCTTGATCCGTGAGCAAGCGTTCGGGGGCGCCTTTGTCCAAAACGTAACCTTGGACAAAGGCGTCCGCCACCGCCGCAGCCGACTGGTTGGCGAGTGGCCACGCCATGGGCCAGCGGGTGAAGTACTCTACGCCAACCAGCAGGAACTTATTTCCCCGAGGTGTGGTGGGAAAGGGCCCCAAGATGTCTAGCGCGACCATTCGTTCGTGCGCGAAACTTGAATGGATTGAAGCGGTGGATTAGCCGCTATTGTGGCGGTTTTCTTTTAGCGCACCCTACACACCCTTAAGAATGTTCGCCACGTCACTGCCCATCCCAGGCCAATAGTAGTCTCGCTGAATGAGGGCGAGCGTTTTGTGAAACCCCAGGTGCATGAGTCGTTCATGGGCAGCCAGGACGACTTTACCCCGTACAGCAACCGGCACCACAAGCACGTGACGCCGGGACATGGAGTCCCACTTCATCAAGAGGCCCTGTCTGCACACCCAGGAACCGACCCGCGTTTCCCGCCCTCGGGAACGTTAACCTTCCGACGTAGCGCGAGTAGGGAGCTGTCGGCCATTTGCAGACGGCCCCACTCGATGAGAGGCAATGCTAACAGCGAGTCCCTCCCGTGGGGGCGTCTACCCCCGTCGTATCCGTGGCGGCTAGCACCACTTCCGCGGGAACATCGACAGCAGGTTTACACCGCGCCGATCCCAACTGACATGCGCATTCCGTACGCGTCGGCAACCGTGATAATGCATCCGCATTCGAGTGGCGCAACCCCTTGCGGTAAATCGTCGTGAATTGGTAGTCCTGAAGGACCTCCAACCATCGGGACAATTGGCCGGATGGCTGCGCCACCCGCATAGCGTATTGGAGAGCCGCATGGTCCGTGCGAACCGTAAAGTGACGGCCATACAGATACGGCCTGAATTGCTGTACAAAAAACACGATCGCCAGCAATTCACGCCGTGTCACACAGTAGCGTTGTTCCGCGGGGACAGGACCCTGCTACCGTAGGCGACCACCCGTTCGACCCCCCGACCACCTGCGAGAGCACTCCCCGATACCGTGTTACTGGCATCCGTGTCGAGCACAAACGGTTGCGTGAAATCGGGGTAACACAAGGGGGGAGCCTGCACCAAGGCGTCACGCAGGGAGCAGAACGCGGCCTCCTCCTCCGGCCCCCAGTGAAACCGCACCCCTTTAGCCGTCAAGGCGTGCAGGGCCTGGCTATGGTGGCAAACTGTTTGACAAAACGACGGTAATAGGAGGCAAATCCTATGAAGCTGCGGACTTCAGTGACAGAGGTCGGTGTTGGCCATGAGCCGACGCATTCCGTCTTTGCAGGGTCCGTCGAGATCCCGAACGGCTAACGATATGGCCCAAATACCTGACCGATTCCCGAAGCAGAAAGCATTTGGCCGGTTTAAATTTAAGCTTCGCGGAACGCATCCTGAGAAACACTGCCTCAGTCGCTGGAGGTGCTCCTCAAAAGTTCGGCTGAAAACGATGATATCGTCGAGGTAAATCAAACAGGTGTCCCATTGAAGGCCTGACAAAACCAATTCCATGAGCCTCTGGAACGTGGCAGGAGCGGAATGTAAACCATGGGCAATCGGTTGAACTCAAATAGGCCTCCCGGTGTCCGGAAAGCGGTTTTAGGTTTTGATTCGTCATCGAGGGGCAATTGCCAAAATCCTGAAAGCAAATCGAGCGTCGAAAAAAACTGTGCTCCTGCCAAGGCATCCAGCGACTCATCCATCCTGGGAGCGGATACGCATCGGCCATTGATATTTTGTTTAGGCGGCGGAAATCAACACAGAACCGCAGGGATCCATCCTGTTTTTTAACCAAGACGATAGGAGCACCCCACGGACTGGAAGAGGGCGCAATGATGTCGGCCGCCAACATGTCATTTACTGCTGACTGCACATGCTCCTTCTCGGCTGGACTGAGCCGGAAGGGATTCTGTCGAATAGGGGCCGCATCCCCAGTCTCTATGTGGTGGCGCAACAGGTCTGTGCAGCCAATGTCGTACTTATGCCTGCTAAACACGTCAGCGAACTCGAGCAGCAAGCCCCTCAATGCACCCCTCTGCACACTGGACAAGGTACTGGACCCGGCACACAACGAGTCCAACCACTCCGTCCCCTCCTCACTTTGGGGATGCGTATCGACATGCGAATCGGCGTGAGCAACGAGCTGTTCCTCGACGGGCAGCGGCGCGGCGTGAGCGAGCACCGTTCCCTGCGTAATCACGGCCGGCCGCGACCCGTATTCAGGACCACAACGAACGGCTCACTGTCCCCCCTCACCATGGTCTGGGCCACCGCTAAGTCGAGGTCCCTTTCGCCCTGTTAGACGGCCCCAATAGAACTCCCTGCGCCCCGCATCCGCCCCAAGGGGTTTTCTCAACCGAAGGGGCACCAACATTTGCGATGCCGGGGGCACCCGTACAGTCCGGGTTGCCAGCGCCTGCACCGTCGCACAAGCCGTGCGTATATTATTTGGACTCTTCAAAAACTCAACCCGCCGACCGATGGAAGCTCAATGCAGGCCTGGTCTATGAGAATTTTTATGGGCATCTTAGACAGAAAATCCGTGCCTAGTAAACAAGGAACGGCCAACGATGATGATACAAAAATAGGACCTGCCAATTTAATGTCGCCAATAGAAATATTCGCCCGAATCTGGCCGATGATTCCCAAAGATCCCCCGTTTGCCGCGTAAAACGGGACGTCCACCGGCAGAAGTGGTCGACATTGTACGGGAAGAATATTATAAATCAGGTCCGAAATAATAGTGGCCGACGCACCCGTGTCCACGAGCACCCGGACTCAACCCCGTCAATGTACCCCGTTACCACGGACGACCCGGCCGACGCAGCCACAATCCTGTGGGCTAATTCGGACCACTCGACTGCCTTCGGGCCGTACGCGGACCCCTCTCGCCGAACGAACCCCGGCGCCCATACCCGGTCCCCCACCGCTAAGCGGCGACCCGAATGTGCCGTGCTTGTGGACCGAACGTGTGAGGTGCCGCGACTTGCCGGGTTCAGTTGGGATGTCTTGAGTCCCTGGGCGTCGTCCGGATGTGGTCCGCGGTGCGTTGACGCGGGGCCCGGCATCCCGACGCGACGTGGCCCCGAAGGCCGCAGTTGTAGCAGACGACGAGGGACGTCGTGGGTTTCGGTTGCTCCAGCTTGCGGGAGGAGCGTGTGGGCGAACGACCGCCCGTTCTCCACTCCCCGGTCTCGAACCCGCGAAGGCCTCCTCCGAGGCACAGCAGGCTGAGGTCCGATGACCGTGGCGGCCGGTGCCCGTTCTCCACCGATGCGCAGACGACCGTCGCTTCCGCTGTAGGACCTCGTAAGCGTGGATACTCGTGGCAATCCCCAGGGAGCAGATGTCCATCTCGTCCGCCGTATTAATGGGAACTCCCAATCCGTGAGCCAGCGCCAGCAGCTGCTCCGTCACCATGGCGTCCTTCCCCTCCTTGTCCATACGGGGAAAAGCTGAATCTGCCAGGGCGAGCAGCGCCGTGCGATAGGCGAGCGTTGTTTCTCCAACCACCTTCCGCCGATCGTAGAACTGGTGGCGACAGGTCGAGGGCGGCCCGAACACCTTGGCCAACAGGTGCAGCGCGGCCTGGAGCGTGGAGCGGGACGACCTCGGGGCAGACGTGAAGGCCGCAAGCGCGTCGTCGTCGAGCATCGCTGGCAGCGCGCGCAGGGCAGTGTTGTCGGACCACCCGACATTTCTTGATGCGCGATGAACCGTCGCTGGAAGGCTCCCCAGTCGCCCCCGTCCGCCTTGAACACCGACAGCGCGGGCAATCGTTGCTGGAGAACTCGATCGTCGTCGTCGTCGTTGGAGCGATTTTCCCGCGCGCCGCCGTGGTTGTAGAAAATGTCGGCTCCCTCTGCAGGCGCAAAATGGAGGGCTCCGGCGCTCGCCGATGACGCGGGCTGCGCTGTGTGGAGACCTCTGGCCACGTGGTGTCCTCGTTTCCCGCCAAGCGGAGTCGGGCCCTCAAAAATGGCGCCAACTCCCAAACTTTTGGCGCGAAACGCCGCATGGCGGGAACCCTCCAGCCGCGCCGCCTCTTCCAACCCCGCAGGCGTTCCTCCGGCCGCTGGAACGGAGATCTCCGCCAAGATTGCAGCGGCGGCGAGCAGCAACTCCGCCAGGCGGGAATGTGCGTCCTGCAGGCTGGTGTCGGAGGCGGGCGGAGCGGCCATTTCCGCGAAGTGCTGCATCGGCGGCAACTCCTCGTCCTCTCCTCCCGAGGGTGGTGTCACCGGTACGTCGTCGTCTCCCCGGTCTTGCACGTGGGAACGAGAAGTCTTCCTTGTGTCCATTTCTCCTTGAAGACAGGTTTACTTCTGACGCCAGTTGTAAAGTAGTAACTTGGCAGGAGACGACTTCACGGGTAGCACACTCTTTATTTTCACCAACTTGTAGTTACACGGATGACTAACACCCTACTTCGTTACACGGGTGACCAACACCCACTTAGCTACACGGGTGACGGACACCCACTCAGCTACGACTTCGTTACACGGGTGACCAACACCCACTTAGCTACACGGGTGACGGACACCCACTCAGCTACGACTTCGTTACACGGGTGACCAACACCCACTTAGCTACACGGGTGACCCACACCCACTCAGCTACACGGGTGACTAACACCCACTCAGTTGCTCGGGTGACTAACACCCACTCAGCTACACGGGTGACTAACACCCACTCAGCTACTCGGGGGACTAACACCCACTCAGCTACCCGGGTGACTAACACCCACTCAGCTACACGGGTGACTAACACCCACTCAGCTACACGGGCGACTAACACCCCGTCGCCGTCCGGGACACACCCAGCCGGGGTGCCCGTCTCGGCTCTGGGTACCACCGTCCGACCCACACGGGCGTCGGACTACGGTCCCCCCAGTCTCGGCTCCGAGCCACACAGGGCCCCTATCTCCTCCACCCCGTCTTCGGTCTTCAACTGGTTAACACTGACCACGAGTGCTCTCGCGCGTCCCCCTTTATACCCCTCCTGCGGACGTCGCTGAGAGTACCCACTTATGTGACCAATCACTGCGCACCCGCTACGATCCTCTCTTCCCAGCTTGTGTGAGCGCGCCTCACCACCGGCGCGCGCGTCCATGCCACGCCCACACTGCGTTCCCAACCCCGCGCCCCGTGATCCCTCACTGCCGGCGCACGTCAATACCACCACTACACATATATATACACACACACAGTGTACACACAGTGTACATATACACATACACAGTACACACACACATCACACAGTGTACACACTCCCAGTACACACAGTGTACATACACACACAGTACACACACACGCATAGTGCCAGGTAGTACACACATCACACACACGGTGTACACACTCCCAGTACACACAGTGTATACACATACACAGTACACACACGCATAGTGCCAGGTAGTACACACATCACACACACAGTGTACACACTCCCAGTACACACAGTGTAGATATACACACACACAGTACACACACACGCATAGTGCCAGGTAGTACACACATCACACACAGTGTACACACTCCCAGTACACACAGTGTACATACACACACAGTACACACACACGCATAGTGCCAGGTAGTACACACATCACACACACAGTGTACACACTCACAGTACACACAGTGTATACACACACACAGTACACACACGCATAGTGCCAGGTAGTACACACATCACACACACAGTGTACACCAGGGGTCCTCAAACTTTTTAAACAGGGGCCAGTTCACTGTCCCTCAGACCGTTGAAGGGCCGGACTATAGTTAAAAAAACTATGAACAAATTCCTATGCACACTGCATATATCTTATTTTGAAGTGAAGAAACAAAACGGAACAAATACAATATTTAAAATGAAGAACAAGTAAAGTTAAATCAACAAACTTGCCAGTAAAGTTAAATCAACAAACTTGCCAGTATTTCAATGGGAACTATGGGCCTGCTTTGGCTAATGAGATGGTCAATCACCGGTTCCATATTTGTCACTGCTAGTCGTAACAAGTGATGCAAGTGTGCATCCGTTAGTCTAGATCTGGTTGGAGATTTCACATGTTTCATTCTGGAAAAGTCTGTTCACAGACATAAGTGCTGCCAAAGATTGTTGCTATTTTGAGTGCATGGTTCCTGAGATGAGGATATGTCTCAGAGGGGAGAGATGCATAGAAATAATGAAGGCTGCTTGACTTGAATGCGTTTTTCAGAGAGTCACAATTCTGCAGTTCAGCCAGTTCCATTTGGTAAATTGTATCCACATTTTCAATGTCGATAGAAAATGGGCTACGGAAAAGCTGTATGTCCTGTTCATGGAGATGAAGCTCTTTAAATCTAAATTGGAACTCCTTTTGCAATTTTTCCAGTGAATCCACACATGTTTTGTTTGGGAATGCAACCAATGGTTTTTCCGCTAACAGATTTTGAGTTGTGGGGAGATGGCAGACGTTTTCCTCCTTCACTTGTTTGATGAGGAGGCCTAATTTTACTTCAAATGCTTTGACATGTGATTGCATATCACAGATGAGCTTCCCCTTTCCTTGAAGTTGCACATTGAAACTGTTGAGTAGCTCTGTTACATCTGTCAGAAAGGCAAGGTGCCATTTCCATTCTGCATCATTGAGCTCTGGTACTTCTTTGTTTTTTGAAAGCAGAAAAGCTGTAATCTGTGGAAGTAAGTCATAGAAACGTTTCAAAACTCTCCCTCGACTCAGCCAACGGACTTCTGTGTGGTATAGAACATCTTCATAGTCAACATTTAGCTCAGACAGAAATTCCTGAAATTGTCTGTGGTTTAGTGCATGAGCTCTAATGAAGTTAACACAAGATACCACAATTTTCATAACAGAGTCCCACTTCAGTGATTTACTACACAGCGCTTGTTGGTGGATGAGGCAGTGTATGGCTATTGGATGAGAATGGTTATGTTTGTCCATCTCTTGGTTAATGCGAGCAATTACTCCTTTCTTAGACCCCACCATGCTAGGAGCACCATCAGTTGTCACACTAACTAGTTTAGCCCAGTTCAGCTCCAAACCATTCACAGTTTGGCAAACCTTTTCATAGATATCCTTTCCTGTAGTTGTTCCTTTGATGCTTTGCAGTGCAGCAAGGTCTTCTGTGACTTCGAAATAGTCATTCGTCCCACGAATAAAAATTAGAAGTTGTGCAGAATCACGAACATCATTGCTTTCGTCGAGTGCCAAGGAAAATAGGAAAGTTTTTTGTCGAGTTTTGCAAATGCTGATGCAAATTGTCTCCCATTTCTTCAATCCTCCGTGTAATTGTAGGTTCTGAAAGACTCACTGTACTAAATAAATCGGCCTTCTCTGGACACATCTCTTTGGAAACAGAAAGAAGGCATTCTTTAACAAATTCTCCTCCACGAATGGTCTGCCAGTGCACGCTATTAGCTTGGCAACTTGAAAACTTGCTCGCAGTGATGAAATATGTAGCTGCTTCTGCTTCACAAAAGTATTTTGCGGAGTTGTTAATGTATTTTTCAGTTTTAATATTTTATCTTTTCTCACTTCTCCGACCAAACAATCATATTTATCTTTATGTTGAGTTTCATAGTGTCGTCATAAATTGTATTCTTTGAACACAGACACTATATTCTGGCATATCAGACACACAGCTCTTTCCTTGTACTGCATGAAAAAGTAATCATAAGTCCACTGTTCTTTGAATATCCTACACTCCGAGTAAATTGTTCTCTTTCTTGACATCTTTGTTTCCTAGGGAGTCAAAATTGCTATTAGTAAAATACCAATATATATACAGCGCTACNAAAACAATATACCAGCTATAACTTTGCCCACACAGAGACATACAGACTGCACTGCCCATCAATGCAGTCTGATTGGGGAACTCCGCTTTTACCCCAGGCTCACACTGGTGCGGTGCCATTATAAAGTTAATTACACCTGCAGTTTTGTTCACAGATCGCAGTGCGATCTGCGAACTCGCATAGGAATCTGATCGCATGGGGAGAAGACCCAAGCGATCCGATTCCACTGCAGGAAAAAAGAAGGCACATGTGCCTTTTTTCTTCCGAATCTAATGCAAGTTCAGCCATACAAGCATATGGCTGAACTCGCACTGCTCAGAGATCGCAACAGTATGAACCGGGGCTTACACAACATATAACCTCATACAACTGAATAGCAATCAGAATATAAATGCACTTACTGTCATTTAAATTGGGTTTCCTACTCCTCGGCTGTCTGTCACTGACCAGCACGGGAAAACAGCAGGCAGCGCCTCCAGAGATCAGAGATCACTCTGTTATTACCCCTCTATCATTTACTCAGCGGTGCGTGTGCTGGGGATCTACATCCCAGCACACAGGAATATCACTGGAGTGGAGCGAGGGGCAAGTGAGGGAGCTGAGGGAGAGAGAGCCAGTCAAGCGCAGCCAGGGGAGGGCTGGCAGCCTGGGGGGCAAGTCCAGTCAATTGGCCCATTAAACCATTAACCAGCGCAGCCCAATGAGTGCCCACCGCCGCAGCTCAATCAGTGCCCACCGCCGCAGCTCAATCAGTGCTCACCAGCGCAGCCCAATTAGTGCTCACCAGCGCAGCCCAATGAGTGCTCACCAGCGCAGCCCAATTAGTGCTCACCAGCGCAGCCCAATGAGTGCTCACCAGCGCAGCCCAATTAGTGCTCACCAGCGCAGCCCAATTAGTGCTCACCAGCGCAGCCCAATGAGTGCTCACCAGCGCAACCCAATTAGTGCTCACCACCGCAGCCCAATCAGTGCTCACCAGCGCAGCCAATGAGTGACCATGGCCGGATAAATGTCCTCGGCGGGCCGCATGTGGCCCGCGGGCCGTAGTTTGAGGACCCCTGGTGTACACACTCCAGTACACACAGTGTACATATACACACACACAGTACACACACACGCATAGTGCCAGGTAGTACACACATCACACACACGGTGTACACACTCCAAGTCCACACAGTGTACATACACACACACAGTACACACACACGCATAGTGCCAGGTAGTACACACATCACACACACAATGTACACACTCCCAGTATACACAGTGTACATACACACACACAGTACACACACACGCATAGTGCCAGGTAGTACACACATCGCACACACAGAGTACACACTCTCAGTACACACAGTGTACATACACACACACAGTACACACACACGCATAGTGCCAGGTAGTACACACATCACACACACAGTGTACACACTCCCAGTATACACAGTGTACATACACACACACAGTACACACACACGCATAGTGCCAGGTAGTACACACATCACACACACAGAGTACACACTCCCGGTACACAGTGTACATACACACACAGTACACACACACGCATAGTGCCAGGTAGTACACACATCGCACACACAGAGTACACACTCTCAGTACACACAGTGTACATACACACAGTACACACACACGCATAGTGCCAGGTAGTACACACATCACACACACAGAGTACACACTCCAGTACACACAGTGTATACACACACACACAGTACACACACATGCATAGTGCCAGGTAGTACACACATCACACACACAGTGTACACACTCCCAGTACACACAGTGTACATACACACACACAGTACACACACACGCATAGTGCCAGGTAGTACACACATCACACACACAGTGTACACACTCCCAGTATACACAGTGTACATACACACACACAGTACACACACACGCATAGTGCCAGGTAGTACACACATCACACACACAGTTTACACACTCCCAGTACACAGTGTACATACACACACACAGTACACACACACGCATAGTGCCAGGTAGTACACACATCACACACACAGTGTACACACTCCCAGTATACACAGTGTACATACACACACACAGTACACACACACGCATAGTGCCAGGTACACAACGGTCCTCATAAAACAGCTCTAAAAATCTCAATTTGAGCTGACATGGGGGGGGGTCCCTGCCAAGAGAGACACCTCCACTCCCACCCGGCCCGGTGCCGCTCCTGTGCACCTTCTTGGTGCCGTAGATGACCTCCAAGTACTTCTGCTCGGCGTCCTCAAAGCGCTGGTCGAGGTTGGAGGCCATCCTCTTGGCGAGGCTCCACACCATGTAGGTGTTGAGCAGCCTGCGCGCCGACGCACGGGGGAACACAGCATCGCGTCAAGCTCCTGCTGCCGAGCTCTGCCCCGCGGCACCGAGGGCTGGGCTATAACATCGTACTACTAACATCGTACTACTAACATCGTACTACTAACATCGTACGACTAACATCGTACTCCGGTATCAATAACAAGTTTTACTGGCTGGCTCTGCTGGCTCGCTGCAGCGCGCACGTCTGCGCGATGATGTCACCCGCATCCCACGGCGTTGAGCCGGGTTCAAGCGTCGCGCTGATTACACAACACCCCAACCCACCCACCTTCCACCCTCGATTGAAAACGAATTTCTTTAAGAACTGCTTTTTGTGTTTAGTAGTGTTGTTGTCCTTCCCCGCACCTGCGATGAGCTCGGTTCACTACGTATGGTGTGAAAGAAGTTCAACACACAGACGTACATACATATGTACAGA
Source organism: Lethenteron camtschaticum (assembly GCA_018977245.1). Taxonomy (NCBI): domain Eukaryota; kingdom Metazoa; phylum Chordata; class Hyperoartia; order Petromyzontiformes; family Petromyzontidae; genus Lethenteron; species Lethenteron camtschaticum. The sequence goes on from MU249596.1 coordinate 10,317,292, forward strand.
TACACCCAGGCCATGGGTGCCTTGCAAATGCGTAAAGCAGTGCTCGTTATTAAAGAATTTGGTTACTCTACCAACTGTCAACAACACTGCCTTAAAAGAGAACAATATGAAGGAAGAAAAAACAATCAGCAACGTTTCAGGCAAGGGTCCTTCTCAACAAAACACATCAATTATCGGTCTGGATGCTCCACTGGTGCCAATATTCACCCAAACTCTGCGGTCCCGTATTGAATTTTCTGGCCAACTCCATGAATGAGTGCGAGAGGAAAGTGGAGCGCCCGGAGTACTCCAGTTGCAATGGTTGGGGGCTCCATGGTGGCTAGTTGCTGACTCCCTCGCCTGGTATTCCCCAACAGACGACTCTGTTATTGCGCGTGGCGATGTGCGATGTGCTCAAGAGCGAGACGCCAATGTGGAGTTCTGCTGCTGCCTTCAGGAGTGGGAGTTCGCGTCGTTCTGTTGTTCCTCATCCACCGTTGAAGGAGCGTGGACGACGGTGCTTTACTGAATGGTCCATAAATGATATCATCATATATAATATATAATATGGACCATATAGGGCATATTTCTGACCATCCACCCCCTCGTGTGCCCTGCCGGCCTTCATCGGTGCTCTCTAACCGCACTTGCCCCAACAGTCTGTTGAGGCTACACGGGGAAACTTTGTACGTGCCGCGGTGGCGAGATGTTATCTCCCTCGCAAGTACGCAGGAGATCGTGGTTCGAACCCGACCCTTACACCTGTATATTTGAAGTTTGCATGATCTCCCCGTGGATTTTTCTCTCCTGACTTAGAATCAACATGCATTTAAATGATTTAGCGGCTATACATTTCCACGAGATAAGCCACTTCATTGGGCTATCATTTGTGGCCAGGTCACTTCTGAATGAGAGCTGTATCGCTCACCTAGTAAAATTAAAACAGTCATAATAGGGAGTGGTAGTGTTGCAGTTATCGCGCTACGCTACGAACCCGGCTACCCGAGTTTGATTCTCGCTCACAGCCAACACCAGTGACGATTATCTGAACCGGTCCTGGGCGTCGCTTGGGTCAACTCAGCCTCAAATGAGTGCCTGGGACACTGTAAACACCGCCACTGGAGAGACGAAGGCGGCCGGGCATGGTGTTGGCCACCCAACACTTCGTGTACCGTATTGACCTTCATAGGTGCTACATGCTAACAGAAATTGGCCTAAAATATGTTAAGATTATAAAAGGGGATCTCTATCTTTGTCCGGAGGTGTGTGGGGAGCAGTGGTGTAGCGAGTGGTTCGTGCATTGCGCTACACACCCAGCAACCCGAGTTCAATTTCCACTCATGGCCAACACCATTGGCGATTATCTGAACCGGACCTGGGCCTCCCATAGGTCGACTCGGCCTCAAATGAGTACCTGCTGCGATGTGTAAACATCGTCACTGGAGAGACAAAGGTGGCCGGCGTGGTACTGGCCACCCATCCCCTCGTGTGTCGTGCCGACCTTCATAGGTGCTACTCGCAAACACCACTTGCCCCAGCAGCCTCTGCAGGCTATACGGAGGATCTTAGTCTTTGTGTGCATCTGCCAGTCGTCTCAGTCAATGAATCCATAAGCACGTGGGTCAGTCCGGTGAGCTCCTATCAGCGAGCCTTCGACACTTCACATGACAACCTCGAGGTACATCTAGCCTAGCACAAGCGCCATGGTGACATCACCGCCACTCAGTGGCGACCAGTGGTTGTTTATTGTTGTGTGTGTGTACGCGTGCGTGTGTCGGTGTGCAACAACCGAGCGATGCGGTGCGGTGACGGCGTGCGCTACGTTTTGTCGGCGCCGCTGAGGAGCTGGGAAACCTTGCGCAGGTAGTCGGTGGCGTACACCACCACGGGCTCCGTGCCGTTGAGCACCAGCGGGTGGAACACGGCGTTCAGGAACGGCAGCCACTCCACAGCGGGTGCCAGCTCCTGTGATAAACACCGCAGCGGGGCGGGGGGGGGTAGAGACGGCGGCGTCACACCTCGCACGCGTGCGTATCGGATCGTCGTTACGAGTGTTATATATTGGCCCCTGGCAACTCCCCTTCCCATCCCCGCATCCCCACCAACTCCTCTACGAAGATGTGCCGGCCACGCTACACGCCACCACGGTCGTGCACAGGTGGAAACGATCGTGAAGGCAAAACGGGATATGGGACAATGGCGCGGCACGACGTAACAGGCATGGAAGGAATCCTCGTTGCAATTGAAGGGAACTAGTTCCAGCTGTAACTGTGCAGCGGTACGTGTTGGTTGTTGTTTTCCTCGCACTTTCTGTTTATAGGTGGCATTGTGTCGCCACTTTGGAAGGGTATAGTCAGAGATCAATCGATTACATTTTTGGCCGCGTTTTGGACAACTGAGAAAATGGGAGACGTCTTCTGGCATTGCTTGGCACAAAGGGCAGCAGTTGGGGTCGATTCGATTTTAGTAATCGGCTAGCATGGAGCAGTAACCTGAACGGAGTTGAGCCAGTTTTGTGTGAGTTACCCAGGTCAGGGATTTTTCGTCGTCTGCTATGGGTGGGGCCAACCCCTAGCACGACATTGGGGCTTGTAGGCGTTCAGGCAGTGCATGGTGGCAGCGGTGTGCAAGTGGTTAAAACATTATTTGGTGGTGCTATTTGGTGGAAGAGCATTTTAAGTAGATTGCACGTTAGCAGAGCTAAAGGAAAGCAAGGTGGATTTCATTTTCCTAGCAGGTGCAGGGGCTTTGAGTAGCTTTGTGCAAGGATGCATCGTCGAGTGGCATGAAGCCAGATATTGATCGGTGAGAAGCTTTCAGTGTTCTTGAATCGGAAGAACTTTGGTTTCTTGGTGGAGATGGTCAATGGGCGCTATGAGGTGGCATCCTGTGGCTAGGCCAAGTGCCTGGTTTGGAGGTTTGGAGCTTTTGGTAACCTGTAGAGGAGAGGTTTGGGCACCAAATGGGACAGGCTGAATTTATGATGGGATGTCCAATGGCTTTGTAGGTTAGGAGTAAAGTCTCCTTTTGTGACCCCAAGATGTGCCGGCGAAAGCTCGTAAGATGTTATTTCGTTTGTTAACTTTTGCATGGACGTTTCTGCCGTATTGTGCGAAGCTGATCATGGTGTCAAAGGTTACACCTAGAATTTTTGGGGTTTTTGCTCGTGGGAGGCGTTGGTTGTTTTTATGATGTTGGGATGTAAGTTGGATGATGAGATCAGGTGTGAAAAGGGTGACTGTTGATTTGGATGTTGAGAGTTGAAGCGATCTATTGGCTAGGAAAGTGCTGAGCCGTTTTAGATATATTTTGATTAGAAGTGTAAACTGTGATGTCGTCGGCATAGCTGACTACTCGTACTCCTTTTGGAGGAGTTGGTAGACCGTGGAGGTAGGCGTTGATCAGCGCTGGGGATATTATGGAACCTTGTGGTACTCCTGCATGAATGTTTAGTGAGGAGGATTGACATCACGAAAGAGAGTCGGCGTGATTGCATCCCTTAGGTAATTTGTAAGCCAGCAAACAAGGCCTGATGGTAGCGTAGAACCCTGGATGATGTTGATGAGCGTGAGGTGGTTAACGGTGTCAAAAGCCTTTGTAAGGTCAAGGGAAGCGACGGTAGTGCTGGATGGGGCTTTTCTCATTGAAACCGTTTGCAACTGGGTGGTTATGTTGAGAAGAGCTGTTGTTGTTGAGTGTGCAGGGCGAAAGCCGTGTTGGTGAGATGATGGAGGTAAGTTGGTGGTGATGATTGGAAGGATGAGGGCCTCTAAAATCTTGATTGATGGGCAAAGTAGGGAAATCGGCCTGTAGGACGCTGCTTGATTGAGGTCTTTGCCGGGTTTTGGAAGTGGGATGATTGTCGATGATTTCCAGACGGCCGCAATGAGGGTTGCACTGGAGTGAGGCGTTAATGGTGGAGGCGGAAACTTGATGCCAAGGGGGCCGAGTGTTTGAGGTGGGGCATAGCTATGCCATCGGGGCCAACTGCGGAATCATTTTTGGCTTTTTTGAGAGCTAGTTTCACCTCTTCAAGGCTAAATTGGGGGGCGTCGTTTAGGGGTAGTTCCTTGATTTGACGGATTTTTTGACGGGTGGATTTATTGGAAGAGTGTGGGACGACTCATGAAAAAGTTTGTTGAAGTGTTGGCGATGTTATTATTGTTTATGATGGATTTGTTGTTGAAAGTGATTGCTTGCACAATTGGGTGGCGGTTTGGAGTGTCAAGGATTTTATGGTCTTCCAAAGTTTTGATGAGTTTTGGCGGTGGTCAAAATTCAACAAACTAGTACCAGCGTTCTGTTTTGGCTTGATTGATTAGCTTTGTGATTTCAATATTGAAGGATGGGATTTGGGTGATGTATGATTTTTAGTCCTAATAGTGTTTTGTTGGTTTATTAGCGTTGAGGCTTCTTTAGGGAGGCAGGGAAGGTGTTGCTTGTAGCAACCCACCGGGATGGTGTGCTTGGTGGTAGTTGCGATGATGTTTCTGAAAATCTTTTCAGAGTTATGTGCGATGTGTGGATATGGTTGATGTTGTCGGCGAAGAATGCTTCTGATTCTGAAGTAAAAAGTGGCCAGTTGGCTTTTTAAAAGTTGTAATACGAGCGGTTTTTAGGAGTTTGTGAAGGCTTGCGGCATTGACGGTCAACACAAAGGTAGGTGGTCAGATCCAAGGGCTGTAAAGACTTGAAAGGAGGTTTCCTGACGCTATTGAGATATCTGGTGAGGATGAAGGGCTAGGTGACAGAACTCTGTTTATTCTTTTCATTGAGTAGCCCATAGGGGGAGCCGTTCAAGATGTCGGCAATGAGGTCGCCACGTGCATCTGAAAGGGAAGGGTGCCAAAGTTTGTTGTGGGCGTTGAAATCTCCAATAACAATTGAGTCGTTGTTCGGTAAAAGTCGATTTATATTGAACTGATAGTTGTGAGGCTGAGAACTGGTTGGTGGGATGTAGACGTTAATATAGTGAGTGGGCCTAGATGGGATTTGATACGACGATTAAGACTTCTGTGGTGATATCAGAAGGAGGCATTGGGATTTAAATTTCTTCAAATTGATGAGGAAAGCTAGACCGCCACCAGCTGTTGGTCGGTCTCGACGGAGGAAAGTGAAATTTTGAAAGTTGGGCGGCGAGAAGTGGATTTTTATTTTGTTTCTTGGATGGCGGCTATATTATTGGAGTTTTGTTGTAGGAAGGTGCAGAGTTCAAGAGATTTTTGTTGATGCCGTTGATGTTAAGTTGAAGTATTTTAGGTCGTTTTTGTTGTGATTGAAACGGTGGTTGCAATGGATGAGGTGGTGGTGCTAGTGTGCAAGGTGGAGTTGTTGGAGTGGATGATGTACAATATTTGCAGAACCAGCCGGAATTTGAACTGGGGATGCGGGCTAAAGTAGCGCAGCGTTTGTGGTACCAAGCTTCACAACCGTTGCATTGGATACAATTTGCATTGACGTTCTTGCCGCAGCCGCCACAAGGCAAAAACGGGGCCTGGATTCAATTCGACGTCCCCAGCAATAATGAGAAGCCAGCTCCAGTATGCCGGGAGGCCTGAGCTGGCTGGCGAAAAAACAGGGAAGTGCGAGGGGTGATGATGTTGCCATTCGCAAAGTGCTTTCGTAGGACTTGGTCTCTCCGCTTCGAACAAGCGGCAACACTGGAGAGTACGGGTTGGTGGACTGTACGGTCACCTGCTGCTGCTGCTGCTACCGCCCCACCCATCAATAAGGCTGAACGGCGGCAGCTGAACGGCGGCGCCAGAGCGGCGTGCCGGCTCGCAGCCAGCACCGGTGCACGGCCAGATGTCAATTTGTAACTTTTTTTAAATTGTTATTCAAGAAACCCAGAATACAAAGTAGATACCAAAGAGGGGAGGGGGCGGGGGTGGGAGGGGAAACAGCGAATGATGTGAACCAAACCCGGAGCGGTACACCCTCAAAAGTTGGGGACCGACCAGTGGGTGACTGGGCTCACTGCCCAACCGCGGAAGGGTTAACGATCGGGAGCAAGGGCATTTATGGGAAGGGGATGAAGATGGAAGAAGGGGGAGGGGTAGGGGGAGACATAATGTAACCAAACTGAACCAGAAATACAATAACATCAACACAATGCCCAAGTTAGGCATTCTTGTTTTCTCAAAGGAGCGGTGACTAACGACCGTGTGTTAATAGAGGTGGTCTCGTGTCCAGAGTCCATCCCTTCACCCCGGGCCTCCATACAATTTTTTTACTTTTGATCCCATCTCAAAAAACCAAGTCGCCAATCCTCCGCCACGCCGTCCGCAAGAAGCCGTTTTGATTCGGAACGGAGGAAGAACAGAGTTGGGAGACCCCCCGCCCCCTGCTCCTCCGGCGACGCGAGAGCAGCACCTGCAGCTGCACGATGCTCATCTTGTGGTAGATGTCCTCCTCGTCGCGCCGCTCCTCCTGCGGCGTCGTCAGGTTCGCGATCTCCGTCTCCAGGTGCAGCACGCGCTCCAGCAGCGCGCGCGTCGCGTTGGGCTCCCCGCCCAGCAGCACGCACACCTCCACCATGTAGCTCAGGTACGCCGTCAACACCTGCCGTACACACACACAAGGCACCCCCCCCCCCCCGATAGCCTTATCAGACTGCTGGGGCAAGTGCTGTTAGCGAACACCTATGAAAGCTGCCGGCACGGCACACGAGGATGGGTGGACACCACCACCACACCCGACCACCTTTGTCTCCCCAGTGGCGATATTTACACATCGCACCAGGTACGGTTCGGATAATCGCCACTGGTGTTGGCCGTGAGCCGGAATCGAACTAGGGTGACCGGGTTCGTAAGGCAGTGCGCTAACCATTACACTACCGCGATACACACCACACACATAGAGATACACACACACACACACCACACACACCACACACACACACACACACACACACACACCACACACACCACACACACCACACACACACANACACACACACACCACACACACACNACACACACACACACACACACACACCACACACACCACACACACACCATACACACACACACCACACACACACACACACACACATATACACACCACACACCACACCACAGAGATACACACCACACACACACAGATACACACCACACACACACAGATACACACACACACACACAGATACACACCACACACACACAAATACACCCACACACACACACACACACACACACAAATACACACCACACACACACAGATACACACCACACACACCAGATACACACCACACACACACACACACACCACACCACACAGATACACACCACACACACACACCACACACACACATCACACAGATACACACACACACACACAGATACACACACACACACAGATACACACCACACACACACAGATACACACCACACACACACAAATACACACCACACACACACACACACACACACAGATACACACCACACACACACAGATACACACNACACACACACAGATACANCCCACACACACACAGATACACACCACACACACAGATACACACCACACACACAACGCGCACAGCATCGGCGTACTACGGTCAAACCTGCACCACCACGCACCCACCACACGCAGCGCAGGTCAAGGGGCACGTGTCAAAGGTTTGTCGCGAGCCAAGGGGAGCAACACACCTTCTCGTTGGCCGTCTTGTTGAGGTAGTAATCACGGGACGGCAAGCCCAGGTTCGGTTGGTCCACCTGCATTAACCACACGTGCGAGTGCGCGCGCAAACTTACACACGCAAACACAAAGCGTGCAAAAATACACACACAACACTTGCCAATAAATGACGTCAGCACAGCGCGTATGCCAGGCTAGGTGCATGCTGAGATCAGGGGTGGGTGGCCACCACCACTCCAGCTTCCTTTGTCTCCCAGTGGCGATGTTTACCGGTACTCATTTGAGGCTGAGTCGACCTAGGGGAGGCCCAAGACCGATTCAGATTATCTTCACTAGTGTTGGCCGTTGAGCGGGAATCGAACTCGGTCGCCATGTTCGTAGCGCAGTGCTCTGACACACACACACGCACACATACGTGCACACACAGACCAAACCACATCAGCAGCCAGCTGCGAGCCAGGACGTGCGCACGTGCCTGGATGACATTGGAGTTGGAGTTCTTGGAGTCGGGCCCCACGTAGACGGAGAAGAAGGGCGTGGCGCGCACCATCGACGACACCAACTGGAGCACATCCTGGAAGGAATCCTTGTCCCAAGCGCCGGTCACGTTCCAGCCGCCAACCTGCTCGCGGACGAGACCGCACGCACGCACGGACGCACACACGGACGCACGCACAAACGGACGCACGCACGGACGCACACACGGACGCGTGCACGCACGCACGCACGGACGCACACACGGACGCACGCACACACGGACGCGTGCACGCACGNCACGCACGGACGCACGCATGCACGTCAGCCTCAGTGCTGACGTGCAGGCCATCGTCAATGCCTCCGGCCGAGTCTCCTTGGGAAGCAGAGTCGAGCGATATTGGCCGAGGTCATTTGCAACGCCAGTAAGCGACGCCAATGGCTCTTCTCTGACGAAGAGCGAGCGGATCCTGGCCTCGGCTGGCGTGGANGGGGGGGGTTCGTCGAGGTCGGGATCGTTTGAACGTCGCCTCCCGTGACCCCGATGTTTAAAGCGACCACGACGTAAATTCTCGTAACCCTAGAAGAGCCTCCCTCTTCCTGCTTCTCCCCTCACCCACCCGACACCTAATCTCTGGGATCAAAACCCCAACATCCTTGTCCGATCGCTCTGCTTTGCAGACTTTTAAGTTATAAATGCGTGTTACTGGAAAGAGATGTGTTATTAAAACCTATTTATATACGCTTCCGCTTGTTAAACGTTTAGTTCATTAGTAAATGGATTCTTAAAATGTATTTATAATATAATTGTGTTTCTGCTGTCTGTTGCTGCTGTGTCCTGTACAAAGCTTTGAGATCCTTGGTGATAAGCGCTGTATAAATTGAATTATTATTATCAGCCTTGTATTTTGTACAGCTGTTTTTGGATATGTTGTGTGTGTGTAACGGAGCGGTAGTGTGACGGTCAGCAAGCTGCGCTATGAACATTGCCACGGGGAGACAAAAGCCTCCGGCCATGGTGGGTGGCCACTCAACCCCTTGGTGCGCCGTGTCGGCGGCCTTCACAGGCACTGCTCGCTAACGGCACTTGGGAGAGAGAGAGGTCACCTTGTCGATGAGGTCGACGAGGGCTGTGCGCCAGCTCCTCGATGTGGGCCTCGTTCATGCAGGACTGGTAGTAGCGGTGAGCCTTCCGCTCCGCCTCGCTCGAGCTCACGTTCGCCGTGCTGTTCTCTTCACGACGACGATGCCGCCGCCGACACGCAGGGGAGGGCAGAGCAACGGGGCAAAAGATTAACGGGGAAAACCGCGTCCGCGTACGATGCTGGATTCAGTTGACGGTTTCCGTGATTTTGTATGTGCGTATTTTGAACTTCTGTCACTCCGTACACAGCCAACCGTGCTAATAGGAGGTAAAACATACATAATACTTCTGAAGTATTATAAATGTTCAGGAGCGAGATGCCAATGTTGAGGTCTAATGGCCACAACGAGAGGGCTTCAGGAGAGTGTTCGTGGAGTTTTGCTCTTTTTCTTCCTCCGTACTACGTAGTTCATAGTTTGGGATGTACGGCCAGAGTCGCGCACTACCGTAGCTTGTCCTTAATGTACCTCTATGTACCTCTATAGGTCTCTATGTATGTCTATGGGTTTACTATATGACCATAGTTTGGGTTGCATGGCCACAATCGCACTGCTGTAGCTTGACTTTAATAACAAGTTTTTAACTGGCAGTACGGAAGCTGATGGGTAGCTACCATGACTAAATTCGTTTTGGATAATTACAAAACGGTACTTTTTGATCGGGATTGTGTTTCAATGCTTCGGGAAACCCTTTGATCAATCTGGCCAGTTAGTGCCAAACAGCAAGAACACTTTATACAGAGATTCGATCATCTTTACATGAGTTATAGTGCCTACCCGTCGTGGACAGATGGACGGACAGAGCTAATGCATAAACACTTTCAACCTCGGTTGGAAAGTGTCCACTAACGAGGAAAGACCACGCTAATGGAAAAAAGCAATTATCGATCAGAAACATCACCCCCTAATGCAAAGCCACCACTTCGAAACGGCCAGAAAAATGATATTTACCCGTCACTGCAAGCATCCTAGCTGCACTAATCACATACTGGAGGAGAATATGTTTGGCCTGGCAAAAAACGTGAATCTAAGCCAAGCCCCGCAACTCAACTCAGTTCTGTCACTGCAAGAGACTCTTGCAGTGACAGAAGTGACAGAGCCTTGTGTGAGCATGAGTGTTGGGTCGCCCACGAGATGTTTCTGAAAGTCCTCTTCGACCCCAGTAAGAGGTTCCCCAACGTCGCTCACAAGAATAGCTGCCGACGGGGTGGCGATGTGGTGCATTAGAAGCGGACTGCGACAGAATCACCCATCTTGCAGATATTAGTCAGTCAGTTAAAAAAGTGGGGCACGTCACATGATTACTCGATGGATAGCAACTGTCAATTAATGCACACAGAGATTAACCCGCAAATAATGATTAACTCGGTATTTTTGTTGTTTACCTATTATATTATTTTGCCCATTTTTACATTAAACTTTATTTATTCAATAAATTACGTGAATATCGCACATCAATGTCGTTATTTTGTATGATCTGTAAACCGCAGAATGTAATTTAAGATAAAAACAGACATTTTCAAGATGGCTGCCCGATCGACTTTGAGCGACTGAGCGGAATCGATACAATTGCCTGGATTCACGATCCGCAATGACCATATATGGGAAAAGACATACCCCTTCGGCAATGCCACGCCTACTTTCTTCCATATATGGTAAAATGTCTGATCGGTGATTTCTTGCGTGTACGATTTTATCGTATTACAGCGCACAATTCAAGAGGTGGAAGTAACGAATCAATCGGAGAGCACAACCTCAAAGTAAAACGTCCCATGAGGGTTAAAGCAGAAAATTAATACACTCGTCAGGAGAAGCGGTGGCGCAGTTGTAAGCGCACTGCACTCTGAACTCGAAAACCCGGGTTTTAAATTAAACAAATTACAACTAAGCAAAATATTTACCACACTAAGCTGAATAGAAATGATAGCTCAACGAAGTGGCTTATCACGTGTAAATTTATAGCAGCCAAATAGTCCAAACACGTTGATTATAAATGTGGAGTGAAAAACCGGAGGACCAGGAGAAAAATCCACATGACCACAGGGGGAGAGAGACACCGCAAACTTCAAATATAAAGCAGGCATCAGGGTCGGGATCGAACCCACGACCTCCTGCACATCAGGCGAGGGAGTTGACATCATCAATCCACGAACGCGGCTAACATCGGTGGCGAGCGACGTCCGAACCGGTCGCGGGGAGCCACCCCTTCGTATCACCAACCACGCCACGCTGCCGTGCGGGCACGGCGGCGTCGGCAGGAACGCCGCACGCGGACACGTGCGCACGCGTACCCGAACGTCGTCAGCGTCGCTCACCGAGCAGTCCGCGCATCACCCCTGGTTCTGCTCCCAGAGGTTGTTGAAGGTGTTCCAGCGCGAGCGGCCCTCCGGCAGGGGGTTCCTGCGAGCCCACCCGCCGCACGCGTACGTGAAGAAGTCCTGGCACGGGCTCACGGAACGGTCCATGGAGGCGAGGATGCGTGCCGCCACCCCACGCACGACTCGGACAGGCACACCGAACGCGACGGGTCTAGGGGGGGGGGGCAGGGGAGGGGGGTGCGGAGATGGGGGGTTGCCTGGTGTCACATCAGGGCTGGTTGCTTGCTTGTTTGCACGTGGCGTCTGTGTGTATGTATGTTGAACTTTTTCGCACCGTATGTAGCCAAACGTGCTAACTGGCGGTGTGGGGAAGGGTGCCCTGCTCGAGGATTAAGGATTTGCATGTAGAGGGCACTTGCAAATTACCTGACGGAGTAAAAATCACAAACCAAAACTGCTGCGCTCGTGTGAAGCTACTGCAGAATTTGTTGGCGAAGCGTAGCGCCTTCGTGACCGCCTTGTGCTTTAACAATGGCGGGAATACCAAATGTGCAAATGGAATGATTTCATAATGATTTGACGGTTACGTTGCTGGTGATGGGATGGCGATGACAGCACCACCTACCCTAGCTGACGATGTGATGGTGATGATGTGATGGTGGTGATGACACCACCTACCATTGCTGGCGATGGTGGTGTGATGGCGATGACGACACCATCTGCCGTTGCTGGTGATGGTGACGTGATGGTGATGTGATGGCGATGACGGCACCACCTACCGTTGCTGGTGATGGTGATGAAGATGAGACAGGACGTCAGGGCGACAGCCATGACGGGCGTGAGCGTGAGCAGCAGCAGCTCCAGGCGAGTTCGTCTCCTCAGCAGGCCGGAGCCCATCCTGTCAGGCGGCTGTACCCAAAGCGCACCTACTCTCACCCGCAGCACAGAGGCAGCGTGGCCAGTGTGTCACCAAACGGCACAACAGACGGTGAGACCAGTGTCTCTCAAGTGCCAGTCTGACCGGTGTCTCCGTGTGACCAGTGTCTCCCCGTGACCTGTGTCTCCGTGTGACTGGTGTCTCTAGGTGGTTGGGGCGAGTGCTGACCTGTGGAGGGTGGTCGGCCACACCTTCCTCTATCACCACGTCGGTCCCCTCCTCATCGTCGAAGCTTGTGCGCTTGTAGTTTGACATCTGCAGACACGGCAGCCGAAGTCGGGTAGGGCGGGGGGAATTGTTGTTTAAGAGAGCGCGACGTTTGACAAAAACCGCACGGCTGATGGGCGAATGGCAATGCCCAAATCAGCCGGAATGCGCCCGATAATCTAGCCGAGTATCGGAAGCTGAGCGGGGTTGAGGCTGGATAAGCGCTCGGTTGGTCGACCACGATGTGTAACAAAACAAGACGTGCAGCATTAACCAGGGAGGCCCGTTGAGCTCGAACAACGAGCGCCTGCGACGAGTTGCGAACGCGCTGCCCGCTCGGCGATGTCCCCTCGCTCTCACGAATCCAGGGACATAAAAACGTCCTGCGCCACCGTGTCTGGCCCTTTAAATGGTGACCGTGAGACGTGACGTAGAGGGGGTGGTGGTGTTGACGCTGAACGTGCGGCGTCATCAGCACAGCGGAGGCCACACGAGAGATAAAGCGGTGGCGGCGTGCTGAGACAGGGGAGCAGGGTGATAAGAGGGGTNGTGAAGGCCGGGGGAAGTGGGGTGGGGGGTGAAGAGGAAGTTACAGATCGGAGAGGAGGAACTGGAGAGATGGAGACAGGGNAGNTGAGGGCGGGAGATGACGCGAGACAAGAGAGCAGTGAGATNGAGAGGCCGGCGAGGTGTAAGGNAGGAGAGAGGTCTCTGAGTGGAGGGGAGCTGGGGACGGGGATTCTGGGGCACAAGGGAGGGGGGTGCCGAGGGAGCGGGGATGGGTAAGGGTGTGATGAGTGTAATGGGAGGTACGGGTGTGATAGGGGTAGGGGTGTGATGGGTAGGGGTGTGATNAGGGAAGGGTGTGATGGGTAGGGGTGTGATGGGTAGGGGTGTGATGGGTAGGGGTGTGATGGGGTAGGGGTGTGATGGGGTAGGGGGTGATGGGTAGGGTGTGATGGGTAGGGGTGTGATGGGTAGGGGTGTGATGGGTANGGGTGTGATGGGTAGGGTGATGGGTAGGGGTGTGATGGGGTAGGGGTGTGATGGNGTAGGGGTGTGATGGGTAGGGATGTGATGGGGTAGGGGTGTGATGGGTAGGAGTGTGATGAGGTAGGGGTTTGATGGGTAGGGTGTGATGGGNGGTAGGGTGTTATGGGGAGGGGTGTGATGGGGGTAGGGTGTGATGGGGGTAGGGAGTGATGGTAGGGGGTGTGATGGTAGGGGTGTGANGGGGNTNGGNGGTGTGGTGTGATGGGTAGGGGTGTGATGGGGGAGGGGTGTNAGGTAGGGGTGTGANGGGGGAGGGTGTGATGGGGTAGGGTGTGATGGGTAGGGTGTGATGGGAGGGGTGTGAGGGTANGGGTGTGATGGGGTGATGGGTAGGGGTGTGATGGGTAAGGGTGTGANGGGTAGGGGTGTGATGGCGAGGAGGGGTGTGATGGAGGTAGGGTGTGATGGGTAGGGTGTGATGGGGTAGGGGTGTGATGGGGGGGGTGTGTGGGTAGGGGTGTGATGGGGGGGGGTGTGATGGGTGGGTGTGATGGGGGTAGGGTGTGAGGGTANGGGTGTGATGGGTAGGGTGTGATGGGGTANGGGGTGTGGAGGAGACATATGGGTGTGATGGGTAGGGGTGTGATGGGGGGGTGTGATGGATGTGATGGNGGTAGGGGTGTGATAGGGNGGGGGTGTGATGGGTAGGGTGTGATGGGGTAGGGGGTGATGGGGTAGGGGTGTGATGGAGGTACACGGGGTGTGTGGGGTAGGGGTGTGATGGGTAGNGTGTGATGGGTGTGATANGGGTGGGGTGGATGGGGGAGGGTGTGANGGGTGGGTATGGGTANGGGTGTGAGGGTAGGGTGTGTANGGGTAGGGGTGTGATGGGAGGNAGGAGTATGGGTGTGATAGGGTAGGGGTGGAGGGTAGGGTGTGATGGATGTGATGGGAGGTAGGGGTGTGATAGGGGGGGGTGTGATGGGTATGGGTGTGATGGGGGTAGGGGTGTGATGGGTTGACGTGTGTTGGAGTCTGATGGGAGACATAAGCTTTGCACGCCTTCCACCAATTAACACACACGCCTTTCACACCTTAGACGATGTGCACATATTACACAAGCCTTGCTTACACCACCCTTACCATAACGTCTGGCATATGCCCTACCCTATAACGCGCCTGACACACAACTAACATTCCTCGCATCGCCTACAATACCTTACACTACACTACAGACGTATTACACTACACACAGCTTACACTACACGCGTCGATACTCACAGCCTCCGTCCCCGTGGCAACGAAAGCGATGGTGGCGAGGCCTTAGAACACCACCACCACTAACTATAATGACTTCTCATGCCCACCACACGCACTGTGAACACCACCACCAATTATAATGACGATGCTGATGACGATGCTGATTATGACAAATAACTGATAATGATGATGTGGTGCGGATTTTAATAACGCTGCTGCTGATGATGATGACACAAGTGGGAATAATGCTGCTGCTGATGATGATGGTTGCTACCGCTGCTGCTGTTGATGATNCTGAAGACTGAAGATGTTGTGATGTTACTGCTGCTTTGAACACTGAAACTGCCGATCACGCGGCTACTGATTTTATCACTGATGCTGTTTGGTAGTGATGGTTACGCTGCCGTTTATGATTGTGCTGACGATATGATGGTGGTTGTGCTTATAACTGATGCTACTGCTGATGCTGCTGCTGATTGTATTACTCATACTACTGCTGGTGAAGATGCTGATATGATTACTCCTGTTAATGCTGATGCTGCTGCTGATTTTATCACTGAAACTACCGCTGATGCTGCTGCTGATTGTATCACTGAAACTACCGCTGATGCTGCTGATTTTATCACTGAAACTACCGCTGATGCTACTGCTGATTTTATCACTGAAACTACCGCTGATGCTACTGCTGATTGTATCACTGATACTACCGCTGATGCTACTGCTGATTTTATCACTGATACTACTGCAGATGCTACTGCTGATTGTATCACTGAAACTACCGCTGATGCTACTGCTGATTTTATCACTGAAACTACCGCTGATGCTACTGCTGATTTTATCACTGAAACTACCGCTGATGCTACTGCTGATTTTATCACTGAAACTACCGCTGATGCTACTGCTGATTTTATCACTGAAACTACCGCTGATGCTACTGCTGATTTTATCACTGATACTACCGCTGATGCTACTGCTGATTTTATCACTGATACTACTGCTGATGCTACTGCTGATTTTATCACTGAAACTACCGCTGATGCTACTGCTGATTTTATCACTGAAACTACCGCTGATGCTACTGCTGATTTTATCACTGATACTACCGCTGATGCTACTGCTGATTTTATCACTGATACTACTGCTGATGCTACTGCTGATTTTATCACTGAAACTACCGCTGATGCTACTGCTGATTTTATCACTGAAACTACCGCTGATGCTACTGCTGATTTTATCACTGAAACTACCGCTGATGCTACTGCTGATTTTATCACTGATACTACCGCTGATGCTACTGCTGATTTATCACTGATACTACTGCTGATGCTACTGCTGATTTTATCACTGACTGCCGCTGATGATTCTGCTGTGTTGATGATGATGCTACTCCTAATAACGCCGCTGATGCTACCGCTGATTCTGCTGCTGTTGCTGCTGCTGATGGCTATGACACCGCTGCTGCTACTGCTGCTTGTGGCGCTGCTGCTACCTCTGCTTACTGATGAGATCATCATCATCAGCCCCGCACGTGCCGCCCATCGTCAACAACAACAACTGCAGAGCGCCGGACATCACAACGCACCGCGCCGCGTCTCCCCCCCACACCGCCACCACCACTCATCCCCTCCTCTTCCTCCCTCCCTCCACCCCTCACGTTGTTGTTGATGGCGCGCGGCGTAGTGCTCATCTNGCAGGGGGTTTGGNCACCACCACCACCACCACCAACCACTACCACCACCACCACGGCGGAGGAGGAGGCGGATGGTGTTCGTGGCGGGCGGGGGTCCAAGCGCCGCCGCTATCACCACAGCCGCCTGCTGCTTCTATGCTGCTGCTGCTGTTGCTGCTGCTGCTTCTTCTTGCTTATGCTGCTGCTTCTGCTGCTGTTGCTGCTGCTGCTTACTCCTTGCTGCTGTTGCAGCTGTTACTTGCTTCTGCTGCTGTTACTGCTGCTTCTTGATGCTGCTGCTCTTGCTTCTGCTGCTCTTATCCTTGCTGCTGTTGCTGCTGCTTCTTGATCGCTGCTTCTGCTGCTGCTGTTACTGCTGGATCACTGTTTTATCCCCCCACTCGCTCGCTCCCTCCCCACTGCCCCACCACCACCACCCTCCTGTCACTCTTCCCCCTCCAACCACACCTCCCCACCACCAACCACCACCACCACCTCCTCCTCCTTGCACGCACGCGTCGGACCCCAGCAGCAAGCGCTCGGGCCGGAGCAGCTGACACACGCGGAGCGAGGGGGTGGGCAGCGGGGGGGGACCCCGTGACCCTCCTCCACTCCACCACGCGGTGGGTGGCGTCGGGGAGAGGCGGTCGCACTCGATCACTCAGTCACTCGATCAAAATGAATGAATCACTCAATTACTCAATCGCTGATCAAAATTAATGAATCACTCAATTGCTCAATCGCTGATCAAAATGAATGAATCACTCAATTGCTCAATCGCTGATCAAAATGAATGAATCACTCAATTGCTCAATCGCTGATCAAAATGAATGAATCACTCAATTACTCAATCGCTGATCAAAATGAATGAATCACTCAATGCTCAATCGCTGATCAAAATGAATGAATCACTAAATTACTCAATCGCTGATCAAAATGAATTAATCACTCAATCACTCGATCGATCAATTAGTCACTCAATCAAGTAATCACTCGATCATTCAATCAATTACTCACTCAATCAATTAATCACTCAATCAATAAATCACTCAATCAATTAATCACTAGATCACTCAATTAATCACTCGATCACTCAATCACTAGATCACTCAATCAATTACTCACTCAATCAATTAATCACTAGATCACTCAATCAATTAATCACTCGATCACTCAATCAATTAATCACTAGATAACTCAATTAATGAATCACTCGATCACTCAATCAATGAATTACTAGATCACTCAATCAATTAATCACTAAATCACTCAATCACTCGATCACTCAATAACTCAATCAATTGATCACGCAATAAATGAATCACTAGATCAATCAATCACTCGATCACTCAATCAATTAATCACTCAATCAATTAATCACTTGATCACTCGATCAATTAATCACTCAATCAATTAATCACTCAATCAATTAATCGCTCAATCAATCAATCACTCACTCAATAAATTAATCACTCGATCACTCAATCGCTCAATCAATTAATCGCTCAATCACTCGATCACTCGATCACTCAATTAATCACTCAATCAATTAATCACTCAATCAATTAATCACTCGATCACTCAATTACTCAATCAATTAATTACTCGATCACTCAATAAATTAATCACTCAATCAATTAATAATTCAATCACTCAATTAATCACTCGATCACTGCCTCACTCACTGTCCCATTGGTGAGGAGGAGGAGGAAGCACTGGGGTAGAGGGGTGGTGAGGCTTTGAAGGTGAGAACGTGGTGCCCGGTGAGTGGCGGTGTCGCACGGATTGATCCGCTCAAGCACTCCCGCGGAGTCGCTCGCTTACTCACTGCCTCAATCACTCACTCAATCACTTATTCACTCGCCTACTCAATCACTTATTCACTCACCCAATCACTCACTGCCTCAATCACTATCACTCACCCAATGACTCACTCGCTCACTTATTCACTCACTCCCTGCCTCAATCACTGTATCACTCAATGACTCACTCACTCGCTCACTTATTCACTCGCCTACTCAATCACACACTCACTGTCTCAATCACTCACTCACTCACTCGCTCATTTATTCACTCACTGCCTCAATCATTCTATCAATCACTCACTCGCTCACTTATTCACTCACTGCCTCAATCATTCTATAAATCACTCAAAAATCACTCACTCGCTCACTTATTCACTCGCCTACTAAATACTACCTCAATCTCTCAATCACTCAATAACTCACTCACTGCTCACTTATTCACTCGCCTACTCAATCACTCACTGCCTCAATCACTCTATCACTCACTCAATAACTCACTCGCTCACTTATTCACTCGCATACTCAATCACTCACTCACTGCCTCAGTCACTCACTCGCACACAGACTTATTCACTCGCTTACTCAATTGCTCACTCACCGACGTACTTATTCACTCGCGTATTCAATCGCTCAGTCATTCGCCGACTCAACCACCATATCACTCACTCAATGACGGCTCACTAAATTGCTCACCAACTTAATGACTCAACTCAATCACGCGGCCCAGGGGCTGGTGGGAATGAGGCTATCGGTGAGGCTGCGGTAAGAAAGTGAGGGTGATAGTGAGGATGAGATGGTGGTGAGGATGTTAGTAAGGCAGGAAGAGTTACTCTAAGGATCTGATGGATTTCGTGATGACCGTGGCGAGTCTGCGAGGGTCCTGGCGAAGCGGTGAGGGTATTTTCGGCGAGTCGGTGAGGGTTATGGTGAGGCTGTGATGGTCATAGTGAGCAGTTAGGCCTGGGCTCCGGAACCGCATGCGGCTCTTTGAAATATTGAGGGGGGTTTACCGAATTCCGACTCCTGACCATGGAAGTCAAGTTCACCATGGGAATCCAGTTTACCATGGAAGTCCAGTTTACCAAGGGAGTCCAGTTCACCATAGGAGTCCAATTCACCATGGGAGTTCAGTTCACTATGGAAGTCCAGTTTACCATGAGAGTTAAATTCACCATGGAAGTCCAGTTCACCATGGGAGTCCAGTTCACCAAGGGAGTTCAGTTCACCATGGGAATCCAGTTCACCATGGGAGTCCAGTTCACCATGGGAGTCCAGTTCACCATGGGAGTCCAGTTCACCATGGGAATTCAGTTCACCATGGGAGTCCAGTTCACCATGGGAGTCCAGTTCACCATGGGAGTCCAGTTCACCATGGGACTGCTTCGTGACAATATTTATTCAGGACCACCACCAATCTCGTGTATCACCACGTGGCATTGCGCGGCGCTTTGAAATATTGAGTTTTGGTGTTTTTGTTGTTGTGTTTTTTACCGAAAACAAAAGGTGGCTGCTCTCCTTGTTATTTTGACTGCCGACCGACTTCACCCCCCCCCCCCCCCGAGCCTGAGCCAGGAGGTTTCTGGATGTCTCGCTCTCGTCTGAAGGTGGCAGTGTCGTCTCGTCTGAAGGCAGAGGTCGCAAACGGGTTTTGATTCCTTACCTGTACCCGGCCGCACCAGGGTCGCAAACGGATACCCGTACCCAGCCGTACCCTACCCGTACCAGCCGTACCCTACCCGTACCCGGCCGGGTACGGCCGGGTACGGGTAGGGTACGGGTATCGGGTACCTGATTGCGACCTCTGGGATGAAGCCATGTTGCAGGCGCGGGTGGTTGATTCTAGGAACTTGAATTGTGAGAAGAGACAAGACGTTGGGAAATGAGTGACAAACAGTACGGGTAGCCGGGTATCGGGTAGGGTACGGGTATCGGGTAGGGTACGGGTATCGGGTAGGGTACGGGTATCGGGTACCCGGTTGCGACCTCTGTCTGAAGGTGGCGGTGTCGTCTCAGAGGGAGCGACCCAAGGAGCCAGGCGAGCGGCGTTGTTCATTTCGCCATCGGCTTGGGTTGTCCCGGTTGACACACACACAAGACAAAGATCCACCGTGTAGCCTGTAACCGTCTGTAGGGGCAAGTGCTGTTAGCGATTAGCACCTATGCCGGCACGGCACACGAGGGGTGGGTGGCCAACACCGCGCCCGACCGCCTTTGTCTCCCCAGTGGCGATGTTTACGCATCGCACCGAGTACTCATTTGAGGCCGAGTCGACCTAGGAAGGCCCAGACCCGGTTCAAAAAATCATCACCGGTGTTGGCCGTGAACGGGAATCGAACCCGGGTGGCCAGGTTCGTAGCTCAACGCGCTAACCGCTCCGCCACCGCTCCCCACAACCCCGCCACGTCTGCTCACATTGCTGCGTCAAATCATCGCAGCCCATGGGGTGCACGGCTCCCCTGCACACCCACGGGCTCTCACAGCTGGGCTCTGAAGTCAACAAGCAGCGAATACGCACACGGTCTCCTTCCCCACGTCAAAACGTCCCTCCCGTGTAGAAGATATGAGAGCAAAGTTGTTTAATTTTTTTTACACACAAACAAAATGCGATCCCAGAAAGAATGCCGTGTGGGCGATGCATAAAAACTAGGAACAAAAATATGTGGAGGGACAGAATCGATTACCGGGATTGAGAGTTGGGAATTGCTAATCGCCAATGATTTATTTCGTGTCATTGTATAACGAGTCCACTTGCCCGTCATGACGGGTTCATGAAAAATTAATTAATGAAAAAGACTAAAACATGTCAAGATTCTATCGAATTTGTTTAATCTAACATTTCTTTCTACAGGTCCGATTTGGTGAAAATCAAGGCCGTAGCCAAAATTGGGGGAACCGAATCTTCCAGGGTGGCTGTGGGTCCCAACCCAGAAAAATTAACCCGTAAAAACAAAGTTTTTCACTATAAATCCTTTATATGTAAGATCACCTCTTGACATGCCCCGTATATTCCCAAGGGACTAGCGTTGACCCGTTTTACCACTTTCAAGAACCTGGCGGCTTCAATTTAACTGCTCTATAAATAGTCTCCAATGTACAGCGTGGGGGCAGGGATTTCATGCCATGTGGTTAGTCAACATTTGCGTCATCATGAAACGGCGGCTAGAGTCCTCTCGTCCTCTGGCTTGAGATGGCTGCCACCTATGGGTCAGATGATTGTCTGCCACCATTAAGCAATTGGTAATTAAATATTTTAAAAGTTTTCCCTAAACAATGTAAAATTTTGGAAACATTTTTTCACGAAAATTAATTGTCACGCACAACGAGTCTGTGTGCAAAATGTCAGCTCGATTGGATCACGGGAAGTGGGTTAAAAAACGACCGAAATATTTGCACGGTCGTAAGCAAGCACGCAAACTTAATATAAAGGATCAATCTTAATTTTGGAGCTTTCGTGACTGCAGGAATTATTCTTTGGTTCTTTCGGTTAAGTCACGTCTAAAGATAAAATAATAAATTAAATAATAGCATATTACGACGTTTCGATTGCAACACAAGCAATCATCATCAGGCATAAAAGAAATAGCAACNAAAATCTAACTAGAAAACTATAGACAGACATACAAGCAGACAACATCACAAGGACACACAAGAGACAAAGAGAGGGTCGTTTCTGTGACGGTCCCTTAAATATAGAGGGGGGGGGACGGAGAGAGGAGGGGCAGAGAAAATTAGCATATCAATGAGTGGACGGCAACGTGTGCTGCAAGTAAGATGACGACGTGGCACGGCACGCAAGCTTGAAAATTAGGAGAAAGGCACACTAAAATTAAATAACCTCGCAAAATATCGAAATGTGATGTAATGCAACACAGAGATCGGTCAACACACAACGCATAGCCTGGTTGATTACGTATTTCAAAGATTGCTAGTTAGAATTTAAGTGTGAAAATTCCAAAGAGAGGACACAGGCAGAGAGAACAAATAGCCAGAGAGAAAAAAGATAAGCTTAAAACTTCCCCGTAGAAGTGGTTCAATCTTAATTTTGGAGCTTTCGTGACTGCAGGAATTATTCTTTGGTTCTTTCGGTTAAGTCACGTCTAAAGATAAAATAATAAATTAAAATAATAGCATATTACGACGTTTCGATTGCAACACAAGCAATCATCATCAGGCATAAAAGAAATAGCAAAAAAATCTAACTAGAAAACTATAGACAGACATACAAGCAACAGACATCACAAGGACACACAGAGAGAGGACACATATCGGCACATCACATCACATTTCGATATTTTGCGAGGTTATTTAATTTTAGTGTGCCTTTCTCCTAATTTTCAAGCTTGCGTGCCGTGCCACGTCGTCATCTTACTTGCGCAGCAGCAGCACGTTGCCGTCCACTCATTGATATGCTAATTTCTCTGCCCCCTCCCTCTCTCCGTCCCCGCCCCCCTCTCTATATTTAAGGGACCGTCACAGAAACGACCCCTCTCTTTGTGCCGATATGTGTCCTCTCTCTGTGTGTCCTTGTGATGTCTGTCTGCTTGTATGTCTGTCTATAGTTTTCGAGTTAGATTTTTGTTGCTATTCTTTTATGCCTGATGACGATTGCTTGTGTTGCAATCGAAACGTCGTAATATGCTATTATTTTAATTTATTATTTTATCTTTAGACGTGACTTAACCGAAAGAACCAAAGAATTAATATAAAGGATTTAAAAATATCTAAATCTGTCTGAAATATTAAAAAATTCACTAACACATGGGATGGACTTTTTATTATTTTTTACAATAATGTCGAATAGTGTATTGTATTACAGTGCTCTGTTTTACTTTTTTACCATTTCTTGCTTCATTGTATGTAATGGCAGAGATTAGGGATTAATAAAGTACGAACATAACCACAATCATATAAACATAAATCTATGCGTTGATTTATATGCAGACAAGTCCAGATATTGTGGCCAAGGTTTAGAAAATTATTATTTTACTTACATAGCAGAGCAATTATTTTTATAGAGATTTATATTTGGGGGAGGGAGCGTTTTGAGCATATTTTAATATACAATATATATTATAATTACGGTCTTGGTGTAAATTGACGATCATCGCTCTAAATTTTTACTTGAGATGAAAAACAGGTTCGCGGAGGTGAAGTCAACACACTGAAAGCGCGTGTCCTTGTCCTCGCTTAAATATAACTGGTAAATTCACATCAGCTGGTGCCAGATAAACTCTGGGTTTGAAGACAACATCTCCACGATTGGATTCTGACATGATTTCAGGCCCGACAAAGTTACGGTGCATTTCACGAAATCGCCGGAAGCGCGTGTGCCATTACACACCATTGCCCCTTTTTAGTGTGGCTCAGATTGAGAATCGGCTATCGCAATGGTTCCTCTTTTCAAAACCCAACTCACGAGGTGCCATTCCCACATGGTGGTGTGAGACGCGTGGTGCAAATAAATTCTACTGGGGACGAATTTGTAACGTCGCTCAGAGCCACGTCGCCTACCCACGTTACACAGACGGCATTACGCAGACGGCGTTACACAGACAGCGTTACACAGACAACGTTACACAGACAGCGTTACACAGACAACGTTACACAGACAACGTTACACAGACGGCGTTACGCATGCGGCGTTACGTAGACGGCGTTACGCAGACGGCGATCCACAGACAGCGTTACACAGACAACGTTACACAGACAGCGTTACACAGACAACGTTACACAGACAGCGTTACACAGACAACGTTACACAGACAGCGTTACACAGACAACGTTACACAGACAACGTTACACAGACGGCGTTACAGTCTCAGACGTTAGGCGCAGATGGGTATCTGTCTGTAGTGTTAATGTTATCGCGCCCTGAGAACGATTGTTTAACGGCGCTTTATAAATGTCACCAACACGCATGTTGCATGACATACATGCAAGTTATACAAAAAAAAGTATCGTTTACTTGCGTAGAATGGGGCTCAAGACACAGATTATGCAAGTCATCGATTCACTTGCACACAAAAAGAACGTAGTTTGGCTTGTACGGCCATTCGGGAATTAAAATGTTGTGTCGTGTAAACAGCCCTCATCTACCCGACACGGCCAATTCATACAGCTGACAGTGAACACACGTGGCTCATGCGTTACACTGCAGCAGCAGGAGCAGCAGCAGCAGCAGGAGCAGCAGCAGCAGGAGCAGCAACAGCAGCAGCAGGAGCAGCAGCAGCAGGAGCAGAAGCAGAAGGAGCAGCAGGAGCAGCAACAGCAGCAGCAGGAGCAGCAGCAGCAGCAGGAGCAGCAACAGCAGGAGCAGCAGGAGCAGCAGCAGCAGGAGCAGCAGCAGGAGCAGCAGCAGCAGGAGGAGTAGCAGCAGCAGCAGCAGGAGCAGCAGCAGCAGGAGCAGCAGCAGCAGGAGCAGCAGCAGCAGGAGGCAGCAGCAGGAGCAGCAGCAGCAGCAGGAGCAGCAGCAGCAGGAGGAGTAGCAGCAGGAGCAGCAGGAGCAGCAGCAGGAGCAGCAGCAGCAGGAGGAGTAGCAGCAGCAGCAGCAGGAGCAGCAGCAGGAGCAGCAGCAGCAGGAGCAGCAGGAGCAGCAGCAGCAGGAGCAGCAGCAGGAGCAGCAGCAGGAGCAGCAGCAGCAGGAGCAGCAGGAGCAGCAGCAGCAGGAGCAGCAGCAAGAGCAGCAGCAGCAGGAGGAGTAGCAGCAGCAGTAGCAGCAGCAGCAGGAGCAGCAGCAGCAGGAGCAGCAGGAGCAGCAGCAGCAGCAGCAGCAGCAGGAGCAGCAGCAGGAGCAGCAGCAGCAGCAGCAGGAGCAGCAGCAGCAGGAGCAGCAGCAGCAAGAGCAGCAGCAGCGGTAGTGTTGTGAGACGGATCCACGCGATATTCATTCACGATCGGGTACGGACGTGTCGCCGGCAGTGACAACTTGCATCATCGTGAAGTTGCCACAGTTCTGGGCGACTGCCTGATGAAGCTGGTCGTGACGTGCTCATTTGTACCTCATTATCCAGGAAGGCACACGAAGCCGCAGGACTGACTTCTTTTCGGAAATGATCCTGGATTTGTTTTCTTTATTTGAAGAAGTTTTAGCAAATTTACGAGTATTTTATATATTTCTTATTACCAAAATTGATTGATTTAATTTACGTGGGAAGAATCCCGGAGCACCCTGAGAAAACCCAATCCCTGTCCAGGTCGAGCTTGCCTTCCCCTGGCGAGCACGCGGGTCGCACCCGCCTCCACGTCCCACGCCAAGCGAATCTCACAACGACAACAACGACAACAACAACAACGACAACAACAACATTCCGTGTGCTGCGCATGCGGTGATTCCACCCCAACCCTCGCTGCTGCTGCTGCTGCCGCCTCCACAGCGCCGCGCGTGACGGTGCAGCCGCCACGTGCATCAGAGAAGCGTCGTAGCCAACCACCGCCGCCCCCACCCACCACCCCGACTCAAATTGCCGGCGGTGCCCCCTCCACAGCGCGGTCTCCCCACTGCTGTGCGCTCCGTTGTTCAGCACGAGCGGAACGACGGCGGCGTGACGGGAGACGCAAACCGAGCGCCCGTTGCTGAATCGTGTCGCCACGGTGGCTGGGAGATGTTAAATACCTCGCCTGCTACACAAGACGTCGTGGGTTCGATCCCGACCCTGACGCCTGCTGCTGTATATTTGGAGTTTGCGTCTCTCTCATCATCACCACGGTGGCTAGGAGATGTTAACTACCTCGCCTGCTATACAGGAGGTCGTGGGTACGATCCCGACCCTGACTCCACATTTAGACTCAACATCACGCGTCGAGAGAGTTTTTGGCTGCTCTACAAATTCCCACGTGATGAGCCTTTTCATCGAGCAATCATTTGTGGTGGCCCAGTCAGCTCATACTTCTGACAAAGCCTCTCAGTGGGCCTTACCTATTACAATAAATAAATGTAAAAATAGTTTTTATTCTTTGGGTCTTTCGGTAAAGCCACGAAAGCTTTAAGTCAAGAAATAGTTTGTAGTTTATCGTTTATAAGACGAATATTTCAACGTTTGCCCCCACCACCGCAGTGGAGAAAAACCTCGTGGAGGTGGAACACCAGGCAACCACAAATATCAAGAGGAGGCTAATTTTAGTTGAATAAATAACGTTACGAGGCGTTCCTCGAAGAGGCACGTGCCCGGCTCTGGAGCCGCAGGTTCCCCGAGCCCTCTCCCGTAGGTGGAGCGACTTCTGAGATGAAGTCCAGTAACCCGGTTGGCACACAGAGTTGGGGGGATGTGGGGGGGGGCAGCACTTGGCCACCCACGCTGCCACTGAGAGGAATGTTCCACAGGAAAACTGAGATTACATTTTCATTCTCACAACTGGAATTTCGCCACAATTTAAGCACAAAAACAAAGCATTCACCCGCCCGATATTGCTCGACGCGGTTCTTGGTGACCGAGCTAGAACCATCAACTCGCTACCCTCGGCAAGCCAGATTGATCGCCGGTCACTCTGACCTCTCTGACCCACTTGTGTCACCTCAATCACCATCTCCCAGCAGCTCTCGAGACGCAATGCTTTTCTACACTGTTTTTTCCGCAATACATCTTCACAGTCAAGTCCCTCACCTGGTTATCGATATTTCAGTGTGTGTTGTTTTATGTGTCCAAGGGGTTTCGTCTTGTTTCATCGCAACCTTTTCCGTTACTCAATCGCGTGTCCTGTCCCGTGCTCTCTTGCCTCCTGCTCCTTGCCCTTTCATCTTTCATCTGCCCTGCCCGTTTCATGCCCCTTTGTTAATGCCCCCTGGTCCAATGCCCTTATCCCTGTCCCATCAGCCCTCCTCCCCATACTTCACTCTTTTTCTTGCTGCATGTGCCCCTGCTTCTTAAGAAGCTCCGCGCTCCATCACGTGGTCACACGGGCACGTGTCCCTCCTAACCCCCAATATTCCATTGCTCTCTATTCTCCACTCTCTTTTTCTCTCTCTCTCTCCGTGTCCCACGGCCAAACCCTCCGTGTCCCACGGCCAAACCCTCCATGCCCGCAGCCCCCTAAGAAGCCCGAGGGCAATGTGGAAGCCGGTGACGCCACCGGCTGGACCGGTGTGGCCGCATTCCTGCGGCAGCTGGACAGCAGTCAGCATCTTCACCATCAAAATCGCGAGCCGAGTGTAGGGACGCCAGTGCCCAAAGGCGGCACGCATACCTTCTCGGCGCGCAGCTCCTCCTACCTCGCCCTCCTCCTCCTCGCTCCTCCTCCCCCGCATCTCCTCCCCAAGTCTCCTCTGTCTCTCCCCCCTTTTAGACCGCCGGGGCTCGGTGGGGTTCTCGCTGCGTCGGATCCACGAGGAGATCGGCAGCCTCCTGTGTGGCCGAGGCAGGAAGGACACGAGGGGAGAGCAGAGGGAGGGAGCTCGCGGCCCCCATTGCCCGCGATGTTCGAGCGCGGAGTCGTGGGTCGGCTCCTGAGCTGGGTCACGAACGCGCAGCAGCAGAATGCAGCGGCTGTCGAAGACGAACTCTACTTGCTGCAGCACAAGAGGTGAGTCCTACCTGTGATGTTACAACCCATCAACTAGTAGGAGTGAGTCCTACCTGTGATGTTACGACCCATCAACTAGTAGGAGTGAGTCCTACCGTTGATGTTACGACCCAGTCAACTAATGGAAGTGAGTCCTACCTGTGATGTTATAACCCCATCAACTAATAGGAGTGAGTCCTGCCTGTCACTTGATCTGATACTGGAAGGGAATGCTAATCGTCACCTGTAAATGTTGTGGATTCACTCTTCAACACACCGGTAGGCTAAAGTAGTGAACTATTTGTCTTTTGTCAACGTGACACTTGTTTGCTGATTGGCCGTGTCGGGTGCTGGCGGGTTACGACACATTTATAAATAACGCCATCTAACCCAAAAACTTTATTAGGAATAATATTGGTCGCAAAAGCCTCCTGCGTGTTAAACTGAATCGTCACCTGGTCTGAGTACCAGAAGCGAGCCCTTAATTTGCACATGGTCAAGTCCTAGGGGTGAGTCCTACCCATCATCTAGTCCAGTGCTAGATGCAGTTCCTGTCATAGTCTGTCCCGGTACTAGATGTGAGCCCTGCCACAGGGAGCCAGAGGACAGAACGCGATACGACGTCGCAGCCACGTCGTAAGTATGGCGAAAGATGCGATTTCTCGAAATTCTGGGCAAATAGCGGCGCTGGGATATTGAGCGTTCATAAAGCGACGAGAAATTTTCTGAGCGGTTGGCGACCAATCTCCAGTTCATTGTAACTGAAAACTGCTAACGTAATTAATAACAGAATTAAACGCAATGTGCATACAAACGTCATGAATATAATCAACGTTACACACGTCAACATGAACGCACCCGGAGTGATGACATCACACTGGCCATCCTGGAGCGGCACTCGTGTGGCCTTGCTGCGAGCTGATTGGCTGGTGCAGTGCGAGCGATGACGTTTCACCCTCGCAATCACTTTTACGCTCGAAAGAATTTCGATCTCAATACGACCCCCCCCCGCCCCAATTTAAACTAAAACTATAGTTGATTATCGATTATCCGGCACTGCGCGATTATCTGGCTGCTTCAAACATTATCCGGCGGTCCCAGGCCGATCCAGGAAAACCGACAAAACTGCTCAAAAGACTGTAGCCCAGTCTGGCAATCGGCACTATGTGCATGACAAAAAAATGTAGCTATGCTTGATTTCAGTGTATAATATTATGTACTGACATACAACGTAAACATTGAACATACTGCGCGTGATCCCATTAGTCCAGGCCAAGGCTTCCAAACTGGAACGATAAGTACGGTGCTGTAAATACAGCAACTTTTTTAAATTATGGTATTTATTTTAAGGCCATTTGTATGTTTGTTTATGCCAATTTCATATAGATAACACATTTAAAACACAAAAACACATATAACAACGTCTACAAACACAAGGTCATGCAAGAATGTTGCAAAAATACGCTATGTTAAATGTAAATTATTAGTCGGCGTTTTTGAAAATCCGGCACCCCTCCCCCCGAAGCCGCTGGGTAATCAATGATAATCGATGATAATCGATGATCGACTGTCCTTTACCTTGACTTGGGATCCCCTTTCTCTTAAGACACATGCATAATCGTAATTATATGTCTAATTCATTGGCTTTGTCGGGTGGTGGAGGGTTATAGATTTTTAAAAAATCGCCTACACAATCTAACCCAAAAAAAAACTTAACATTAATCATGAATAATGGTCGTAAATGCATACATATTAAATATACGATCGAATTACAGACAAAATGTTTAGAAATGTTTGTTTCTGTACTCGGGCCCCAGGGTCCAGCTCTAGAAATTGGTCCCATCAGTCGTCCAATTCAATACCAGAGGCGAGTTCGACCCATTACCTGGTCCGGTACTCGACGAGAATCCTACAGGTCACCTGATCCAGAACTACAAGTTGAGGTCGACCCACCACTTGGCCCGAGTACAAGAGGTGACCCCCACTTGGTGGAGTTGCAAGGACAGGCCACACGGGTAGCAGGGTGACCGTAACGGGGTCTCAGGTTCCAATATAAAGTTCGCAGCACCCTCGCGTTTCCATGCAGACCCATGCCGTATCTATGCCTCTCCGCTTGGCGTGATCGATCTGTCCTGGTGGAACATTTCCATGAGCATCATTAAGTTCCTCCCGTGACCCCCCCCCCACTCACGCTGCCCTTCCTGTGGCCCCCTACGACTCCGTCTCGCAGGATCCGGGAGACCCCGCTGTTCACGGCCGCCAAGAACAATGACGTGGAGGCCATCCAGATGCTGCACAAGCAGGGCACACGGACCTCCTGCAGCGCGGTGAGTGGCACACGAGGAGGAACATAGAGAGCAATAGGGACACGGGAAGACAGAGGGACACAGAGACGTGGGAGGGACAGGGAAGAGGCATGAGATATACAGCAGCAAGTACACGCAGGGGACACGGACCTTCTGCAGCGCGGTGAGTGGCAAGACCCACACGGAGACAACGGCGCGAGGGCAGTGGCGTTGCGGCCACACGTGTGGCTTGTCCTGTGGCGCAGTGCAGTGTCACGTGGTGTATGCATGTGTGGTGGTGGTAGTGGTGGGTGGAGCGGTCGCTTTGGTGGTTGGCCCACTGCACTGTGACCCCGGTGACCTGAGTTCGATTTCCGGCCGTGGCTCACGTCAGTGAGGAATTTTTGAACTGGTCCTGCATGCGTTGTGCCGGCCTTAATATGTTCTTGCTAACAGCACTTGCCCAATCAGTCTGCATGGCTGTAGAGGGGTGGTGGGGTGGTGGGGTGGTGGGGTGGTGGGGGGGATCTTTGTCTTCGGTTTTGGACTCGGAACAACTGGGCCCAACAAGGCTGCTGGTAAAGCAATTCATGCCACTGGCCTCCCATGGTAAACTTCTGTGCTATGCTAATGGATCATTTGAACACTTTCTGAGAATGATGGAGAAACCCACTGGACAGGAAAGTCCGCAGGCTGGAAACAGACAAGAACAATGCAGGGAGCGCGCATTGTCCTATCGAGAGGCGTGAACTGAATCGGTGGGGTAGCGTGGTGGTTGGCATGAGCTCTCGTGAACCACCTGGCCAATAACCCCTCACCCCCCCCCTTCGTTGCCTAGCATCTGAACCCCTCCTGCCCATGGACCCAGTGCATCTGCACATCCTGCACACTCTATGGCAAGCGGTCTCCATTGCAAGGCCCTGCGGGCCAATGGTGGCCGTTTGGTGACCTTTAGTGCGGCCCTGTAATGTGCGCCGCCCCCGACATTACACAACGAGACAACACCCCCATCATCATCGTGCTGCTGTCAAACCCCAATGGATTCAAATAACGTGTGTGGCGACGCTCACGCCGACGATGTCTTCCCGGCGAAAGTGCCACCCCCCCGCCACCCTCTGAAAACGAGTGAAGAACACCGCTCTAAAGCCATGCGACGAGCTAAACGGCCTTTTCAGTTTCTCCACAATTTCTCAACGCCAATTACCGAACAAAAAACCCGTTAGGAGTCTGTGGCCGATGATTGCGATTCCAATTTGTCTGAAATTAGCCGTGAGGCAGCTCGCCCGCAGCGCGTGAGGCTTCGATGTCACCGGAGCCCTTCGTGGCTTCGCTGATCTTTTGCAAACGGAGACTTGTGGCGAAGCAGGGCCCTAGTGTCCGATAGGCACGTGGGTACCGTGCCTAGAGTCTACGAAAACTAAAGGGCCTATGAGAAAAACATTTTACCAGGTTTTTTGTTGTTGTTGTATGATTAAACATTTTTTACCGAGATATCTTCTTGAATAAATATATTGATATAGCAAGTGAGGCATATTACACCTAAAATCACAGTCAAACAAATATTTAAGTTTCAACAAAAGTAAGCAACATGGCGCTCACCACACGGTCGTCCTGCCATTCAATTTGTTATCGATGAAAATGAACGGCATCCTTTTAAGGCTGCGTCATCCGAATTGATAATCAGAGTAAAACATTGTTGAAGAAATTTTCGCTTATAATATCTTTAGGCTTACCTTGTTTCTTTTTTTCATTTCAAATTAAATCTGGATCACACAGTGCGCTCCCATCGAATGAGGGCACAGACTAAATAATTAACGTATCGGTAATAACATCTGTCCAGTGGCTGGGCGAAGTAGGCGTGAGTAATAGCATAAGCAGCAGCAGTACCAACGAAACAGAAGTGCCTAGGGCCTAAAAGAACCTTAATCCGGCCCTGTGACGAAATGTGGAGAGGTGAGCACCATGAGTCAAGACTCTTCCTTAACAGGGCATAAGCAGATCTGGAGGCAAGCTGCTTCTGAACACGGTCAGCAGATTCAAAACCACGACAGCAAGAGACTTGCGATGTACAGTCTGGAACATTTTCAAGCCTCGGCATCGCACTGACCAAGAAAACATTATCATCAACAGACGGACGAGGCTCTAAATGCTCTTCAATTGAATTGAATTATGACAGAAGCTCACCAAAGAGTGAACTCATTCGCTCGGGAGGACCAGTTTGGACATCACTCGCCACTGATATTTTCTGTGGCGAACTCAGGTTGTTAGGTTCGTAGTGTTTTGTGCAAATTACCGTGTCACTGCCATGCCTCCCCTGCTCCCTCTACGGCCGCCATTGAGACGCTTGCTTTAATGTTAAGTGCAGTGGAGGGATGGTTTGGTAGTGTAGAGGAGTATTGTGAGTAACAAATGAGGGGGCAAACAGAAGGAGGTGCAAGCAGGTTGACAGTCAAAGATGACGTAACGTCACGGGTTGCGTAAGGGGGGAGGAGCCGCCCAAGGGGTTCTTAAGGGGGACCCGTGACGGGCGGGATCGTCGTGGGGAGCCAGGGTAAGGACCGGCTGGAAGAGGGTCTCTCTCTCCTCATCGAGAAGCGGTGTTGGCTGAACCCCCGCTCCGAGCAGACGAGTGAGAGAGCCCAAAGGGTAGCCTAGGGTAGGACCCAAATAGTATTCAGTGTCCGAGGTAAAGGGCCGAGATAGAGTGCACCTACACTGGTGTGAGTGTAGGATGTGGAGTGTGTCAGTGTTTTAATAAATGGCAACAGCCCGTATCGTGTTCCTCGTCTCCACGTGAGTCTACTGCACAACAGTAGTGGGCACTTTTTTTAAATGAAATATTAGTCGAATCGCGTGGATTTATAGTGGGTAAGAGGTTATAGATTCAAACTTAGATTTTTTGACAGGCGACTTTCTTCAAACAAGGCGCCCGTACGTGAATTATCACTCGCAAATAAAACTTTAAAACCATCCATTAAGAATTAAATTCATTAGTATCATCATCACGTTGTTAGCTAAATAATAATAATTTAAACCCAATTGTGATGTTGGATAATACTGGGCAAGACTGGAAAAGTGCCTTGATTTGTGAAGAGCCCGGGAGATCTCATTGATTTGCCCTGAGCCACGCAGGTTTCAAATTGATCGTGAGTCCTCCGTGTGAGCCGCTTCGCTCACCGGTTCATCGCCCGGTATTCCTGCAGCGCTTGGCATTGGGAATGTTGGGCCATGTTAGCTCAACTTCCAAATGCGGCGCTTGGCATTGGGAATTGTTGAGCCATGTTAGCTCAACTTCCCAATGCGGCGCTTGGCATTGGGAATTGTTGGGCCATGTTAGCTCAACCTCCCAATGCAGCGCTTGGCATTGGGAATTGTTGGGCCATGTTAGCTCAACTTCCCAATGCAGCGCTTGGCATTGGGAATTGTTGGGCCATGTTAGCTCAACTTCCCAATGCAGCGCTTGGCATTGGGAATTGTTGGGCCATGTTAGCTCAACTTCCCAATGCGGCGCTTGGCATTGGGAATTGTTGGGCCATGTTAGCTCAACTTCCCAATGCAGCGCTTGGCATTGGGAATTGTTGGGCCATGTTAGCTCAACTCCCAATGCAGCGCTTGGCATTGGGAATTGTTGGGCCATGTTAGCTCAACTTCCCAATGCGGCGCTTGGCATTGGGAATTGTTGGGCCATGTTAGCTCAACTTCCAAATGTGGCGCTTGGCATTGGGAAGTGCGGCAGCGATGCACAGCGGCACTGACGTAGCCTTCGACGTCTCCACGACGCTCTCAGATCAGAATCTGTATTATGCTGCAGGAGGAATCCGATGAGCTATAAAACTCTTTTTCACAGATGTCCAGTAGGGGGGGGTAAGAACGTGACAAAAATAAACAGTACAAAAACACGATGGTGGTGCAAAGTACAAGAAAGGTAAACAAATAACCTAACACATACAAATAAAACTGAACCATCCATCCTACAAAAGCCCATGAGGTAAAGTCTTCAGAGCGATTGGCCACAAATGACAGCTCAACAAAGTGGCCCATCATTGGGACATTGACAGCAGAAAAATAATCAAAATTGTGTAGACGCACGTTTCTAAATGTGGAGGGGAAAACCGGAGGACCGGAGAAAAAAATCCACGCAACCACGGAGAGAACACGGCACGTGGGCTTCCACGACCGATACTATGACTTGTAAATATCTTCCTTTGAATGGGATCGTCGCCGAGGTCAAGCACCGATGTTTAACCCAAACCCTCCTGACTACCCGCTCTTTTTGCTGATACATCACATCCAATTGGCACATTTGCCCAGGACGTGACAACTTGATTTGATTGGCTCTGTCGCCGGGTGCTTGAGGATTATGAATCAAATAAACGAATGATGAACTTTGCCGCTGGAGAATCTACATCGGCTCCCCGTCTTGGCCCACGCTGCATTTACAGTCAATAAATTCTCATCATCGCGATGTTACACGGTATTTTACCCGGAGCTGCCTGCCTGCGTGCCCTTCAGCGCGTGTCACATTAATGCATGTGCGACCCTGGCAAGTGGAAGGGCGTCTGCACTTGACGTTGGATCCGACACTTTTACCCACCTCACGTACGCCAGCCGATTTCCAAAGCTCTGCGCTCTTTTATTCTGGTCCAAGTCACCGTTTTGTGCGCGGTGGCACGGCCCGGCAGTCATCTTCTCTAGACAAAACACAAATGCCCTCCGTGTAGCCTTTAACGGACTGTTGGGGCCAAGTGCTGTTAGCGAGCACCTATGAAGGCCGGTACGGTACACCAGGGGTGGTTGGGTGGCCAGCACCACGCTCAGCCGCCTTTGTCTCCCCAGTGGTGATGTTTACACACCGCATCAGGTACTCATTTGAGGCTGAGTCGACCTAGGGAGGCTCAGGACCGGTTCAGATAATCGTTGCTGGTGTTCGCCACTGTGGTAGTCTGCGTTCCTTTAACGAAAGAGGAACAGCGACATGACACTCTCTCTCTCTTGTCGTGGTAGGAGCAGCTGCAATACCTCCACGCTGGCATTTAATTCCTAAACGTATTGCCATGTTCAAGAATAGTCTATAGGCAGTGTTAGTCTATGGGGAGTGTTCGTCTATGGTAAGTGTTGGCCTATGGCAAGTGTTTAGCCTATGCAAGTGTTGGCCTGTGGGGAGTGTTAGTTTATTGGCAATGTTAAGTCTCAGGGTAATGTTAGTCTATGGACAATCTAAAGTATATGGGTAATTCTTAACTTAAAGCTTACGTGACTGCAGGAATTCATGTTCTTTGGGTCTTTCGGTAAAGTCAAGTAGATGGTTAAAAGAATAACATAAAACTACGACGTTTCGATCACAACACAAGCGATCGTCGTCAGGAAGAAAGAGGAAAGCTGCTGAATGCAGACTGTTGTATAGGGTGTAGTAGTCGTAGGGTCATAGACGAAGTGGGCAAGGCTAGTGATGTTAATGTGAGTAATTAGCATGTTCATGTAAGATCACAGAGCCACCGTCACGCAGAGGTCGGCGTCCGTAGGCGGCCATAGGCGGCCATGTTGGCGCGAGAAATTCAACCTGCTAATGTGAAATCGGAGAGCCGAAGCCACGGGGTAAAAAATTACATCGGAAGGTGGCAGGAAGGAACATCACAGCCAGTTATGACTTAAACTGGTTGATAACGTCCTTCCAATGATTGCTAAGTTTGTACCCATCTTCCCGGTTGAAATTGTGTCTGTGTCAATATATATGGATGGCTTCATGAACGAATCTTTGTTGATAGCCAGTGAGTTTGCAAAGTTCCTTCGTCTTAGAGAAATCAATTTCGTGTGAGCCCACCGCATTAATACAATGATCAGCCACGGCCGAGGTATTTGTCGATACAGTGTTTCAGATCTGCCTTAATGGCTAATGCTAATCTTTGGACAATGTGAAGAATATGCGTAATGTAAATCTATGGACAATGTGAAGTATATGGGTAATGTCAAGTAGTCTGCGCTCTCTCTCTCTCTCTTTCGTCATGACCACAACATCTGCTGCTGCTGCCGTTGTGCGCAAGAACAGAATGAAGGGGAAGGTGCACCGTGCCTGGCACAAGCGCCGTGGTGGTGTCCCCCCGACATTTAGTTGGTAAGAGTTGGAGTGGGTTAAGCACAGCGGCAAGAGAAGTTTTCGACCACAAGAAAGAAACGAACTCTGCGATGTTCTGAATCCAGATTCTAAAAAATTAACCCGTAAAAACAAAGTTTTTCACTATAAATCCTTTATATGCGTGGCATCGGTTTTATTTTATTATTCATTTCTGTTTTTCTTGAGTAAGAGTTTCATTTTTATCACATTGGTATTTTAAATTAAATATGAAAAAAAAATTTCCTAAAAAGTGGTAAATTTTGGAAAAAAAATTCACGAAAATAAATTGTCACGCACAACGAGTCTGTGTGCAAAATATCAGCTCGATTGGATCTCGGGAAGTGGGTTAAAAACGATCGAAAGATTTGCATGGTCGTAAGCGCACAAGCAAGTGAACTTAATATAAAGGATTTAAAAAGGGCCAAATCTGCGAGCACCTCGTATAAGCAATTCCCACCGAACTGATGAAAGTATATTTTTAAATCACCAGAAACATTCCGTGTTACATTCTTGTCGGGTCATCCACTCGTAACCACGAATATTGAACGCACTAAACCATGCTACGTAGTATGTACTGCATTGTATACCAACTTCACCGGAATACAATGCGTGGAAGGGGAGCGGTGGCAAAGCGGTTCGCGCAGTGCACCGCGAACCCGGCGACCCCGAGTTCCAGTCCCGACCACAGCCGATATTGAGCGGGCCGCGTGATGATCTGAACCAGTTCGGACAGCAGCCTTCACTCGCACGCCGAGATCTGAGCCGGCTCCAGCTCGCTCTGACCCTGCGCGACGTACGGTAACACAGACAAGACGATCCTCCCGCGTGGCCTTTAAAACAGACGGTTGGGGGCAAATGCTGTTAGCGAGCAGCAAACCTGACGGAGGCCACCACGGCACACGAGGTGGGGTTTGGGCGGCAGGTACCAGACCCGACCGAAGTTGGCCGTGAGCGGGAATCGAACTCGGGTTCACCCGGTTCATGGGCAACGCGGGCTGCGCTGCACGACCNGGGTGGCAGACCCTCCACGATCGACGTGGTGGTGTCAGTGACATTAACCTGCAGTGGATCCACAAGAGCTCAGTTTAACACGTAGGAGGCTTTCGCGACCAATATTATGCACAAGAGGTTTTTGGGTTCGATCGCGTAAGTAGACATGTGTCGTAACCCTCCACCACCCGACAGTAAGGGGCCGTCCATAAATGACGCCACGCACCTGGGGGGGGGGGGGGTCAGACATTTGGACGAGGGGGAGGGGTGAGAAATGGACGTCACATAAAAATGCCAAATTTAAATAAATTGAATGTTATAACAACACTAATTGTCAGAGGTGGACAAAGTCATTGTTATGCAAGTCCAAGTCGAGTCTGAAGTCATCAAATTCATGACTCGAGTCTGACTCGAGTCCAAGTCACATGACTCGAGTCCACACCTCAGAGGTGGGACAAAGTCATTGTTATGCAAGTCCAAGTCGAGTCTGAAGTCATCAAATTCATGACTCGAGTCTGACTCGAGTCCAAGTCACATGACTCGAGTCCACACCTCTGCTAATTGTTAACAACACTATTGTTAATAACAACATCCACAACATTAAATACGCACTACAATGACAATAGTTTAAAGTGATTTGAAGCATGTTTTATTTTCAAAATAGAAATATGGTTTTGGGGGGGGGGGGCACAGCTTTGTGGCGTCATATTTGAGGGGGGTCTGACTTTTTGTGACGCCGTATGACGCCATTTATGGACGGCCCCTAAGGTTTGTCTCCAACACACCGGTGGGCTGAAGTCGTAAACTTTGGCGCGTTGTTTACGTGACAAACCTTGCTGGCTGTGTCGGGTGGTGGAGGGTTACGACACATTTATATTTACGCGATATAACCCAAAAGCGTTTATTATGAATCACAAAGACACGTGAATTAGATTTTCTCATTTCATCAGGTGGTATTTATAATGTGTATTTAAAATGCAAATGCTGTTACCTTTTCAAACCACTTTCAAATGGTTATGCCACGTGGTGCCATGTGTCGTGTGCTGTGTGGTACCATCTCGTGTGCTGTGTGTGCTGTGTTGTCTGTTGTGTGTGCTGTTTGGTGTGCTGTGTGATGTGCTGTGTGATTTGGTTAGTGCTCTGTGGTGCCGTGTGGTGTGCTGTGTTGTGGTGCGTGGCGTGTGGTGTGCTGTATGTGTTGTGGTGTGTGCCGTGTGGTGTGCTGTATGTGTTGTGGTGTGTTTGCTGTATGTGTTGTGGTGTGTGGTGTGCTGTGTGTGTTGTGGTGTGTGGGTGCTATGTGTGTGGTGTGTGGTGGGTGCTGTAGTGTTGTGGTGTGTGGTGTGCTGTATGTGTTGTGGTGTGTGGTGTGCTGTGTGGTGTGGTGTGTGGTGTGCTGTATTGTTGTGGTGTGTGCTGTGGTGTCTGTTGTGTGTGGTGTGTGGTGTGCTGTGTGTTGTGGTGTGTGGTGTGGTGTGTGTTGTGTGGTGGTGTGTGGTGTGCTGTGTGTGTTGTGGTGTGTGGTGTGCTGTATGTGTTGTGGTGTGTGCCGTGCGATGCGGTGTGCTATGTGCTATGCTGTGTTTGCACGGGGCCACGTGGTGTGACGTGTAACACAGTGTGGCGTCACGTGATGCGTCGGTGCCACGTGTGTGGTTTGTGATGGGCGCAGCAGTGCAGTGGGAGTGCAAAGCGCTACGAACCTGACGACCCGAGTTCGATTCCCGCTCATGGCCAACGCATATCGTGTCAACCCACACGGTTTACCCGTAACCTTGTACAGGGAAATTGAGTTTTCAGGTCCATGTGGCGTTACAGCCGTTGAATTACGGACAAAACATTGATTTTGTCTGTTTGTGTTTCTCCCTTGTGATGGGACTTTGTAGGATGAACGTTGAGATGTATAATGGGCACGGGGTGACCACTAAGGGGTGAATTGGTCTGTAATAAGGTAGGGCACTGATAAGGGTTTGACAGGTATGCCAACGCCAGTGACGATTATCTGAACCGTTCCTGTGCCTCCCCTGGGTCGGCTGAGCCATAAATGAGTACCTGGTAGTGTGTGTAAACATCAGCACTGGGGAGACAAAGGCGGCCGGGCGTGGTGCTGGCCACCCACCTCCTCGTGTGCCGTGCCGCCTCCATAGGCGCTACTCGCTGACAGCACTTGCCCCAAACAGCCTGTTGTAGGCTTCACGCTGTGAGCAATGTTGCTTAATGTGGTGTAACGCGTGGGTGGTGTGCTGCGGTGTGGTGCGTGTGGTGCAGTGTGCTGCGGTGTGGTGTAACGCGTGGTGTAACGTGCGTGGTGCGTGTGGTGTAACGGGTGGTGCGGTGTGGTGAAACGCGTGGTGTAACGCGTGGTGTAACGCGTGGTGCGGTGTGGTGCAGTGTGCGGTGTGGTGTAACGCGTGGTGTACCGTGCGGTGCGGTGTGGTGTGGTGTAGGGGTGCTGGGCGAGACGGCCCTCCACGTGGCCGTGCAGTGCGAGAACCTGGGCGCGGCGCTCGCCCTCCTGGACGCGGAGCCCACGCTCATCAACGAGCCCATGACCTCCGACCTCTACCGGGTAACGAGCGCTGCGTGAAGTTCGCGAGACGACACCGGCGTCCGGTCGCGCGCAAGGGGAACGCGGCCGCCACGCGTGGCCCTCCACGGCGAGGGGTCACGGGCGAGCTCCGCGGTATGCGAGCGACCGCGGGCTGCGCCACGCATGGGGCGAGAAGAGCCCAAGGGATCACACGGGGGCATTGGTGGTGCGGTGCCGCACGTGCCCGGGGCAGTGTGTGGAGGCGACTCGTGAAGGACGCTGCTGGGCAGTTGGGGGCAGTCGCCCTCCAGCAACAATGGAGGGCAAGAGAAGAGGAGCGACGCTCACAACAACGAGTGGAGCGCCGGGCGGCTAAAATGCAGCAAGTTGCACAGTAGGGGGCACAGGTGGTGCATCAGCCAGTCACCTCAGTCATCTCAGTCAGTCGACCCGTGGCACCTGCTCCTGCCAGCGGGCGTTCGACACTTCACGTGGCCTCAACGTGCACATGGCCTGGCACAAGCCTCGTGGTGACGTCACCACCACTTAGTGGCGAGTAGCGGTTGCTGTTGCCACAGGAGCTAGGCAGTGCACACACACAGAGCTACTATGAAGAGGGTGGGGGGGTGGCGATATGGACGTGGGGGGGGGGGGTCATGGTCAATCACGCGACACCACTGTGGACCACGATCCAGCCTGGCTACAAACAACATTGTTGTCAGGCCGTGGTCATCAGGAGTGGCTCGGATTACGCGCACTGCCAGATGGCCGAGATGGAGCTCTTCGATGAACGCGGCGGGCGCGCGCTGAAAGCACCGCGGCCGCCTGCGACGCTCAAATTAAATCGCCTACAAAGTGGCGCTGGCTGGCCGGCGAGATGAAGGGTGGGGGGGAGTGAATGCCGGTTTATATTTTATTTTGCGCGCAGCTGAGCGAAAGTGGCCAAACCGAGGGAGGGAGGGAGCACTTGGGACGATTCCCCCCTGCCGCTGGTTTATTGTCAGCAGGGCCGGGTTGTTTCATTTGTGAATGCTGACTTTTATTTGTTGTTAGCCTTGTAAAAATATTATTACATTTTTCTTTAACTGTTTTCCTTTTGAAATATTACTGGGGGCCTCACAGTACCGGTAGCCCGGGGCCTTCAACATCTTCATCCGGCCCTGGGTGTCAGCCCGGCACATGGCAGTC
Organism: Lethenteron camtschaticum; assembly: GCA_018977245.1. Lineage (NCBI taxonomy): Eukaryota > Metazoa > Chordata > Hyperoartia > Petromyzontiformes > Petromyzontidae > Lethenteron > Lethenteron camtschaticum. The sequence continues at coordinate 10,358,315 of MU249596.1, forward strand.
ACGCGCTGTGGGTCTCTCTATCACTCGACAAGGAAGGGGAGAATGAGGCCCCCCCCCCCCAGGGCCCCCCCACCCCACCTTCTCTCTCTCTCACTTGGGTTGCAGCGAAACGCAACGAGAGGAATGTGCAGCAGGTCAGCAGTGACGGTGGCTCGGAGATGTTAACTACCTCGCTGGGTATACAGGAAGTCGTGGGTTCGATCCCGACGGCTGCTGCTGTATATTTGGAGTTTGCGTCTCTCTCTCTCTCCCCGTTTTTCCCTCCACATTTAGAATCAACATCACGCGTTTAGAGTATTTGGCTGCGATACATGATGATGAGCCACTTCGTTGAGCTATCATTCTCAGTGGGCCTTACATGGTAGAATACAACATTGTTTATAGGAATAGTTTAGTTTATCAGAGGCAGCGGACGGTGCTGGACATCCCACCACAGGCAATTTCGTATGCGCTTGCCGTGCCGTGCGCGCATCAGCGCTGCGGAAATTGGAGAACAATAAAAAAAACACTTTCAGAAATAATCAGGGGACAAACGCGACAACGACTCTACACGGATGAGTGACAAAGGGTGAGCGGTGTTACGGGCTGGCACGCACGGTGCCGGAAGGAGGTGCAGAAAGCTCCAGAGGATGTGGCAGGACATCCTGACCACCGTTGTCTCGCGAACCCTCGGCGGCCGCGGCGTGAGTGACAAATGACGGCGCGTCGGCGTTGGGCGAGCCGCAGCGAGGAGCGGGATCGCGTGGCGACCGCGGAGCATCGACGATGAGTAGTGCGGGCGGCGGGCATGGCGCCGGTGCACGCAAGTAAACGGGGGGTGCCACCTGCCAAATTCCCCGCTCCGTTGTGGTGCCTGAACCTCTTCAGCCCAGGGGCCCCGGTGTAGCCACACCGGCCCGCACACTCGGCAGCCGCACCCCCGTGCAGCCGCGAAGCCGTCGGCTGCATCACAATCGGCCTCTCCCGCCCCCCGGTCCGTGCAGGTCAGACGGCGCTGCACATCGCCGTGCTCAACCAGAACGTGAACCTGGTGCAGGAGCTGCTGCTACGCGGGGCGGACGCGGAGTCGTCGCGCACCACCGGCTCCTACTTCACCGGCAAACACCGCAAGCACACGCACTACGGTACAGCCGCAGTACGCCGTGCCGACTATGGCACCGTGGCGCGGCGATGGTAGCGACGCAGTCCGGCGACGCTATGACCGTGGTCACGGCTGCGTTGATGCCGAGGTACCATGAAAATGAACTTGACTAAACACAGCATCAGTTGCAAAGATTATTAAGATTTGAAATACTAAGATTATGATCTCACAGTACGTGAGATCACAGGATAATGTGAGATCACGGTGACCCCAATGATTCTGTACGGATCGGAGTACTCTGCTCTGAGGAACGCTACCGAGCACACGGTCCTATCTGGAGAGACGTGCCGGCTGAGGTGAAATCCCGGTGCCATGAATTTACAACAAAATGTGAAAACAATAAATAATTCCTTAAACAACGACTTCAAAAAATAAGATTGATGACACCACCCGGCACTGTTCACTCTCGCCGCAGGGCTGAGTTTTGATATCGATGAGGCCATGGCTGAGGATATTTTTGGGAGCAACGCAAAGCATGGGGTCAGCAGACTCCCGTACTCACTGCGGTTTCACCCGACATTTTATACCCTGCCCTGATAGAGAGGAGATTGGCCAAAGAGAAATTTAAAGCAGGGTGGGATACCTATGGGCCAGGGGCCATAGACTTGGGCGCCATGGTGGCTAGGAGATGTTAACTACCTCGCCGGGTATACAGGAGGTCGTGGGTTCGATCCCGACCCTGACGGCTGCTGTATATTTGGAGTTTGCATTTCTCTCTCTCATTAGCATCATCATGGTGGCTAGGAGATGTTAACTACCTCGCCTGGTATACAGGAGTGGAGCCTTACCTGGTAAAATAAAACATATTTTTAGTTTTACAGTTTAGTTAGGACTTAATGTCATACACGCCCTGCGGCACACGAGGCCTACTACCTTGAAACATCCCACAACCGACGTTCACCCGCCACCCTAAAATGTATCTCGGCCACGCTGATCGGGCACGTGGAAGGGGGACATTTTTCCACCCGACTCATTGGTGTTCCGAGCATCGCCATAAGTGCCACGTGATCGGCGCCTCTCGGCAAGGAATCGCCAGACTGTGGGATACGTCAACTGCGGGACGTTTTGTTGGTGAAAATGGAAACTTTTGATTTACAAAAAAAAGTGCAAATCCAGCGCACGTGAGGAGTGGGGGCGAGTGCATGGTGTGTGCTGCGCGTGCTGTGTGCCCCCCACTCCCTCCCCCCCGGGCCCCCCAGGCGAGTACGTGCTGTCGTTCGCCGCAAGCACGGGGAACCTGGAGCTGGTGCGACTGCTCCTGCAGCACGGGGCCAGGGTCAGCGCGCAGGACTCCCGCGGTGAGCGCCGCACCTCCTCAGTCGGCCAGTCGCACAAAGCGCCCTTTCTCACCGCACGTGGGACAGGTGAAGGCGGCCGCAGCACTCGCCCCACGCGCGGTCCTCTTCCCAGAGTTGGCGGTGAGGAGCGCCTCCCTCCCGCCGCCTTTCTGCCCTTTGGCAGTCTCGCCGCATCGTGAATCATCGGGAGCCGCGTGCCCGCGCACACCCTCGGTGTGCAAGAGACGAGCAACGTCTCGGCACCTCAACGCCTCATCGCCACCCCCCACCCCACCCAAATGTGCGCTCCCCCGGCTCGCAGGCAACACGGTCCTCCACACGCTGGTGCTCCAGACGAACCGCATCATCGCTTGCCAGATGTACGACTTCATCCTGGCGAGCACGCAGTGGGGCGAGGGCGATGTTTCCCCCGAGTCGATTCTCAACCACCGCGGCTACACCCCCCTCAAGCTCGCCGCGGCCAAGGGCAACGTGGTGGTGAGTCTCGCACTTGGACGGCTGGCGGCGTCTCTCCGCTGTGCCATCTTCAGTTCCGGCGGCTTTGACCGGAGACGTTCGACGCCCGATGTTGACAGATGTTCCAGCACCTGGTGAAGCGTCGCAGAGTGGTGCAGTGGTCGCTGGGCACCGTGACGTCCACCCTGTATGACCTCAGCGAGATCGACTCGTGGGAAGACGATCGCTCGGTGCTGGAGATCATCACCACGAGCCACAAGCGCGAGGTCTGACGGAGTGCGCCGCCTTGCGCCACCACGCCACCACCACCACCACCTTGNACCACCACCACCACCACCTTGCACCACCACCGCCACCACCTTGCACCACCACCACCTTGCACCACCACCACCACCACCTTGCACCACTACCACCTTGCACCACCACCACCGCCACCACCTTGCACCACCACCACTGCCACCTTGCGCCACCACCGCCACCACCACCACCACCGCCACCTTGCACCACCACCACTGCCACCTTGCACCACCACCATCACCGCCACCAGCTTGCACCACTGCCACCACCTTGCACCACCGCCACCACCTTGCACCACCGCCACCGTGCTTCTTTCTCAGAGAGGCACCGACCGCCACGTGCTCACGTGATGTGTTTGTGCAATTTGTACTTTTATACTTTATTTTCAATTATTATATTTTGTGACTTGCTTGGCTGCCCTATACTTTTCGGTTTTTGTCTCGTTTCTTGCTGAAACTCTCTGACCTGCCCCTACTGGACAAAACGAGCTTCACAGCTCATGGGATTCTTCCAGTCTCAATAAAGGTTCTGAGCTGGTGCTGGGCTAAACGTCCAACAACGCTGGCAACTTGCTGACGACGGGGTCAAATTGCTTTGCCACCCCTCAGGCTCGCCAGATCCTGGAGGTGACCCCGTGAAGGAGCTGATCAACATCAAGTGGACGCGGTACGGGCGGCGCTACTTCCGCATGTGGACCATGCTCTACATGGTCTACATCACCAGCTTCTCGCTCGCCTGCATCTACCGGNCCCTAATGATGCGCAGAGACAACGCCACGGACCCACGCGACGACGTCATCCTCGTCCAGAAACCCCTGTCCGTGCGTGCCAACTTCACCCATCGCTTGGGGCGGGGGAGGTGGGGGGTCAGTTAAGCTGCATTTTGCAATCATCCCTATTTTGAGCCCCACTGAGTCTGTTCCACTCTTGACACAGTAAACCTGCAGCTGTTGCAATGGGGGANGGGGGGGGGGGTTCATACAGAGGTCCACGATTTGTTATCTCAGGCATTAATTGTACCAAACCGGCTGAATCGGCGGATGCCAGACGATACCATCGCCACGGTATCGGCTGTCAGCCGCCTTTGCATTTTTGGCTCCCGTTTGAGTTGTTATGAAAAGCCCTCTCGCTCTCTCTGCTCGAGGGTTTCCGTGGACCTGACAGGTGGCGAAAAAAAACCCACCGGGGTGAGTTTTTGCAACCGGTTTCTTAGCCGCGCGTTATTCGGGGTTGGTTGGTTGATTTTTTTTCTTGTTTTTCTTGTTTTTTGGCTGACAACTCGGCACGGTGGCCCAAACCGGTGACAGCCGGCAGGTCCTACTGACGCAACGTTCGCGCCTGTTACGCTCCTGATCTGACACACGACGCGCGACATTTGCAAAACATTTTATTTATTTTTTACGAAAAGACGACAAAAGGTGTTGTGTTGTTGGCCTCTCTTTTGGTGAATGATGCCAAAAATACAGAGCACAGCAGAACCCTCGTAACGTCTAATCGCTCAACGACGGGCCTCCGTAGAGCCAAATGTGCAGTGTATAGTGTAGTGTATAGTGTAGTGTATCGTGTAGTATAGTAGTGTAGTGTATNGAAGTGTAGTGTATAGTGTAGTGTAGTGTATAGTAGTGTAGTGTATAGTGTAGTGTAGTAGTGTAGTGTATAGTGTAGTGTATAGTGTAGTGTATAGTAGTGTAGTGTATAGTAGTGTATAGTGTAGTGTATAGTGTAGTGTATAGTGTAGTGTATAGTGTAGTGTATAGTAGTGTAGTGTATAGAGTGTAGTGTATAGAGTGTAGTGTAGTAGTGTAGTGTAGAGTGTAGTGTATAGTGTGTAGTGTATAGTGTAGTGTATAGTGTAGTGTAGTATACAGTGTGTAGTGTAGTGTAGTGTAGTAGTTATAGTGTATAGTGTAGTGTAGTGTATAGTGTAGTGTATAGTGTAGTGTATAGTAGTGTAGTGTATTATGTAGTGTAAGTAGTGTAGTGTATAGTGTAGTGTGTAGTACAGTAGTGTTTAGTATTGTAGGTTAGTGTATAGTAGTGTAGTGTATTGTAGTGTATAGTGTAGTGTATATAGTGTAGTGTATNATAACGTAGTGTATAGTAGTGTATAGTGTGTAGTGATNGTAGTGTAGTGTATAGTAGTGTATAGAGTGTAGTGTAGAGTGTGTAGTGTGTAGTAGTGTATAGTANTGTATGTATAGTGTAGTGTATAGTAGTGTAGTGTATAATAGCGTAGTGTATAGTGTAGTGTGTAGTAGTGTAGTGTGTAGTTTATAGTGTATTGTAGTGTATAGNAGTGTATATTGTAGTGTATAGTAGTGTTAAGAGGGCTTCTACTCTATGACTTTAATAAGTCCTCGGTAAACTGCTGTGGTTGTAGTTTTTTTACGAGTCGCAGTTATAAATCAGATTCAGAATCTAACTTATCCCTGGAGAAATCCGATCAGCTATAAAGCTATTTTTCCCCAGTGAGATGTTAGAGTAGAGGGGCGCGGGTCAGAAAGTTGCAAGAACGAACGATGCAAAAAAACGATCGGAGTGCAAAGTATAGGACAGGTGAGCAAGTCACTAAACATAAATACGTCAAATAGATAAAAGTGTTTAAGTGTATCGTGGGTAATTACACCGATTACCACTCTCAGGCAAGGCAGCAAATCAACAGACAACACACGGTCCCGATAGAGATGTGCACGTCAAACAATTGAACAATCGATGCTGCACAGGCAAGACATGAAATTCACAAATCGCATTTTGCAAACGCGGTTATTATCACCAGCACAAATCGCGTGCTTCTCGACATTCTTTGGAGGGAGGCGTCGCGACGTTAGAGGGAGGAAGCTTGTCGGAGTGGCTCCGACGTGCCGGGAGTCTGGCTGCCACGGCACGCCACGTCTCCAGGTGGCGGCGGTGCTGCCCGGCTGAGTCACAGACCCCCCCCACCTCACGCCGGCACCTGGGGGTGGGCATAGCCATCCAGGGTGCCAGGTGGTGGCAACTCCCGGCAGGGTCCGTCGGCTGGTGGTGCTCGAGGTGCCGGGTTGTGAAGAGGTCGTGGGCGGCGGAGGGGGGGGGTTGGACCAAGGCGGATTTCCTACTCCGTTCCGTGCAGCAGAGCCCGTGCCATCTGAGCGACGAGCTGGGAAACTGCCTCTCGGGAGTAGATGGCGTGGTCCGAGCGAGCCGAGTGCGTGATTTGAATCACCAAGTAAAAGAATTAGAGATAGAAACCATTCATAGTTGAACATTATCGAGAACAAATAGGCGACGATAAACTGCAGTGCAGTGGGACAGAGCGAATCTACCCGGCGTCATTCCCGTGACACGACAGAGATTTTTGTCCCACCGTTGGCGACCTTCAGCATCTATCGCAATCAGCCACTGCCACCGGCAAGAGCCCCCCACGTCGCCGAACGTCTCCAGCCAACTCGCAGCCTTCACTCGTCACCTCGCACTCACACCCCCACCCCTCTCCATAGCCCAGCGCCACGTGTCCCTTGGTCCGTTTTCCCAAGTGCAGTCGCACAAACAACAACAACAACCGCCATTCGCCACTAATTGGCGGTGACCTCCCACGGAGCCTGTTCCAGGCTGTGTGCACCTTAAGGCCACGTGAAGTGTCGAAGGCTCGGAGGTCGCGGGACAGATCCAGGTGCTGTGGGTTGACTCACCAAGGTGACAGGCCGATGCGGCCGCTGCGCAGTTGCACCACACCTACACACAGCAGCAGCAGCAGGCCACTCCTGCCGACCGCTTTGTGTGTAGGGCAAGCTCAGGTCTCAGATGTTGCCTGGACATTGTACACAAGACCAAGTGGAGCAGTGGCTACCATTGGCAAGTGAGCGAATTATATTGGCGAGTGACATTGCCCCGATCGTTTTGATGGACGCACCGTGCCCTCCCCCCCCCCCACCCGTGTGCCTGGCCGTGCAGGAGAGCTACCAAACACAGCTGGACTTTGTGCGTCTCGGGGGTGAGATCATAAGCATCCTGGGGCCATCACCATCCTCCTGCTGGAGGTGAGAGGGGCCCTGCGGCCGCCGCGTCCGCTCTGTGTCCAGCCCGTCCGGTGTCACGCACGCTCCGTACTCCCGAGTATCTGTGTCGTTGCCCACGTTTCTCAGCGCACCGCGGTGGCGATGCGTTAACTACCTCGCCTGGAGGTCGTGCGTTTTGGGTCTCTCTCTATCGCTCGCAAAGGAAGGGGGAGCGAGGGGGGGCTCCCCCCCACCTATCACCCACCCTCTCTCTCTCTTTGCCGAGCGGCAAACGCTGCCCTTGGGTTGCGGCGAAACGCAACAAGAGGAATGTGCAGCAGGTCAGCAGCCATGGTGGCTGGGAGATGTTAGCTACCTCGCCGGGTATACAGGAGGTTGTGGGTTAATCCAAACCCTGACGCCTGCTGCTGTATATTTGGAGTTTGCTTCTCCCCGTGGTCGCGTGGATTTTTCTCCGGGTCTGGTGAAATAAAAAAAGTTGAGTTTTTAGTTTAGTTCAGTAAGCATGTTTACTTCTAAACGCGTGCAGAACGCTCCCCTCCGTTCCCTTCCGCCAGTCGTCGCGCCGTGGCCGATGACGAGGCTGCGCTGTCTCATTCCGCGGCTTATTCTTGTTTTTTCTGCCACGGTGATCGCTCTCTCCGTAGACCCACGCACATGCCGCCAGTCAGACCCTGCTTGCGTGGACGGCCATTGCGCCGAGTGGCAACCCCTGACACGAGGACACTTCAGATAAAGGCGCAGCTGGGCTTGATCCCGGGGGAGGGTGAGTGGGAGGCGTGCATCTATCCCAGCGTCCACTGCAATTTTTCATAAACTTGCTGCCATCATTGCCACGTCCTCTCACCCTGCAACCCCCCCTGCCCCCATAAAAAAGCATCTCTCCACTTTGGCCGACTCCACAATCGTGGCGACGGAATGGGGGTTCGCGTGTATATGTCTCTCCACGTGTGGAATCGACCGGCACGTGAACTGTAAACAACAACAACAACAAAACCATTGAACCGACTGCTTTGGTCGTTGTTGCAAGCAAAAAAAACGACCTCCGTCTCTCTGCCAAAAGTGATGGAGAGACAGCCAGCGCATCTACCCACGAATAGCCCCCCCCCCTTTTTACTTCCCTTCATTTCCGCACCGAACTGTTGCCTTACACTGATGACATCTCTCGCCGGCTCAGATAGTGCACGAATTGCATAATTCCGGGAATAAACAAATGTGGCTTATCTCGCGATTTCTATCCAGAATTTACACACGAGAGTATACACAGGGTGTGGCCAATCTACATCGTACATCGTAGCATGTAACAGACTGTTGGGGCAAGTGCTGTTAGCGAGCACCTATGAAGGCCGGAACGGTACGCGAGGGGTGGGTGGCCAGCATCGCGCCCAGCCGCCTTTGTCTCCCCAGTGGCGATGTTTTTACGCACCACACCAGGTACTCATTTGAGGCTGAGTCGACATAGGGGAGGCCCATGACCAGTTAAGATAATCGTCACCGGTGTTGGCCGTGAGCGGGAATCGAACTCGGGTCGCCGGGTTTGTAGCGCAGTGCACTAACCATTGCGAAGTATGGTTCATACACACACACACACAAGCTTCAGTACAGTCCCATGTCATATCGAGTTTATTTTAAAGCTTTACAACTGAAAACATTTAGAGCTCAGCTCTCTGGTACATCCGTCTGTAACAGGGGAGTCACCACAACTCTCGTGAAAATGTCAATGAACCTGCAGTGTATAGTTTAATTCCTTTGAGGAACATTTAGTCAGTTAAATGCCGGACCAGTTGAATGAATGGTTGCCCAAAGTTTGAGAAAAGCCATCGGGGGAAAAGGACTATGCATATATAAATACATATATAAATAAAAAACAGCTTTGACAGCTAGCCCGTCAGCTGACATGCTGCCAATGAGATACATCAGAGAAGCGAACGCATGTTGCCACGTCGTTACGACATCCGTGGGCAGGCGTGTGATTTATTTCCCCCCTGTTTATGGCTGTGCGTGTTTCCTGTGCCCTCACTTAGATCCCGGACATGATCCGCATCGGGTTCTCGCGCTACTTCGGAAACATTGTGACCGGAGGGCCTTTCCACATCATCATGTGAGACCACCCCCCGCCCCCCGGCACCTTCACGCGTCTCGCACGCACACGAAAAACACGCACAAAGATCCCGTGGGGGGAGAGGGGACGATGCCCCTCCGGTGCATCTCAACCCCCCTCACCCGCCCCCCCCCCCCCCCGCCCTTTGCACTTTTCTGCCCCGGAGCGGCCCACGTTGCTGTCACCACACGGCAGATTTGTTGTTGCTTTGGGCGTGAGTCGCTGGACGCGAGAGCGGCGCTGGACACGTTTTCGCAGAGGTCTTCTTCGGCGTCGTCGGGAGATAAAAACAAAACAAAAAAACTGCATTCCTTTTCATTCTCGGAGGCGGCCCAGAAGTGCAGTCTCCCGTAATGAATTCCAAGCGGAGGAGGCAGTGCGAGTGCAAAGCCGCTTCTTGGATGGCGTCGTGCTCACAGACTGGGTCACACGTCTGCAGCGCGACCTCTCCTTCCACGCTCACGCCACAAGCGCCGCGCTGTGCGCAGGCACCTGCCGCCCCCCCGCCACCACGTAGAGAAGCCGGTTTTGTAGAGAGGGGCTCCAAGTGGTGAGCCAGAATATCTGAGGGACTGTGCGGAGTACGTGAAGATGGCACCTAGGGACAGGAATGAGTGGAGAAGTTTGACAGCGGTGGCAGACACCCCACGGCGGTGGGCAAATACGCGACGAACTGATGCACCATCACGTCACCATCAATCTAGAGCTAATACGTACTCTACGTATGTTAAACTTCTTTCACGCCGTACGTAGCCAACCGCGCTGAATCGGAGTTGCGGGCGGCNGGGGGGGGAAGTACAAAAAATGAAACTCGCAAAAAGCGCTTCTAAGGACATTCGTGCCCTGTAACGTAACCAACCGTCTAATCGGAGGCACCCACAAAGCTGTGCGACGCGGTGTTGTACCGCCGCCACCGCTGCTCCGTGACGACGGTGGTGCGCGTGTCCCCCCCCCCCTCCCCCAGGGTGTGCTACGCGTGCCTCGTGGGACTGCTCTTCGTCATGAGGCTCGCGGGCGCCCAGGGGAGTCTGTGCCCATGTCGCTGGCGCTGGTGCTCGGCTGGTGCTACACGCTGTTCTTCGCTCGCGGGATCGAGATGCTGGGCTCGTTCACCGTCATGATACAGAAGGTGCGACGTGAATCCCCAATATTCCGGTTGCGCGCTTTGTGCATTTAATCAGAGCTATGAAGCTTGTTTCACAGATGTCCAATAGCAGAGGTGGGGAAGCTATTCAACACTGAAGGCTGAATAGGACTTTCAAATATCTTTGGCGGGCGATATATTAGCAAAGATAAACATCCTTGTGTGGCCTTTCACAGACTGTTGGGGCAAGTGCTGTTAGCGAACACCTATGACGGCATACTCTTAGTTCTTTCGGTAAAGTCACGTAGGTAAAAAATGAAATTAAAATTAATAAAAATAAAACAATAAAAAACAAAAAATCACGACGTTTCGGAGGCAACACAAGTCTCCGTCACCAGGTGGGACCATCACAGCCATATTTGCTGCATCAAGTGAAGCAAGGATTCAAGATGTAAGCCCTTAAATGCAAGTTGAGGGGGGAGGAGAGGTCGGGAGCTTATCAGAATGTGGTAGCCAATGAATGGAACGTATCGGGAGGGAGGGGGCGGGGCCAAAAGAATGCACGAAGTGGTACACGAGAGTCGGCGACGTGGACGTGGTTGTGTGCAAGTAACTATTGTTGCACATGCTAACGTATTGGAAGGGGAGGGGGGCTAAAAGAGGGTATGGGGTGCAAGTGTACGTGGACATGTGTATGTAAAAAAAAAGACTGAATTACACATTTTTGGACCATCTTACCTGACAGGCACTATTTTACTTTACTTTACCGAGTGTTAACATCCCCAGTGTTTAACAGTACTCTCTTTATTGTCAGCCAACACTGGTATAAACATGGGCATTTTCGTTCTTTTCTATCATGTGTATCAACAGGTGCTTGTACATACACTTGTCCACGTACACTTGCACCCTATACCCTCTTTTAGCCCCCCTACCCCTCCCCTTCCAATACGTTAGCATGTGCAGCAATAATTACTTGCACACAACCACGTCCACGTCACCGGCTCTTGTGTACCACTTCGTGCATTCTTTTGGCCCCGCCCCCTCCCGATACGTTCTACGTAGCACTTCGTGCCTTCTTTTAGCTCCGCCCCCCTCCCTCCCGATACGTTCCATTCATTGGCTACCACATTCTGATAAGCTCCCCGACCTCTCCTCCCCCTCAACTTGCATTTAAGGGCTTACATCTTGAATCCTTGCTTCACTTGATGCAGCAAATCTGGCTGTGATGGTCCCACCTGATGATGGAGACTTGTGTTGCCTCCGAAACGTCGTGATTTTTTGTTTTTTATTGTTTTATTTTGATTAATTTTAATTTCATTTTTTACCTACGTGACTTTACCGAAAAAACTAAGAGTATAATTCCTTGCAGTCACGAAAGCTTCAAATCTAGAACCTATGAAGGCCTGCACGGCGCACGAGGGGTGGCTGGCCAGCACCACACCCGGCCAGCCTTGTCTCCCTAGTGGCCATGTTTACACACCACACCAGGTACTCAAATGAGGCTGAGTTGACCTGGGAGAGGCCCAGGACTGGCTCAGATAATCGTCACTGGCATTGGCCGTGAGCGAGAATCGAACTCGGGTCGCTCCACTACCGCTCACCACAGACACACAGACCTCAGTCACTCCAAGAGAGAGAGGCCTTTTGCAGCAACAGAAGTGGCCAAGCTTGTGAACGTGAGCTTAAGGTTTCTGACCCCTGATTTTCAAGGCACAAAGCAAAGCCAACTTGTTAATTGGGTTCATTTTTAAATCCTTTATATTAAGTTCGCATGCTTGCTTGCTTGCGTCTTTTGCTGCTTGCTTGCCTTGCTTGCTTGCTTAGGACCGGCAAATCTTCGGTCGTTTTTTCTTCGTGATAGCTGCATTCAACAGACTCGTTTGGACAATCCCATTTATTTTTAGGCAAAAAAATTATTATATTCAATAGCGATTCTGGTGGCTGAACGTCAGATAGAGCCCACGTAACCCCTCCACAGGCCGTGGCGAGTAGCGCAGTGTCGCCCTCCCCCATGCCAGGCGCGGCATCCCCACGCTCCACAGGCATTTTTAAATCATTAAGTCGCTGCCACGCGGTTTATTGAAATTCGTATACTATTATTGGCTGATCGTATTATTTTGATTTTCGACCCGTGACCATGGGAGCCCAGTTTCTTAGGGTGGCGCGTTCATCATGGCAATCCATTTCTCGATGAGAATTATTTAACGATGCGGTTTCGGTGCACCAATGTATTCCAGTTTACCATGGGAGCCCTGTTCACCATCGGCGCCCAGCCTGCCCTCGGAGCCCGGCTCATTAANGGGCTGCAGTGCTCTTGAAATTCCAATTGGCCTCTGAGTCCCCCTGACCATGGAAGTCCAGTTTACCATGGGAGTCCAGTTCACCATGGAGTCCAGTTTACCACGGGAGTCCAGTTTACAATGGGAGTCTAGTTTACCATGGAAGTCCAGTTTACCATGGGAGTCCAGTTTACCATGGAGTTCAGTTTACCATGGAAGTCCAGTTTACCATGGGAGTCCAGTTTACCATGGGAGTCCAGTTTACCACGGGAGTCCAGTTTACCATGGGAGTCCAGTTTACCATGGGAGTCCAGTTTACAATGGGAGTCCAGTTTACCATGGGAGTCCAGTTTACCATGGGAGTCCAGTTTACAATGGGAGTCCAATTTACATGGAAATCCAGTTTACAATGGAAATTCAGTTCACCATGGAAGTCCAGTTTACCATGGAAGTCCAGTTTACCATGGGAGTCCAGTTTACCATGGGCAGGGGTCGGCAACCTGCGGCTCACTAAGGACTGTTTCATGACGTTGTTCATTTATCACCACCACCTCTCGTGTTCACGGTGCATTGGGGCTCTTCAAATATTGCGGGTTTTTTTTACCGAATTAGAACAAAAAATGGCTCTTTGTTGTTTCGGTTGCCGAGCCCTGCCCATAAGCCGTGGCACTTTGGCCGGCGGGGTAGTGACCGGTCACTTGACCACCTTGGCCTGCAAAAGCCAAATGGTGGCGATGAGAAAAATCTGGGTGACATAATCACAGGCGGTATCCGGTCCACGACGGTCCACGTCTAAAGCGTTTGTATAATGCCACCGCGGATCGATTTACGACTCAGAGACTTGACTCACGACGCATCCTCCGACAACGACTCCGAACGCATTCGAACGGAGTCGGTTCTGGTTTCCGATGTGATCTGGTGTTGAGCTTTTGTGTTTTTCCCGTGCATTTTCACCTCCTAAACCCTCTTGAATACGTTTCGCCAGTTGTCTACGGGAAAATAGGGTCTCATGTACGACAGATCTGACTTCGGATTTACGACGATTTGGTCTGTATTTGTCTGTTGGCCATAATCTTCAAAGTATATATTTTTGATCTTACTCATGCCGGAAAGTTTGACTTCATTTCTACAATCAGTGAAGGATTCCGCTTGTGTGTGTGTGTGCGTCGCTCCCCCCTCTCGTACAGATGCTGTTCGGGGACGTGTTCCGGGTGTGCTGGCTCATGTTCATGGTCCTCATGGGCTTCACCTGCGGTAAAGACGTCGTCATTAAGTTACTTGGGAGACCTCACGGGGACACAGCCGCGGAAATAAAAACCTAGCCCCAGCCCGGCCAAGTAAATGTAGAGAAAATAAGAATAGGTTTTACTCTTTCTGGCAATACAACACGTATTAGGATGTTCAAACACCATCAAGTCTGCATGCACCATACAGACTTGTGGTGAACATGCAAACAAACATGATCTAAAAATAATGTATGCATTTTTCTATTCTTGGGTCTTTCGGTAATGCCACATAGATAGAAAAATAAACAATATCACGATGTTTCGATCGCAACACAAGCAATCGTCATAAGGTGAGAAATATCGCGGGAGAGCTGCTGAGAACAAATATATGGTGGAGCGCTGCTAAGGCAGGGAGTTATAAAGGTTTGGGATGGGTGTAGCCAAGGGTCAGTGGGAGGGCTAGAGATTAAATTTGCATGTAAATGTGAGATCGGAGAAATCTTGACAAACGAAGCTGTGGGGTGACCATTGTATTGTGAGGGATTAGCATGTCAATGTAAGAAATGTGCTTGGAAAGAGCCATCGCCACATGGAGGTGGAAAGGATGGCAGGCGCCATTTACTAACACAGCTAAAGATGGCTGTGTTATGAATGTAACTNAGAGAGTCGAAAACACTGCTAACATGGGTAGGTAGGAAGGGAACATCACAGCCAGTTATGACCTAAACTGGTTAATAACGTCCTTCCACTGATTGCTCAGTTTGTACCCATCTCGGTTGAAATTGTGTTGTGTTTATATATCTGGATGGCTTCATGAACGAATATGTGCTGATAGCCAGTGGGCTTGCAGAGTACCCTCGTCTTGGCAAAATCAAATTCGTGTATGCCCACAGCATTAAAATAATGATCAGCCACGGCTGAGGTATTAGTCCTCCCGTGTTTCAAATCTGCCATGTTCACGAACCCGGTCCGAGACATGTCACTTAGTTCCCCAATGTAACTGCTGCCGCAGACAGCTTAGTTTGTAGACACCGGGGTATTGCATGTCAGGGATCACATCCTTCACACATGGGATAAAATCACGAATTTATGTACTGTGTTGAATCGTACCTGGATCTTGTGTTTTCTTGATTTTGGAAATATATTTGGTACCCCTACTATGTATGGCAAGGTGATGTTTTGATTAGGCCCTCAGATGGTTTTCCAATGGTTGGGGTGAAGATTTACATATTGTGTAGTCTGAATACCCATTTTTGAGGGCTTGGTGTACGTGTTCCAGTTCACTGACTAGGTAATGATGGTCGGAAATGGATCAAGCTCTATGGTGTAGAGTTTTGATGAGGGAATTATTCTGGGATGGATGGTGGTGGGAGTCAGGTTTTAGGTAGGCATCCGTATGGGTGGCTTTCCTGTAGAGCCATCAGGTCTCTTTCTATTAAAACATCTAAGAATGGTAACTTGCCATCCTTTTCCACCTCTGGTGAATGATGGCTGGGTGTATGGAATTGATGTGGTTGAAGAAATGGCCCAGAGCTGGTAGGCCATGTGGCCAGATGACGAACGTGTCATCTACATATCTCTTCCACAAGGACGTAGAGTGGATGCCTGGATGCATCTGTCTCAAAATTTTCCATGAAAACATTGGCTACAACTGGAGATAAGGAGAACCCATTGGGGTACCTTCAACTTGTTTGTAGAATGTTCCATTCTAGGTGAAGTAAGTGTTGGTGAAGCAGTGTCTAACCAGGGCCGGTACATCAGCATTCAGTCCTTGTTGGACCAAATCTTCAATGATTGCAATGGTGTCATACACAGTAACGTTGGTAAACAAAGTTACCACATCGAAACTGACAAGCAAATCACCTGGAGATAGTGAGATGTCCTTAATTGAAGATATCAAGTGAGCTAGTTAGGTACAGCTGAGGTAGTCTTATCAGTGAATGGTTGCAAGGTCTCAGACATAAATCGGGTCAGTTTGTAGGTGGGTGAGATAATGGTGGAGATGATCGGACGGAGTGGTGTACCTTTATGGATTTTTGGTAAGCCATAAAATCTGGGTGGTCTAGCAGCAGAGGGTTTAAGGAAAGCTGCTTGTTTGGTTCGATTAAAGATGTCGAATCAGTGATGATGATGTTGGTTTTCGTAACCAGGCAGTTGGTAGGATCTGTATTGATTTTGGTATAGCTGCCATCATTAAATAAGTCCTGAATTTTGTTATTGTATGTGGTTTTGTCCAAGATGACAGTGGCATTGCCCTTGTCAGCTGAGAGGATGATGATGTCATCTCTCTTTTTTAGTTGAGAAAGCTCAAGGGCTCATCCTTGATGATGTTGCTAACAGGTGTGTTCGCGGTTTTGAGGATTGCAGCCATTTCCGATCTTGCCATGTCTGCAGGAATATGTCCCAAAACCCTTTACGTATGCATTGCCTTTGAAACTGATTGCCCTACACCAGAAACAGTCTTCTTTAGGGCCTAAGTGTCGCCAGCGGTGTTTCGGCCAGAGAACAACGGCAAAAGACAAACAGTCCAGAGACAATGCAAGTATCGGCATGCTTATAGCTCGGGTCAAAGTTATATCTGTGGACCTTTTCTGGTTTTTTTTCCTCCACCTCGAGTTCTCCTTCGTCCCACCAATCCACTTGTTGTGTGAATGGCCTCTCTACTTTTTGATCCTTTTGCGCGTGAGCGCAAAGATCACCGAGTGGAATGTATTGGCCTCCGTAGGGCTTTTATGTAACCCCCACAAACCCAACAAAGTCTCATTTTCTGAGTTTGTGTAGATACACCCAGGAGCCTTCTCAGCAAGTTAATTTATGTTCCCAGTATATTTCTTCCAATCGAACTCAGCCACAAATGAGTACCTGGTGCGGTGCGTAAACATCGGCACTCGGAAACAAAGGCGGTCGGGTGTTTTGCTGGCCACTCACCCCCTCGTGTGTCAAAGTGCCGGCCTTCATAGGTGCTCGCTAACAGCACTTGCCCCAACAGTCTGTTAAGGCTATACGGGGCATATTTGTCTTGTCTTTGTCTTGAATTTAAATACGTAGAGAGAACTGCCATCACCCATGCCTCATGGATGCAGATTTTGGTTGGCCTTGAGATTCCCTTCGCTTTGCAGATTTAGTTTTTGTGTCAGTAGCCTTGGGTTTTGTTCCCGTTGGCAGTGTCAATACGAACCGGCACCACAATGCATACTTCTTTGTGACGAGTCAGAGCATGCCGTGTATGTGTGTGTACAATTTTCATGTATTTGCGAAAATCAAAACATAGGGCCTCCATTCACGTGTCTCACAAACCACATGTTGCACACTCGAAATGAAGGACGTGGCAGGTGCTCCAAATCGAGGGCAAGCACATTTATTTATTGTGGTTAATATTAATCTTGGAAGAACAGTACCGTCACTCTGTAAAATGCAACAACACGTTTCTCTTAAACACAATTCTACTACTGATAAACCATCCTTGTCTTTGACAATCACATTTGCACATCACTATTCGACTTACTTTAATCCTAAGCTGTATGTCTATCTATACCATCCACTTATATCGGTATATTACACCCATTATATGTACTGTATGTGTACAGTATATGTACTGTATCTCACCATTGTACAGCTTACTACTTTACATGTGTTCTATGCTCAATAGCATTGCAAGTAGTCATACTCTGGGTACATGGGCATGGTTATAGACTAAACAGTATTAGAGTTAGAGAATTACAATGACAGTAACTAATTACAGTGCGTCATCCCTTTACAATGCACAGTGCTAAAACGCCTCTAATTGCATATATCACAAACGAACAATTCAAAGCCAAGCTTAAAGTCTAGAACAAGTCTAGTACAAGTCTAAAACATTTATATAACGATCAAAACAACCTTTGGGTCCTTTACCTGTAAAATGCAACAACACGTGTGTTACAACCAGCCTTGCTCCCGAGCCGCCATAACCATGTGACCCTGCCAGCCACCTACAGGCCCGACTCAGTCCTCACATGCTGCTGTACACACATGCATTGATGCACAGCACATCAGGACTTTCACAGAACCACACTTTACTCCCTTGCTGCACAAGGGCATAATTAAAAGTGATCCATTCCTAATGTGCCACACACACAAAAGTGTATCGTCGTGCTATGCCGCCCTCTCCCTGCCTGACACCCCCCCTTGTCCCCACAGCATTCCACCTGACCTTTCAGACGATGAATCCTGAAAATTGGCCACAGTGGCAGAGCTTTGTCAGCGTGTGGTTCACCATGTTCCAGCTCTTTCTCGGCCTGCTCGACATTCCAATCAACTACGACCTCAACACGCCCGAGATCATCAAAATCCTTTACGTCTTCTACATGATTTTGCCTTTCTGCTCATGATCAACCTGCTCATCGCCTCTATGGGAGACACCCACTGGCGAGTGGCACAGGAGCACGACGAGCTGTGGCGCACGCAGGTCAAACACGCGCGCGCCCACGCGTGCACACACACACGCGGCGCACGCGTACACACGCTCGTGTAAATACAAAAGTCCCCCCCCCCATTATAGCTGCATTCTGATGGAAAGTGCTGTTGGCGAGCACAAATAAAGGTGTTGGTGGAGCGTGAAAGGGCGGCGCGTGGCCCCGCCTGCCCAGTACGGAGATTTTTAACTTCCCACCAGGTACGCATTCGAGGCTCAGTTGATCTCGAAGAGGGCCAGAAATTGTTCAGGTAATCGCCACTGATGTTCGCCATGGCCAGGGACCGTTGGGTTCGTAGCACAGTGTGTGAACCACTTGTACCGCCACTCCACCACAAGCTGCGTTTAACACGCACACACATGTGTGCATACGCATCAACAGCCTGCACGATATAACAAACACAATTTACAACGCGTGTACATTTCGAAAATCGTGCGCATTGTTCAATCGAGAACTCAAGAGCATAGAGCAGCCTGAACAGTTACTCATGAATAGGTTAGTCTGAACAGTTGAGCCTGTATAAGTGAAAGTCTTGGACTGCTGCTTGAATATGGGCGCCACGGTGGCAGATGTTAACTACCTCGCCTGGTATACATGAGGTTATGGTCTTAGATCCGACCCTAACGCCAGCTTTATATTTGGAGCTTGCATGTTCTCCCGGTGGTCACGTGGATATTTCTCTAGGTCCTCCGTTTTTCCCTCCACATTTAGAAACACGCGTTTATAGTATATACTGCTATAAATGTCCACACGATGACCACTTCGTTGAGCTGTCATTGTGATGACCAGGTCACTTCCGAAAAAGAGCTACGCAGCTCATTGGGCCCTACCTGGTAAAATATAAAATGTAAAAGTTTGTTAAGTTTAGGATGACGGTGCTTGGATGCTACACATGTGCAGTAGTGGGAGAGAGTTCAGACGGCTACCGGTGCAGTTACGGAGAGACTCCGCTCAGCCTGGTTCTGGGTGCGATGAGCAGATTGTTACACGTGCTCCTGAGGGCGCGGCGGTTTTGCCGTGGTCAGTGGAGTGAGAATAGTGGAGAGGTATGGGGGGGGGGGAGACCTTGAAATAGAGCTCATATGGGGAATTTGCTTTGGGTATAAGTGATGCAGAGGGACGGCTATGCTTTTTTCCCATCTGGAGGATTGGCTCTGAAGGTTTTGTTTTCGGTACGACAATGACAACAGGTGGCGGCCAGCACGATCCTGCTGGAGAGGCGGATGCCTCGCGCTCTGTGGCCCCGAATCGGCTGGTTCGGAGGAGGCTACGACCTGGATAAGCGCTGGTTCCTCCGGTGCGACACCCTCACCCTCACCGGGTCCACCCCACTGCCGCACACCGACGGCACCCGCGCACACGCAATTTTCACCCGTACAATTACATTTTTTGTCATTCGCTGCTCCATCCCATCTCGCCGATCAGTGCCTAGCAGCTTCAACAGACCCAAATCGACTCCGACTACGATCCGCGGCTCGCGGCGACCTCCCGCTTCGACCGCCGCGTGTAAACCTCGCGCGCGATACGGCCGGCGTAGTTTCGGGGGTCTCCGGCCCAAAGGCCTGGAACACTGCTACCGAGCTCACGTTCGAGATCCATCGCCGAGCCAATTCTGAAATGAACTCAAACGGCGCTGTTGTTTCAGAGAGCCTACTTCAGTGTGCGATCGATGCGCATTCGCGATGCGCTGGACTAGTCATGACCAATGTTCCTACATACTTCCGTGTCATGCCAAGTGCCGCGACTGCTTCGTTCCGCGGTGTTTTTTGTTGCGCACGAGTGCCATGGAGAGGAGCGTACGCGAAGAGCCAAAACAAAACTGCCGTGGGCCTTCACCGGCCCGCGGCAGACGCGCGAATCTGGCTCCGTGGCGAAGCTGACCGGTGTGCCGTCCGTTCACAGGATAGAAGAATGCAGCGACAACGCCATGCACAACATCAAGAGCTACACGAGCCGCAATCAAAAATCGAAGCCAAAGGGCGGCAAAGGCGCCGCGGAGGCGGAGGGGCCCGAGGAGGAGTACGGGAGCGACAACTACACGTACAGCCCGCCAAGCAGGAGCCGCAGCAGCTGCAGCTGCTGATGGTGCCGCCCTCCATCTTCGCCGGCCGCTCGTCAGGCCGCGGCTGGCAGATCCTGCGAGAAACCGTGTTCCGCAACCGGCGCTCAAACTCGCAAACGTCGCAGGACCAGGCCCCCGAGGTCGTCTACCAGATCTGAATGCGGCCGCGCCGAACCCAGCGGCACGCGCCACAGTTTCGACGCAGGAGGGGGCTTTGTTCTTGTTTCTTCTCTCGACTTGGCAGATCTGTGGGTTCCAGTTTTGTGCCAAGGGGAAGTGACGTGTGAGGTAATCGCTCCGATTTCAAAACTAAAAAAGCAATCCCACACTTGTAGTGCAAGGCGACGATTTCGACCGGATGGCTTTGGACCAATTCGATGGCCACTTCTAATTGAAATACCGTAGCTACTATTGTTAAATAAAATAAAACCCTTCCTGAGACCAGCTACAATTTTTCAAGTATTTCAGGCACAAGCCCCCCCTGCTGATAACAATACAAAGCAAGCGGCTTCCAGAATCAGCATCAGAATCTGTATTTATACTGNAAAAATCCGATGAGCTCTAAAGCTCTTTTTCCATAGACGTTCAGTAGAGGCGGGTAACTTTTGTGCCACGCGGTGCGGTGAATGCGCTGGGGGCCACGAGTCAGCGGAACCTCGCGTGGCGACGTCGCTCGGCATTGCCGGCGTTCAAGCAAAACGCCGGTCACGCTTAGCCCATAGGGTCGCTCGCTTGCTCGTACGCAGGCAATGAATTTGGCGCCTGGCAATCGCCACTGAGTGAGCTCAAAAACTCTTCCGGCCAGCGATCACTGAGCGAGGCGGTTGGAGCAGTTTTTGGAGCATCTCGCCATCTAAACCCGACAACAAACAAGACAAAGCTCCCAAAGTTCGATTGCCAACCGTGGCTAATGTCAGTTGGTGGGTGGAATATCTGAACCCGGTCCTGAGCGCCAACACCCCCCCAACACCGACAAGAATGGTGAAGCATGGTCAAATAATCCCTTGTGACTGATGCATTTAGGGGGGGGGAGGCCTTGAGCCAGCGGTGGATAGAAAATGACTGTACAATGTAATGTCACTGTATTATATGGTGAAATGCCGACTTTTGTAACCAGGAACAAGAGGCTGTCTCTGCAATGGAGGCAGCTCGACGGCTTAAGGGGCGATGTAAACTCTCTGATGGGTTTGACAAGCCCTCTGATGTTCCAGTGTTGTCGCTGCCAAGTGCAGGAGCATTGAGGTTTGGCCTGGCAGATGAAAGGCCTCCAAATAAATTCCTGCAATTCAAGAAAAATCCTGAATCAATGTGAAATGAACTCGTCTGTACTGTGGGGCCCTGTCTGTACTGCGGGCCCTGTCTGTACTGCGGGGCCCTGTCTCCACTGTGGGGCCCTGTCTGTACTGCGGGCCCTGTCTGTACTGCGGGCCCTGTCTCCACTGTGGGGCCCTGTCTGTACTGCGGGCCCTGTCTGTACTGCGGGCCCTGTCTCCACTGCGGGGCCCTGTCTGTACTGCGGGGCCCTGTCTCCACTGGGGGCCCTGTCTGTACTGCGGGGCCCTGTCTGCACTGCGGGCCCTGTCTGTACTGCGGGCCCTGTCTGTACTGCGGGCCCTGTCTGCACTGCNGGGCCCTGTCTGCACTGCGGGGCCCTGTCTCCACTGTGGGCCCTGTCTGCACTGCGGGGCCCTGTCTGCACTGCGGGGCCCTGTCTGCACTGCGGGGCCCTGTCTCTACTGCGGGCCCTGTCTCCATGCGGGCCCTGTCTGCACTGCGGGCCCTGTCTGCACTGGGGCCCTGTCTCCACTGTGGGGCCCTGTCTGCACTGCGGGCCCTGTCTGCACTGCGGGCCCTGTCTCCACTGTGGGGCCCTGTCTCCACTGTGGGGCCCTGTCTGCACTGCGGGGCCCTGTCTGCACTGTGGGGCCCTGTCTGCACTGCGGGGCCCTGTCTCCACTGGGGCCCTGTCTGACACTGCGGGCCCTGTCTGCACTGCGGGCCCTGTCTCCACTGCGGGCCCTGTCTCCACTGCGGGGCCCTGTCTACTGCGGGCCCTGTCTGTACTGCGGGGCCCTGTCTNCATCCACTGGGGGCCCTGTCTGTACTGTGGGGCCCTGTCTCCATGTGGGGCCCTGTCTGTACTGCGGGGCCCTGTCTCCATTGTGGGGCCCTGTCTGTACTGTGGGGCCCTGTCTGTACTGCGGGGCCCTGTCTCATTGTGGGCCCTGTCTGTACTGTGGGGCCCTGTCTGTACTGCGGGGCCCTGTCTCTATTGTGGGCCCTGTCTGTACTGCGGGGCCCTGTCTGTACTGCGGGGCCCTGTCTCCATTGTGGGGCCCTGTCTGTACTGCGGGGCCCTGTCTGTACTGCGGGGCCTGTCTCCATTGTGGGGCCCTGTCTGTACTGCGGGGCCCTGTCTGTACTGCGGGGCCCTGTCTGCACTGCGGGCCCTGTCTGTACTGCGGGGCCCTGCCTGCACTGCGGGCCCTGTCTGTACTGTGATTACAAACAACCTATTGCAATTAAAGGTAAGCCCTTTAATCAATGCTGTGATCCACATTACACACATCTATGGCCTGCGAGCACGAGAGACTGAGATTTCCAGGATGTGTTGTATACTCTATCCACGTGTTATCAATGGTGCTGTACCGACAAGTGTGTTTGTCGAATTGCGCATACACACGCTGTGTGCCTGACATCTTTAGGAAAAAAATAAAGTTGTTTTAAAAAGGCCCCGAGCGAGTCCTTGGCTTCAACTTCATCTCGAGATGACATCTGGTACACAGGAGGGCGTGGGTTCCATCCCGACCCCGACGAGTTCGCGTGTGTCTTCTCTCTCTCACCATGGAAGTCGCATTGATTTTTGTCACAGATAAATAAATAAAAATACGGATAATTAAAAAATATATATTAAACGATAAAAACGTGTTATGCATAATGGAGGTTTTTGGGTTAGATCGCGTAAATATGAATGTGTCGTTAAACCCGCCACCACCCGACACAGCTAATTAGTAAGGGTTGTCACATAAAGAACACATGCCAATGTGCTCGTAACGAATTGCCACGCTCGTTTTGTTTACCAATTGACTGTGTCGGGTGGTGGAGGGTTAAACGACGCATTTATATGTACGCAATGTAACCCAAAAAGCTCTATTATGGATAATATTGGTGGCGAAAGCCTACGTGTTTAATAAAAAAAAAACATGTTATTGTGTATGTATGTAGAATGGGAGTGTAGACACAGAATGGTTGTGTTTTTAAGATTCTTAAAGTAATAGAGTCGTGACTTACAAGCAGCTAATGGTAGAAGCTCCCATTAGCAGGATTAAATCAAAGTACATTTATATGAATTTTTCACAAACTCGGTTACTTCACAACCTGGATACGCTGCTCAAAGATAACCCAGCGTTAATTATATTTGGCTTCCCATGAAGTTGCACTTGTTTTTTATCAGAATGAAAATCTGCTTATATTCCAAGCAGTGACTTACAAACATTGCTCAAACCCACTCACTGCAACTCCTTTAACTGTACAGCAGCAGCCAGCTGCCACGAAATAACGGCGACGTCACCGCAGCACTTGCGCCAGGCTAGGTGCGCTTTGAGGCCACGTGAAGCGTCGAAGGCTCGCTCGAGAGGTCACAGGGCAGACCCAGATGTCGTGGGCTAGCTGGCCAGAGATGATTAGCAGGTGCACCACCTGTACCAACTCGTGTCAACTCGCTGCGTTTTTGCCACCAGGCCAAATTGTCAGCCACACTGCCACTCGCACTCATCTGCACCCCATCACCCACTCCCATGGCCCCATTTAATTTTGCCCTTTAAACATAGAACCACATTCCAGCGATTCTACGATGACCACGACCTCTCTCAATGACAAGCCATCCAGCCGAATTCCGACGACTGGCTATATGAATGATGCCGTAAAATATCCGTGAAATTTCAGTCCCCTCCAAAAGAGCCACATGTCCACGGCACGTTTTTTTTATTTCCAAAAGCGTTTAAGATATCGGTGGAATTATTATAAAAAAATTATCTGTAAAATTGTGGTGACGTTTTTTGTTTGGGTTCTTTTTTGTTCTGGCTCAAAGATCATTTAGGGTCATACGTCGTTATTCGTCAAACCCTTTCAGAATGAGCCCTTTCTCGGCTGCATGAAGGAAACAATTTTTCGTGACAAAAACACGAAGACGCCCAGGATCAGCGGGACCTGGACCGGTTCTTTGAATGAAATCTTTAATTGCACGCGAGACGACGGTGATGACGAGTCTGTGCAGAGCGAGTGGTGAAAGCTGGGAGCATAGACAGAACAGTATAACAACGATGTATGTCGCTTTATTTTGAACGTATCGGCGGTACATTGGTGGTGTGCGGTATAGAAAAAGCTAAAACATTTTTTAAAATAATTTATTATCCCGCGATTCGCAAAACCCCGGTGAGAAAATCTTGCGGGTGGTGCTGGTTCGTCAAAATCAGTTTTCGTGATGTCTAAGCAGTCGGAAAACGAACGTCAGTTAAAATTTAGATTTTAGACTGTTTCATGAGGACCGGTGTGTGTGTTATGCTGCACCGGTGTAACGCCAAAACGTCTCATTTCCCCTCAGCAGCCCACGAGCAACTCTGTTGTATGCACGGGTAGTTGCCAATCGAAATAATATCGAGGCTCAAGCCTGCTCAAGATGTGCAGAGACTGCGTGCGCGCCAGGCGATTTGGTCAGAGGCCACAGAGAGGCGAATGGAGCGCGCTATTTATTTGACTCTTTAGAAAAGCCCAAACACCAGACGCACGCACGCGATTACACCCAAACAATAAATTCCAGCTTCGTGCGGACAGTCGCTTTGACAATCAACCGCAGCAGCTGTGAACCGCCAAGAGCGAGCACAAGTGATGATGATGGTGGCGTGGATTTTTACACGCTTTTATTTAACTCACTCTGTCTGTTGTTGTCGTTGTTGTATCCTCAAATCTTGTAACTCAATTTTTACCCACTTCCCAATGTGGTATGGACTGCAAACTTGGTATACTTATGTCACACTGATGACAATACTATATTCTATCATAAAATAATAAAACACATTTTAAAATATGTTGTATATGTTATGTTTCGGCTTGGGTCTAATTGTCCACGGTAAACTCACGTTGGCTGTAATCGGCCACGGTCCCTTATGTTATGGCAAGCCTTGGGGCCAGTTCCTGGAGTCGTGGAGTTCTTCCATTACTCGTACGCTACATTTCATTAAAGCGTGCTTTTGAAAAGTTTTTTTAAATATATTACTTGTTTGGTCTGGGTCCTTACGCTTTTCCTCCACGTTGTAGAATCAACGTGACGCGTTTCAGAGTATGTGGCTGCTGCTATAAATGTCCCCGTGATGATGGTGAGGAGCCACTCCATTGAGCCATCATTCGTGATCGCCAGGTCGCTTCTGGCAACGAGCTGTACAGCTCAGTCGGTCTTGCCGAGTAAAATAGAAAGTTTATAGTACTCGAATTGTACATGTTGTGGGTTTTCTCTCCAACACACTGGTGGGCTGTACTAGGGGCCGTTCATAAATGACGTCACGCGATTTTTGACGATTTTTGACCCCCCCCCCCCCCCGTTGTCACACGGCGTCACAAAAAGTCAGANCCCCCCCCCTCAAATATGACGTCACAAAGCTCTGCCCCCACCCCAAAAAACATATAAAACATGTTATTAGGTGATTTTTATTTTATTTTTATTTTACTTTATTAATTTAAAATGTTTACCTACGTGACTTTACCAGGCCGGCAAAATCCCATCACCACCTCCACGCGGTGCCGGCTGGATTCCAACCAACGGTGAGGGTCTTTGGCGTCAGATGGAGCGACCCACCGGCCAAAGTATTTCTGTGTCGCATCTATGGCAACGTCAAATCAACTTGGAACAAGCTAGGGCGCCCCCGGGGAAACGCGCGCCGTCCTCGCCCAAACGACGCGAGAAGTGGACGAGGGCTACCTGCTCATGGATGGGGTAGGCTAAAGAAGTTAGTCCGACTACGGCTGGGAACACTCAACATCGGAACATTGACAGGGAGAAGTCGAGAATTGTCAGCTGCCCTAAAGGCCCGTCGTATCGACATCGTATGCATCCAAGAAACGAAGTGGAGTGGAGCAAAGGCCAGGGAGGTTGGAGAAGGATACAAACTGTTCTACAACGGTGAAAGAAACACCAAGAACGGCGTTGGAATCGCAGTCAGCCAAAATCTACGAGACAACGTCGTGGCCGTCCACCGTGTTTCCGACCGCCTCATGTCCATCGAAATCGACTCAAACGACCTACGCCTCCGGGTGGTATCTTGTTATGCGCCGCAGCCCGGCTGCCCAGCAGATACCAAGGAGGAATTTTGGGAACAATTTGATGGACACATGCAATCGATAAATGGAGAAGAGCAGTTAGTAATTGGTGGAGACCTAAATGGACACGTTGGAAACGCCCGGGATGGATACCCTCGAAACCATGGTGGCCAAGGATATGGTACCCGGAACGATGAGGGAAACCGAGCCCTGGACTTTGCGGAAGCCCATGATCTTGTCCTCGCCAACACCTTCTTCAAGAAGAGACCGTCCCATCTCATTACGTACGCCAGTGGTGGGAGATCAACTCAAATTGATTACTGGCTTGTCAAGCGGGATCAGCTGAAAACGGTGACAAACACTAAAGTCATACCATCGGACAACATCGCCCACAACATCGCATCCTGGTCATGGACATGAAAATGGACATTGGCCAGCGACATCGCCAACCAACAACTGGACAGCAGCGAATTAAGTGGTGGCGGATAAGGAATGCAAGGATCAGCTGAGAGTCGCCCTCAATCAGATTGACGTGAACACCAACCGACCAGCGAATGCGATTTGGGAAGATCTCGCCGGCCAACTGTGCACAGCAGCAACGGAAGCACTGGGGCTAACTAAGCCGGGAAAACACTTCATTGACAAGCAAATATGGTGGTGGAACGAAGAAGTTCAGCTAGCAGTGAAAGAGAAGAAGCTAGCTTTCAAGAAGTGGCGCCAAACGCTCGCAGATCTGGATTACCAACAAACAGAAACTGCAAATGGGCAGCGAAGCGAGTAGTAGCAGCGGTGAAATTAGCTTAATACGACCAACTGTATGTCGAACTGGACACCCCAGAAGGTGCCAATAAGATTTATCGACTGGCAGAGGCGCGCCATCGTTCGACTCAGGATATTGGTCAGGTCAAATGCATAAAGATGAGAATCACAGCGCTCTCAGAGACCCGCCCGCCATCCTTCAACGCTGGAGCGACTACTTCTCTGGAATCTGCAACCAGAGATTTCCCCACCCACCTATTATTAGCGCTGAACACGTCCTCGGTCCGGTTTCACCTATCACCATCACCGAAGTGGAACAAGCTATCAAGAGAATGAAGAATGGGAAAGCGACTGGCCCGGACGATATCCCTGCTGAGGCCTGGGAGATCCTTGGCAGGCAGGGTGCTGCGCTCCTTACCCAGCTCTTCAGCACCATCACGAGCACCGGTGAGGTCCCAGAAGCCTGGTCGACCAGCACGACGGTTCCAATTTGAAAGGGTAAAGGGACGTGGCAGAATGCTCGAATTACAGGCCAATCCGGCTCCTGTGTCATGCGATGAAGATCTTTGAGCGGGTTTTGGACACGAGGATTAGAAACATCATCACCCTATCACCCAACCAATGCGGCTTCGTCAAAGGATGTGGCACTACGGACGCCATATTCGCGGCGAGGCTCCTGCTGGAGAGGCACAGAGAGAAGAACAAAGCGGTGCATGTGTCGTTCCTCGACCTTGAAAAGGCATTTGACAGGGCCCCCCACGACCTCATCTGGCACTCGCTTCGATCCCATGGAGTCCCTGAAACCTACGTGCATTGGGTGCAACTCCTATACAAGAACGTCACCAGTGCAGTCAGGTGTGCAGTGGGCATATCACCGCCATTTCCCATCAGCGTTGGAGTGCACCAAGGATCGGCCCTGTCACCACTCCTGTTTATCCTGTACATGGACACGATCACTGCCGACCTGCACACGCCCCTGCCATGGTCAATTCTCTACGCGGATGACGTCCTCCTCTCAGATGAAGAGAGAGGAGAAGTGGAAAGACAAACGCGCCTGTGGAAGGAACGTTTGGACGAAAACGGGATGAGGTTCAACATCAAAAAGACGGAGTATATGGAGTGTGGCCCCCAAACCGACGGCACCATCAGCATTGACGGAGAAGATCTGAAGAAAGTGACGGACTTTAGGTACCTGGGCTCCACCATCAGCTCAGATGGTAGCATTACGACTGATGTGAGGTCACGAGTCAATACGGCATGGATGAAGTGGAGGCAAGTCACCGGAGTCCTCTGTGATCGGAAAATGCCGGATAGGCTGAAGGGAAAAATTTACAAGACCATCGTCCGACCGGTGGCACTCTATGGATCCGAGTGCTGGCCAGCCACAACTGTACACGAACAAGCTCTCCACACCATGGAGATGAGGATGCTCAGATGGAGCCTCGGACTCACTCGATGGGATCGTGTCATGAACGAAGACGTTCGGAAGCGACTTGGTGTGGCCCCCATTGCGGACAAGATGCTTGAGGCAAGGCTTCGGTGGTACGGCCATGTGATGCGAAGTGAAGAGTCATCAGTGGCCAAGACTGCCGTGCGTATTGAGCCAGAGGGCCGCCGTCCACGCGGACGTCCGAAGAAGCGATGGATGGATCGAATAAAGCAAGACATAAAGACGGTCAACGCATCCCCGAAGATGCCCTGGACCGAGCCAAATGGAGAAGACAATGCCGAAAAGCGGACCCTGCGCCACAGCGGGAACAACGCTAGGAAGACCTACGTGACTTTACCGAAAAAACCTAAGAATATGAATACTTGCAGTCACGAAAGCTTCAAATCTAGAATATAAAAAATGCTTCAAATCGCTTTAAACTATTGTCATTGTAGTGCGTATTTAATGTGGCGCTGCACTCTAATGTTGTGGGAGAAAATATTTATTAAAAAGTCTATTTAATGCAGTAGAACGTGTTGTCTATATTTATTGAAAGTTGCGCATTTTGATGTGACGTCACATTTCTCAACCCCCCCCCCCTTGCCACACATCGTCACAAATGTCTGAACCCCCCCCCCCTAGTTGCGTGACGTCATTTATGGACGGCCCCTAGTAACGAATTGGCATGTTCTGTTCACGGGACAAACCTTACTAATTGGCTGTGTCGGGTGGTGGCGGATTTACCGACACATTTATACAAGCCGTAATTATCATATATATTGGGGGGGGGACACACACCCCCCCCCCCCCCCCAATATTCAAATATTCTCAAAATGTTCCCCTCAATATATTTCGAATAAAATATTTAAAAATAATAATAATTGCTATGCTATGTAAATAAAAACAACAATTTCCTAAACCTTGGCCACAATATCTGGACTTGTCTTCATATACATCAATGCATAGATTTTTGTTTATATGATTGTGGTTATGGTTGTACTTTATTAATCCCTAATCTCTGCCATTACATACAATGAAACAAGAAAATGTGAAAAAGAAAAAAACAGACCAATGTAATACACTATTAGACATTATTGTAAAAACAAAAGTCCATCCCATGTGTTAGTGAATTTTTTAATATTTTAGGCAGGAAATTAGTTTTCAAATGTAGATATTTTTCTGGGGGGGACCCCAGGCCCCTGGAAGATTTGGTCCCCCCCCCCCAATGTTGACTCCATGGCTACGTACGGCCTTGCATTTATATTTAGGCAATCTAACCCGAAAAACTTATATTATGGATAATATTTTATTTACTTTTTAATGTTTTTACCTACGTGACTTTACCGAAAAAACCTAAATATGAATCATTGCAGTCACGAAAGCTTCAAATCTAGAATTATGGATAATATTGTTCACGAAAGCCTGCTACGTGTTACGCCAAAACAGTTGATAGTTTTATAGATAGCAGCGGGGCAAACATCGATTCCGCCCGTCGTGAGAAATGGGTGCCATCAAACCTCGTGGACTGGGCGCTCCTTCGTGGAGACAAACAAGACCCCAGGCATTAATTGTAGATGTGAAGCTTTCGTGACTGCAAGGATTCATACTCTTAGTTCTTTCGGTAAAGTCACGTAGGTAAAAAATGAAATTAATACAAAATAAAAACAATAAAATCAGACGTTTCGGAGGCAACACAAGCTTCCGTCTGCAGGTGAAACTGTCACAGCAAAAATCTGTTATTTTGCTGTGACAGTTTCACCTGTTATTTTGCTGTGACAGTTTCACCTGAAGACGGAAGCTTGTGTTGCCTCCGAAACGTCGTGATTTTATTGTTTTTATTTTTTATTAATTTTAATTTCATTTTTTACCTACGTGACGTTACCAAAAGAACTAAGAGTAAGACCCCAGGTGCCATCTATGAGAGTTGCTACATTGTCAAGACAGGAGACCCTCGAATACCGCGGGTTCATCGTTCGCGGTTTCGACTTCTCGCGGGCAACCTCTTTGTGTACCAATGTATCTATCGCGGGGTTAATTTTGGCCTTTCACGGCTATCCTCGACCCGAAAGTACGGCATCGTTGTCTCCTACGGACTGTATCAGCGGCTGGCAGCGTGGGGCGGGGCGGGCGAGGGACGGGAGGCAGTCGGTGGCACCTCAACCCCACAGCCGTGCGAGCATCTCGCGGGCAAAGACAAAGATCCCCCGTGTAGCCTGCAAAAGACTGCTGGGGGCAAGTGCTGTTAGCGAGCAGCACCGATGAAGGCCGGCACGGCACACGAGGGCGGCAGGCGGCCGGCACCGCGCTCGGCCGCCTTTGTCTCCCTAGTGGTGACGTTTACACACCGCACCAGGTAATTATTTGAGGCTGAGTCGACGTAGGGGAGGCCCAGGACCGGTTCAAATAATCGTCACCGGTGTTGGCCGTGAGCGGAAATCGAACTCGGGTCGCCGGGTTCGTAGCGCGCTAACCGTAGCACCACCGCTCCCCACTCGCGGACAAAGACAGAGCCGCTTTCGGATCATCATCATCGGTAAGCACAATATTTATTCAGTATGTATATGACTACTTATTGTCTAGGAATGTGTTTGTATCGATTTAAAAATTCTATTTCCATTGTTTTGTTTTTAGTTTATTTGGCATACAGTACGGTACTTATTTCATTTCTGATGTCGATCTTTGGTTGCCATGTAGCTAACCCCATTATTTAAGGCTTATGTTTTGAATATCGCGGTTTTGGCTTTCGCGGCACTTTCTCAGAGCATAACCACCCGCGGATATTCAAGACTCTCCTGTACAACTTAATGTGTTCAAATCCGTGCCACATTTAATTGCATACAGATTTGAAATATCAATCAATAGCATCGATTAAATGTATAACTTTTTCTGTCAATGTGTAGTGGGTTCAACTGAGTCGTGCTCTTCAACTTGGAGGCAGCGTATTTTATTCTTGAACGCAGCAGGACAACTTAACACAACGACCTAGGGTGGTGACCACCCTGGCTAACTAGTAACAACTGCTAACGTGGGCCGGGGCTAACAGCATACTGCCAGACCACGTGCTTGAAGACCGTAGAACGAAGATGAAGGATGGACAGCCCAGAGCCCTCTCGGATTCGGCTTATATTCTCTCCAGCGTGACCGGCTCTACCTCTGGCCACGCCTCCTTTCCAGAACCTTCACGAAGAACCTCGGTTCCACCACGTGACCCTTACAGCCCCCTCCTCGGGCCCTCTGTTACCTTAACTGGTCACGTGTCCACCCGGGTCAACTAGACTGTCGTGGCCTTACGCGACTTTCCCTTCGGGTCAGCTCACACCATGCCCGCTCGGGCCGGTACTGTCCTTACAGCCTGGTGACATCCATTGATGTCATTACCCACACGCCGTGCCCCTAGGGCCGGTACTGCACCCACAGCATGGTGACATCTATGAAGTCACTACAAATGTACTGCTCTATGATGCCACGCTCACACCGCCTCAGTGAAGATTGTTGTTTGTCCGCACTTCAGACTGGCTGGGGTTTTGGTAGGTTATGTGGTGCTGGTAGGGTGGCGGAATCGGACGGGAAAAGGCAGTAGAAAAAAGAGATAGGACTTGAGGGCAGTGCGAAAATAGGAAAGCAAAGGGGAGAGGCGGATGTGGAGAGGGAGTTTGTTCCAGTGGAAGGGGGCAAGCATAGAGAAGGAGCGAAAGCGAGATTGTGCGCAGGGTGGAGGAGGGACAGCAAGAAGATGGGCAGCTTCTGACCGGAGCAGGCGTGATGGGAAATAAAAGGAAATGAGAGACGAGAGGTAAGCTTTGAAAACTAAGGTGAGCAATTTAAAGAGGCAGCGGTGATAGATAGGAAGCCAGTGAAGTTGTTGAAGGAGGGGGAGCAATGAGAGGTGAAGGGGAGGTGCAAGACGGCGGGGTGCGTGCAGCCGAGTTTTCAAGTTGTAGTAGAGGGGCGATGGCGAGGGCGTAGGCAGGGAGACTGACCAGGAGCGAGTTGCAAGAATCCAGACGAACGACGACTAAGGGGAGTTTGGCAGCGGTGATGAGGGAGGCGAATTTTCCTGATGTTGAAAATATGGAAGCGGCAATGTGCGAGTGGCATTGGCGATGTGGAACGTGAAGGCAAATGAGGAATCAAAGGTGACGCCAAGAATTTGGACGGAAACGATCAGAGTGAGACTGAGCGGGGGTATAGATATAGAGAGGACCGTGGTTTTAGAAGGCTTAAGGGAAAGGAAATGTTGTGTTATACACGCTTGGATGGCTGTTAGGCAGGTTGAGATGTCAGAAAGGTCAGGGGTAAGAGCCTGAAATGAATAGAAGATTTGAGTTTTGTTGGTGAATTTGCGATGAGAGGGTGAAAGAAGTAAGGATGGGCTCGAGGGGGATGTGTAGAGGGACACCAGTAGCAGACCAAGTAAAAAACCCTGGGGATGCCAACTGGGAGGGGAGGAAGAACCATGGTTAAATGAGATAGTGGGAATTTATAGTGGCAAAATAATCTAAACGCATGTTTCTTGTGGAGGGCAAAACCGGAAGGCCTGGAGAAAGGTCCATGTGACCTACGAGGAGAGATCACGTGAACTTCAAATATACAGGCATCATGGTTGGTATCGAACCCACAACCTCCCGCATTCCGGGCGAGGGAGATAACATCTCGCCACCAAAATCACCCTCATAACTGAGGTGTGATCCTTTCCACGTGTATTGACAGTAGAGTCAACCTCCGGTGTGAGTGGACTAGTGGCCACGGAAGGTCATGACAGGGGAGACAGCTTGCAGTACGAGTGGACTGGTGGCTGCGGAACGATCGAGAATAGGAGCGTGGCCAGATGATGGAAGAGGACAGTGGAGTTTGCTGGTAAAGCGAGCATCTAGAACCAGCGAGAAGGTTCAGGAATGGGGGCGTGGCCTCGAGCCGTATATAAGGAAGATGCACGGAGACTCGGGACTGTTGCAGTGGGTTTCTGCCTGTTCGTGTGTGAGCACGTGGCTCCTTAATACAAGTAACCATCTCAAGATAAGTGCTTCCAAGTCGTCATTACACACATATTTCCATATTCAGCATCTCTTATAGAGAGTCCCATCCCAATGGCTCATATTGCCCACCAACTATTGTTTCCTTCCCATTTCCTTCCACGTCTTTTTATAGAATCATCTTCGCCATATCTTCGACAAACCCTCTTAGGATATGTCCCGCATATGCCACCTTCCTACTCCAGTATAAGCTAACATTGGCTACCATCAGTTTCAATGAGAGAAATTCAGGTCGATCACATGCAGAGGTGACCTCACAAGGCACACAAAACTGCAAGATCAGCAGGATTTTGACAATCAGAATCAGTATATGGCGGTTGCAATTTCCACGTGATGAATCACTTCGTTGGACTGTCATTTGTGTTAGCCAGGTCGCTTCTTTAAAATATCTACACAGCTCAGTGGGACATTACCTGGTAAAATAAAACATAAAATCGTTTAGTTTAGCATCGAGGGGTTATTTTATATGACTGCCCCTCTCCCTGTCTTCTTAGGGTCCTTATACCCATGGATACTACAGGCGATGACAGCTCTTGGGTGGGTGAAGTGTAAATGCTTACCCCGAGCTCTCAATACTCTGATATTGCACTGTGTTTGAGTTGTACGCCTTCTGATGTCATCTGGTCCAACACCAATGGGGACTAGTACTCTAAAGAAGGCCGTCTCGGTTGTGGACCAATGAACTTCAAGGACAGTGCATATTTTTTTATCATTATCAGAGTTGTTTCTTTTTGTTTGCTTTTTTGACTACTTGTGTTGTGGTTATTGCAAACATGATGCCTTGAATAAAGGTGTCAGTTTTGTACCAGTTTAAAAGGGTAAAAACCTACGACTATGGGTGAAGTGGATTTTAGGCAGTGGCCGTGAAGCAAAGACGAGAGCCGCAGCTTTCATGCGCGACCTGGAGGAAGCCATCTACGTGCTCTCGTGAGAGCACTTCTTTCAACGCTCCGATAGAATTCTCGATGAAAGACAAAAGCAGTGTCTGATTCTGCGGTGTCACCAAATTCACGGCCCTCATCGCTGTCGAGTCCGTGATGATAGTGGTAGCAGTGCGGCTGATGTGACCTGTGGAATGCGCCTCACAAAGTGCAAACTGTTATTCAAGCAGAGCCAGCACATTCTGAAACATCGCTCAAGACTGCTGAGTCACGAGACGCTGACGCCTCAAAGTTTGTAGTCACCCAACGTGATCTATGAGTGCCGCCACTTCCGATGTCACCCGAGTGCGGCCACAGAGCAGATGTCTGGCTTCTCTAACGCACTTTTTGTTTTAAAAGTGTAAATTTATCCATAATAGAGGCTTTTTGGGTTAGATCGCGTACATATAAATGTGTCATTAAACCCGCCACCACCTGACACAGCCAATAAGTGTAGTGACATTGATGAGTCACTGTAGCGCGTGCCACTGGGAGATTGGTAGACAATAGAATTAGGGGTAACAGCCCGTTCTACCAGTTGGACTTGTGGGCAAGGCACGGAGCCTTCTGGATGATCCAGAGGTTGCGGGACAGAGGGCAGAGCCTGGCCACGCTGGGCAGGATAAAAGGCGAGCTCCGACTCAGTCGGGGCTGCTGCGATCTGGAGTGGAACTCGCTGTGCCGTCGTCGTTGTGATCTTCGTCCTCTTCAAGCTGTGGGTCTGGCAGCATGTTGGCTGTCCCGACCTGGTATGTGGCCCGAATAAAAGATAGCGCGAGTACCTCCTACTAGTGTCTGTGAATTAGTACACTACACTAGTACAGCACTAACCGGTTGTGCGTTGGAGAGTAAACCCACTACAACATTTGAGTCCCGTGACGTTTTTCCGGTAATTATAACAACAACCACAACCACAACAACAACAAGCAGCATCATCAGGTGAGAGCCAGATATTTGTGGAGTGTGCGACATACATGCCACACACCCTGGCGGTATCGCTGCAATCCGTACAGCGTCTACTGCTGCCTTGGATTGCTTTGAAGGACCTCAACGTTCAATTGTGACATCAATACAAACTGTTGCTTCCTACACCCTCCCTCCTCCCCATGACATACGAAACAAAAGTAAATTAATCACAGCAATGATAAGCATGATGACAATACCATAGGCCCCGTGTGAACTGCACCCTGGCTCTGACGTGGAGGAATCACTTGAGCACATCACATGCTGGCGGTGCCGACCTGGACAGATCCAGATCAATCTGGTGGTGCCAACCAGCATTGATAGCACGGTCACAACCCCGGGGATAAGAATGCACACACATACACCTCTCTCACGCACGCACACACATACACCTCTCTCACGCACGCACACACATACACCTCTCTCACGCACGTCAACACATGCTCATCACGCACCTCTTGCGCGCACACACACGCACATCACTCACGTAAAAAAAACACTCACTACTAACACACAAATACAAATATCCCCCGTATAGTCTTAACAGACTATTGGGGCAAGTACTGGCCATGAGCACCTACGAAGGCTGGAACGGCACACGAAGGGTGGGTGGCCAACACCATGCCCGGCCGCCTTTGTCTCCCCAGTGGCGATGTTTATACATCGCAACAGGTACTCATTTGAGGCGGAGTCGACCTAGGGGAGGCCCAGGACCAGTTCAGATAATCATCACTGGTGTTGGCCGTAAGCGGGAATTGAACTCGGGTGGCCGGGTTTGTAGCGTAGCGCGCTAACCGCTACACTACACATACACCCCTCTCACGAACACAAACTTATCTCATTCACTCGCACACACCTCACTCAAATCTCAACACGGGTGAATGCACACTTTGATTATGCCATGGACAATACGAGTCATGGGTAATAAGGCCATGGTTAAGTGTAGTATTCCTATACTAATGTAATGAGCGACTTCCACGACACGTTGTAAAGACGGTACTTTTATTTCTCACACGGGCACAACACAGGCCAACCTTATTCTTCTCACTCTTGAGATATTAACGTCTCTAATGGCTACACACACAGCCGATCACTCGGCGTGGTCCCACCGCCTCACTCGGCTACGCCGCTGGCTGGCGGCGTGACGATGAAGGCGATGGAAACCCGCCGGAGATCTTCCACGTGGCCGGACGACGGAGAGAGATGGCGGCGAGCAGCGACGCAGTCCGGACCCAAGAATCCACACGCGAACCCCGAGCCCCGGGTCCGCTCACCCTTATATAACCCCAGGCGTGGCTAGACCCCGCCTCTGGCCACGCCCTCTCGTGGAACATTCCAGCAGGTTCCCGGAGCATCTCGGCCAACCCTACCTATTACCTTTGCCCCAGATACCTCTCCCTCTCTGATTGGATGTTATCTTAACCGTGCCCGTACCCGTGCTTCCCTTTCCCAGCCAGCAGGTGTCATCATGTCATTACATCACCCTCCCCCTATTAAAAAAATAGCCATCCCGGCTAATACTAAAGAATATCCGGTAAGGAACACGCCTGTACAAGTACAGCAATAAAATAATTAACCAAGCAATGACTCCGGTATTTTCTTAGAAGGTGGAACAATCAATCCGCAGGAACAATAAAAACACTTAACAAGGAAGGAATAACGAGAGAAAAGAGCTGTGCGAAGGGGAACAAGATGGAGGGAAGAGAAACACAACTCAACAACCAACCACAATCTCCCCCCCCCCCTATTCTCGAGCAATACCCAGAAAATTAATGGAATCACAAGCATTTAGACCATTATTCTTTGGTTCTTTTGGTAAAGTCACGTATAAATAAAAATAAATAAAAAATGTTGCAATTTTTATTTATTTATTATTTTTGTGACGCCAAAAGTGCGCCTTTTGGCGTCATCTGGTCCAACCCATGTGAGACTAGGCTCTAAGGAAAGCTGTCTCGGTGTGGACCAATCAACTTCAAGGACAGTGCATATTATCAGAGTTTGTCTTTTGTTTGTATTATGACTGCAGGTATTGCGGTCTATGCAAACATGACTCCTTGTAAAAAGGTGTCAGTTTTGTTGCCAGATAGAAGGGTAAAAAAACAATAACCGTACACACGTTAAGCACTTGTAAAAATGGAGCTTGGTCGGGGCGAAGGACCGTCTGTGCCTACTAGCCAATTCACGGGTCGCCATATTCGACGGAGTCAAAAGGACTCCAGCCGTCGGATCAACATTTCTCAACTCTTTGCGATAGCGTAACGGTACAAGCGTCTGTGAGCCCGGCGGGATCTCCACCGAGTCCCTAACAAGGGCTTGGACCATGACACACACTGCCGTACGCACATGCGGAGACGCCAAAAAAACGATTTGCGACCTGACGGCATTTCTACACAACCCTCATCGACCAGGATCTTAATAGGCATTCTTTTTAGGAAATCGGTACCCAAAAGGCAGGGTGCTGCCAGCGTTTTTGAGATTAGTACGGCCCGACCACAGCGACCTCGCCAATTGCAACAATGCCCATGCTCCCACCGTTCGCCGCGACACAAGCATTTATGACAGGTCGCACTTGTCCTGCAGAATTCGGCAACAATTTAAAAATAACATCGGAAATAATGGTGGCTGAGGCTCCCGTGTCCACCAAGACACGGACCTCAACACCCTCCACTTTGAGTCATGACTTGATTTGTGTTTTCTTGTCCACCTCCACCGTCAGCAGTGTGGGTGTGTGAGCGAGGTGCAATGCTTTGATTTGTGTAGACCAGGGGTGTCCAAACTTTTTGCAAAGAGGGCCAAATTTGATAAAGTGAAGATGCCCGGGGGCCAATAGTTTCTTCTGACATTTTTTTAACCACAAAAGTTACGT
Organism: Lethenteron camtschaticum; assembly: GCA_018977245.1. Lineage (NCBI taxonomy): Eukaryota > Metazoa > Chordata > Hyperoartia > Petromyzontiformes > Petromyzontidae > Lethenteron > Lethenteron camtschaticum. Next base: position 10,396,989 of record MU249596.1, read on the forward strand.
GAAAATACACACTGTTATAAAAAATTGCATTGTCACAATTACCTTTATTTTTCAAATGACAATGTTACCAAATATAAGCCACTCAGGCAGACGTGAACAACTCTAAAAACACAATTCTGCCTTTCATTCAGTCAGATAACTTTGAACAAACTGTATAGAATACCTTAAATTTCCATGAGTTAAATATCTTTGTCTCATGAACATTTTAAACAGGAGTTATACGTAATGCAAAGTGGTCTGTTATCATTAAACTTTAAAACAGTGAATTTTGCCCTTGTCTTTTACAAGATCTTTCAGAAAGCAATAGTTTATGTCACATCTACAGGTACATAACATCAACAGTTATAACCAAATCTTATTCAAGAGTTTAATAAACAAGTGCCATAAGTCCAAGTGCATTAGTGTGCTTTAGGCTTTTCACTGTTAATAATGACAAATGTTACCGTTCAAAACACTCAATTTCAGATTGATCAAGGAACAGATAACTTGCTGACACTAATGAGAAGGGTGATACTGAGATCTAGATTTCAGTAAAGAGACCAGGTCTGGCTTGAGGGCAGTGGTTGAGATGCGTAAAATGCCACGCAAGTGGGAGTCTCTCATCCTTGACCTCAATCGGTTCTTGTTTAAGTTCATGACTGAGAATGTCTGCTCACACAAATATGTGGAGCCGAATAACCTCAGCATTTTCTTAGCGAATGACCGCATTTCTGGAAACCTATTTTTGTCCAGCTGCCGGTAAAAGTCAACAAGAGAACACTGCTGGTGTTTTCAGTAGCACTCATTGTCACACTGCAGCTCAATGAGCTCCAGTTGCAGCTGTGGAGGAACATCATCAGGGTCCACGGAGAAGAGAGAAGAGAAAAGCAACATGTCCTTTTCAATAACTGCAAAGTCCCGAAAGCGTTTGTTAAATTACACAGAAAGAGATGCGATAGTTGTTGCATAACTCTTCATTTGCGCACCGATGTTGTCCTGTGGGAAACTGTCAATGGCCGCTTTCAAAGCTGGAAGTGCGCGGCGCAGGGCTCTGTTTGGGACAAGTGTCTTTGGAAAAGTTCCAAACGCCTTGATGTGAGCGTATAGCTGGCTCACCACTGCATTTTTCCCTTGAAGATTAACATTCAGCGCATTCAGATGCTTCGTTATGTCAACCAAAAAAGCCAGATTTGCCAGCCATACAGGATCGGACAGTTCTTCCATTGGTTGTCCCTTCTCACCCAAGAAAATTCCAATTTCCTCTTTGAGAGAGAAAAATCGCTGCAGTGCGGACCCCCGACTTAGCCACCTCACATCGTTGATATATTACGTCACCGTATTCAGCCTGGATGTCACGCAAGAACTGCTGAAACTGTCGGTGGTATAGAGCTTTAGAGCGAATAATTGATTGCCTTTGCCACTGGTTTCATAACATCGTCAAATTTGAGATGTTTGGCGCAGAGAGCCTCTGGTGAATGATACAGTGAAGTTTAATGCGTTACCTGCTTCTCGCTGACTTTATTGCAGATCAGTGTGGACGATCCACTTGCTCACCAGCCATGGCAGGCGCACCATCGGTAATGATCCCAGAAACTTTACTCCGTGGTAGTTTCATATCATCAACAGCTTCACAAACAGAAACGAATAAATCTGTTCCTCTGGTTTGCCCTTTAAGGCTTTTGAGGTCAAGCAGCTCCTCTGTCACGTTCATGTTGCCATCAACTCCTCTTTAAAAAATAACTAGTTGTGCAGTGTCAGATGCATCGGCTTTCATCGCAGGCTGATGAGAAATAATCAAAAGCCACTCCCCTGTCCCCCAGTTGTCTCTGAATATCTGACGATATGTCCTCAACTCTCCGTGCCACAGTGTGCGTGCCAGGCAAACATTCATAAATCTTGCTTCTTCTCGGGCCAAATGTTCTCCACCATTTTCATGACACAATCTTTGATAAACGCACCTTCAGTAAAAGGTTTGCCATGTTTAGCTATTAACATGGCACTTCGTAGCTGGCTTTGGTGATGTTTTCCTTTGACTCACAGGCCCGCGTGAAGAATCGCTGTTGCGATGCCAGAGCAGCACGAGTTGCTTCACTTTTTCAGCGCGGTCACTCCCTGTTAGCTTGTCGTATGTTGTAGCATGTTTAGTCTTGTAGTGACTCGTTATGTTGAAATCCTTAAACAAGGCAACCGTCTCTTTACAAATTAGACAAACACAATTGCCTCGATTTTCAGTGAAGAAGTATTGTAATTCCCACCGCTCCTGAAAGCGGCGGCCCTCACTGTCAACTTTTCTCTTTTTTTTTGCAGTCGCCACGGCAGAAATTATTCGAGAAGGGTTCGCGGCACGGATGCAGAGCCAGAGAGCATTAGAATGGTGCTGCCACCGTGTGGTGAAAGGAGGAATTACATCTTTAAAGTTTTATGATTTATTTATTCTGACAGAGCTAGCGAGCCATAAATTACACATTATAAGACCGAAGCTGCGGGCCGTATGAAATCTGACCGCGGGCCGTGATTGGCCCGCGGACCGGACTTTGGACATGCCTGGTGTAGACCTACTGCCGGTGTCAGAGCTTTCTCCTACATTAACATTAGCTGCCCCGCCCATTTCTAAACCTTTATAAACAGCTTGCCCTCAGAGGCTAACCTCCCTGTTCCTGAGGACGACCGCTTGTGTTGCGATCGAAACGTCGTGATTTTTTTAATTCACTTTATTTTTATTATCGCATTATTATTTTTTCTCTCCACGTGACTTTACCGAAAGAACCATAGAATATGAATTCCTCCTGTCACGAAAGTTTTAAGTCAAAATTTAAGCACTGTGATACAAAAACGTCGTGGCGTCTCTTGGCCATATGTAAAAATGTTGCTGTGGGGGGGGGGGGGTCTAAACACCCATAACACCAAGTGTCAGAAATTGATAAAGAAATTTAGAAATAGACTGTTGATTTAGCAAATGTCATTTCCACATTGTTAACAAAGTTACCTTCCAAATTTACTTACATCATCCGTTTGGCCAGTCGCTGAACCTCGGGCAAAAAACAATCTCTAGAATTCGAAGCGTACTATACTATTGCTCGAATGTCACGAGATGAGATCACCCATTGTGCAGTCCCCAGATGCGAGCTGATTTGTCACGTGCTGCGCGAGATTTTGTATTCATTTCAGATATCGGATGAGGCCGATTCAGTTTGCCCTTCAGCCGCATTGATGATCACTCGAAGCAATGTATTGAAAAGGTTCTTTAAGGCCACCGATTGGCCTCGTTGCTTGATGTTTCCTCATAATTAACTTTGATGAGTGGTTTTATTATCGAATAATAGGGTTGAGCCATGAGATAGCAGGCATTAAAAAAACGGTTATTTTCAATGTGCAACAATGTACCCTCAAAATAAATTAAAATCTGCTAAAATGCTACATTTGTAAACTAAGTATTTAGATTGTATGATGGCATTGAGTAGCGTAATAACAATTGTAATGTGTCAATTTTATTGAGAGACTGTGTTGTTTTATTGCTGTGGTCTGGGACTGTTGTTGTTTTTCTGCCTTGCCCAAACTTGCATTTAGTGTTGAAAAGTCGGTAGGAATTGATATACTTTTGCTATTTGTTCTTACATTTTATTTATTTTTGTTTATTTTTAGTGACTTGCTTACATTTCCTACACTTTGCACTCCGATCGCTTTTTTATTGCTTGACTTTCATTATTATTAAATGTATTTTAACTGTATAGAATTGTTTAACATCTTAACAACTGTTTTGTTGCCAGAAAAAAGGGGAAACCCCTATTATCACCTCCTGTTTATTGCCAGAAAGAGTAAAACCTATTCTTATTTTTTCCATCGTCGCACTGTTACCGAGCCGTCAAACTCAACAAAGGTAAAAAAAAAAATCCTCATCTGGGTTTCCAGCAGAGAGTGAGAAACAATATCACACAGAGTGCACTCATGGCGAAAATCAACACGGGGAGACATCTACAGCGCAGCGCGAGAACACCATTGAGATAGGAATTTGCTGACACGATGCATTGCCTATCTGTCGCGTATCTGTCCTGGCCAATTATGTGGCCCGCCCAGTTCCGAGAAAATAGCCCGCGATGAGTTTTAAACAAGTTAACCCGTAAAAACAAAGTTTTTCACTCTAAATCCTTTATATGCGTGGCGGCTAGAGTTCTCTCGTCCTCTGGCTTGAGATGGCTGCAATCTATGGGTCAGATGATTGTCTGCCAGTATTAAGCAATTGGTAATTAAATATTTAATTAGTTTTCCCTAAACAGTGTAAAATTTTGGAAAAAAAATTTCACGAAAATTCATTGTCACACACAACGAGTCTGTGTGGAAAATGTCAGCTCGATTGGATCACGGGAAGTGGGTTAAAAAACGAGCGAAAGATTTGCACGGTCCTAAGCAAGCAAACAAGCACGCGAACTTAATATAAAGGATTTAAAAAAGCAAAGCGACAGCCTTGAGGTAGTCCCCTCATTGATTAAATAGCTCATCGGATTCCTCCCGTATAAATACATATTCTGATATTTACCGTTCATTTATTACCGCTCGTTCCATATGTCTTGTTACGTTTGGAGTTTTGCTTGAAGAAGGCCGATATTGCAAACCGCGTAGTAAAATTCCATTTTGTAATCTAAGTCACCTCGCTAAGCATTTTCCCCAAGTTGACAACAGTCTGAACTTTGCTGTTGTCGAGTGATCGATTTGTGCACGGTAAAAAACGATTTATGTACATGCTCACATAGCTCACTGTTCGCATACCCATCTATACCTCATGCCATAGAGAGTCAGATATGCGGCATTGTACTTTACACGAGATATCAGAGTTCTCTTTGATTCTGTGGACAATTCAAAAATGCGTATTAAAACCTATTTATACCTTTCCGCTTACTAAACTTTAAGTTCATTTAGTAAATGGCTTCAAAAAATGTATTTATGATGTAATATTTTTTACGCTACCTGCTGCTGCTGTTTCCTGTACATCGCTTTGAGATCCTTGATGAAAAGCCGCGATATAAATGGAGTTATTATTATGTGCATTACACATTGGATTGCATTTTCATTTTAGCTTTGTATGCTCTGCAGGTCATGCAGCGTATATCTCAATTGAAAGAAAATGCATTCTGGAAGAATTGGTTTACCAAGACGTGTTCACATCCGAGATGTATGTAACACGGACAATGATTGACAATGATTGAATCTAATGCGTAATGTAGGAACTAAATCGGGGCACATAAATCTTGACTTAAAGCTTTCGTGACTGCAGGAATTCATTTTTTGGGTCTTTCGGTAAAGTCACGTAGTAGTTTAGATTTTTTTGTTTTTCTTTGAACCTATCTACTGACTTTATCGAAAGACCCAAGAATATAAGGGCACAATTGATCAACAAACTCAATGAGGGCCTACGTCTTTAATAAATGCAGTGGATAGCAAGAGGTTCAAACCCCGTCCTCACATTCCACGTAGGCAGCAGCGGGATTCCATAGCGTCAAGCCACACGGTTTACCCGTATTCTTGCACAAGAAATTGAGTTTTCAGGTCCATACGGCGTACAGCCGTTTCAATACGGGCAAAATTGTGTTTTTTCTNCCTTGTGATGGGACTTTGCAGGATGAACGTTGAGATTTATAAGGGCACACGGGGTGACCACTAAGGTCTGTAACAAGGTGGGGCACTGATAAGGGGTTGACAGCCTGGAATTCTATACAAGAAAATCTGTCTGCTGGGCCGATTTAAAATAAACAAATAACAGGCAATTTAGAGAACTAACGTAAAATATAAGAATATATATGGCAATTAACCGAGGTGAATGCTTAATTTCAAAAGATGGAAAATAGACTTATTAAACAGCCCAATGCTGTAATAGTTCATTCACATTTCAGCGATGTTAATTTATTGTCCCAATGATGATGACGGCCGCGTGACTCCGCGGAGGCAATGAGCGCGCTCGCTCTATCGCACCACAGACAAGGAATTTAAAACGGGAGTATTCGGCCGAGAGTTACGCACGTGCAACTTTACACCAACTCAATGACAACAACAAAATGAACATGAACACAGGAGGTAGAAAGAATGACATCGTGAAAGAATGGAATTGACACGAAAGGTGGAGTGCCGTCACTTATAGTCACTTTAAGATGTTTTCTTGTTCATGTTTTTGTTTTTTGTTTGATGCGGTTGCACCCGATTCAAGAGCCGAATGTCACAGGGCGATACAAAATAAATGAAAAAAAACGAAAGCAACGAAACGCTGCTGTCACTCTTGAGCGAACACGACACGGGAAGATAAATGATGACATTCGAATCAATTTCGCTTCAGATTTTGTTTTCAGTTTTCACCGGCTCCCGTGAAACTCTGCGTCCGGCAAGGCTCGATCCTGAGCGGCCTCGCCCCTCGCGTGCCCGCGGCCTCGTGCGCGCTCTGGCCCCGTGGCCCCATGTCACCTCCCTGGCAAACCGGTTTGCGTGCGTGTGAACATACAGGTAGGGGGTTTTGTTTTTAATATATCCCAGTGGGAGGAGGCAATCACTCGCCTGACCAGTCCAGCCACATTTCCACCCCCTCACCCCACTTTGCAAGATAATGACCCAAATATTTACGATCGTAAATCGGCGCACAATCTGGACGGGTGCCTCCGTGCCACGCCGTGCCTCGAACTCTCTTCGCCCCTCCCTCCTCCCATTGTCTCCTCCTCAAACTCCTCCTCCTCAAGCTCCTCCTCCGTGTCATCGTAGCTCACCGGTCACAGCGCAGTCCTCGAAGTCTTTGGCCCCCTGAGACGTCCACTCGAGGAGACGTGAGGCCACTCGGTGACGTGAGGCCACTCGAGGAGACCGCGGCCACTTGCAAGACGAGAAGCAGGAGGGGCGGCAGGGCGCAGCTCCTTCCCAGCGATGTTGGAGCGTGGATTTCTGGGTGGCCTCCTGAGCCGTGCAATGAACCTGCAGCGGCAGATCGCGGTGAACGCAGAGGACGAACTGTACCTGCTCCAGCACAAGAGGTGAGTCCTGCCCGGCTGTTGCGGTCCGCTGCGCCACTTGGTCCGGTAGTCGAGGAGGGTTCCTCCTCGTCACATGCTCCAACACGAGTGGCGATTTCTGTGCGTCGCAGGCGACGAGCACGGTGGTGCGACAGGTGCTCGGACTCGTCGACGCACCCTCGCTTGTCCGTGCAGACCCGTGCCGTGGCAAGGGCCTCTCCGCTTGTCGTGATCGATCTGTGCTGGTGGAACGTTTCCATGAGAATCATTAAGTTATTCCCGTGACCCCCCCCACTCACGCTGCCCTTCCTGTGGCCCCTACGACTCCGTCTCGCAGGATCCGGGAGACCCGCTGTTCACGGCCGCCAAGAGCAATGACGGGAGCCATCCAGATGCTGCACAGAGGGCGACACGGACTCCTGCAGGCGGTAGACACAGAGGGACACGGAAAGCAATAGGGACACGGGAAGACAGAGACACAGAGAGTGGGANCAAGGGAAGACAGAGACACAGAGACACAGACAGCAATAGGGACACGTGNAAGACAGAGAGACACAGAGAGCGACACGGAAGACAGAGATACAGANACAGTGGGAGGGACATGGCGAGGGTGAGACATAGCACACCGGGAGCAGAGAACAACGCAGAAGAGAACACAGAGACCCAGGCAAAAGGGACTGAGAGACTTAGAGAAACGTCAAGGGATAGGGAAAGACGCCGTAAGGTGCAGTGTATTTTATAACTGATTACATTACCGGCAAAATTATGTAATCTTTTATTTAAGATGAAACTTTTAACTTGCGCGTTCGGTGTTGTTGCTATAATTTTTTGGTTTGTGGTAACAACAAAAATAACGTTTTTATTTAATAACAAAAATGTTTCAATTAAAGTTAAGAAATGTTTACAATGAAAGGAAGGCGGTGGGAAAAAAACATAATTGCTTCTGAAGGCCACGATCCACTAGGGCCATCGCTGCTGATCACGATCACAAACAGGCATGACCGATGAGCCACAGTAGCGGCTTGGGAGAGTTCTCAGATGTGGTGCGGTGAGCAGCGGTGCGCTGCAGTGTGTTGTGGAGCCCCGCAGTGCGATGGGCGCGTCGCGTGTGCCCGTCACGGGGTGTAACGCGTGGGGTGTCGTGTGGGTGTGTAACGTGTGTGTAACGTGTGGTGCGTGTGATGTCTGATGCGGTGTGGTGCAGTGTAGTGCGTGTGCTGTAATGCGTGGTGTGGTGTGCCGGGTGTGGTGCAGTGTAGTGCGTGTGGTGTAACGCGTGGTGCGGTGTAGTGGCGTGGTGTAACGCGAGGGGTGGTGCAGTGTAGTATTGTGGTGTAACGCGTGGTGCGGTGTGGTGCACGTGGTGTAACGCGTGGTGCGGTGTGCTGTAACGCGCGAGTGGTGTAACGCGTGGTGCGGTGTGGTGTAACGCACGTGGTGTAACGCGTGGTGCGGTGTGGTAGCACGTGGTGTAACGCGTGGTGCGGTGTGCTGCGAGTGGTGTAACGCGTGGTGCGGTGTGGTGCACGTGGTGTGGTGTGCGGTGTGCTGCGGAGTGGTGTAACGCGTGGAGTAACGTGCAGTGTGGGTGGTGTAACGTGCGGTGTGGTGTAACGTGTGGTGCGGTGTAACGTGCGTACGGTGTAACGGGTGGTGTCGCGTGGTGTACCGTGCGGTGCGGTGTGGTGTACCGTGTGGTGTGGGTGGTGTAACGTGTGGTGTACTGTGCGGTGCGGTGTGGTGTAACGTGTGGTGTGGTGCGGTGTGGTGTNGGGTACTGGGCGAGACGGCCCTCCACGTGGCCGTGCAGTACGAGAACCTGGGCGCGGCGCTCGCCCTCCTGGACGCGGAGCCCATGCTCATCAACGAGCCCATGACCTCCAGCCTCTACCAAGGTAACCACGCACTCCACCATGGTAACCACAGAGCAGCAAGATAACTACTCGTTCTACCGTGGAAATCAGAACGCGAACTCTGGTCATCTTCGTAGCAGCGTCTTTTGGCTGGCCGTCGAACAAAGACGGTCGATGCATCGCGCGCTTTCAGATGCGCTTCTGCAGCCGTCTGGAATGCTCTTCCTTACAATATTAGGCGCCACTGGATCTATGCACGTTTAAATCGGCTAGATGAACACTCATTTATTTAAATTTTTGGTTTGTTGTCTCCCTCCTCGATGAGCACGGTTGACTACGTACGATGCGAAAGAAGTTCAACATACATACAATCATGAGCTTCTACCTTGGAAACCATTTTCAGGGTACCTGACAGACCTTCACGGCTCCTGTAGCGGGCTCGAGCAAACACAAATTCCCTCCATGCTTCACTCTGAGAGAATCCCACTTAGGTCTGTTACCCAGCCTCCACCATACAGACGTGGGGATTACACAACGGTGCCCATATGCTGTGCTGAAGAAAATATACATTTTACAATATGAAAAATAAGAATAGGTTTTACCCTTTCTGACAATAAGCAGGAGTGTTGAGATGTTCAAACACCAAATAGAAACTTATGCAAGGAATCAAGTCTGCATTAACCACACGACTTGTGGTGACGTACAAACAAACTCTATAATATATCTTTTTGAATTTTTCGTGACTGCGGAATCCACTCTTGTGGTTTTTGGTAAAGTACGTATATAAAATAAGCTCTGATAATATATGCGTTGTCTTTGAAACTGGTTGGCCTACACCAGAGACAGCCTTCTTGTGGCCTAGTCTCACCACGCCACAAGGCGAACAGCACACAGACAATGTGGCCTAGTCTCACCACGGACAGCACACAGACAATGTGGCCTAGTCTCACCACGAACAGCACACAGACAATGTGGCCTAGACTCACCACGAACAGCACACAGACAATGTGGCCTAGTCTCACCACGAACAGCACACAGACAATGTGGCCTAGTCTCACCACGAACAGCACACAGACAATATGTCCTAGTCTCACCACGAACAGCACACAGACAATGTGGCCTAGTCTCACCACGAACAGCACACAGACAATGTGGCCTAGTCTGACCACGAACAGCACACAGACAATGTGTCCTAGTCTCACCACGAACAGCACACAGACAATGTGGCCTAGACTCACCAACAACAGCACACAGACAATTCGGCCTAGTCTCACCACGAACAGCACACAGACAATGCGGCCTAGTCTCACCACGAACAGCACACAGACAATGTGTCCTAGTCTCACCACGAACAGCACACAGACAATGTGTCCTAGTCTCACCACGCCACAAGGCGGACAGCACACAGACAATGCGGCCTAGTCTCATCACGAACAGCACACAGACAATGCACACATCAGTGCATTTATAGCTCGGGGTGAGCAGCTATATCATGGAATACCTTTTGTTTCGACATATTAACACCTGTTTTATTGCCAGAAAGGGTAAACCCGATTCTTATGTTTCATGCTTTGATACTGGCAAAAAGGTCCCATGATAAATGTTACAATATATAATAAAATCACAATTTGTTTGTACCCATAGGTACATGGTGGATTTGCGTATGTTTAATGTTTCGTAAGCTCTTCTTGAAAACGAATTGTTCTCTCTATGTCGGGATGTTGTTTTCAAATAAGGCTTCATTATCCACAAGCCTGCGTGCAAGCGAAAGGGTTTTGCATTAACGATAAACTGTGGACTATTTGCAAAAAAACGGTGTCACTTTCCCACTGTTTATTACAAAAGACTCCCCCCCCCCAAAACCATGAACCACCGATGGCTTTCAACGTCAGGTGGTACCGACGAGTGAAAAGGTCTGCTTCCGAATCGATGCACGTACGGCCCCGTGTGTCCCCGCAGGTCAGACGGCGCTGCACACCGCCGTGCTCAACCAGAACGTGGAGCTGGCGAAACAGCTCCTGGCACGTGGGCAAATGCAGTGTCGCCGCGTGCCACCGGCACCTACTTCACCGACAAACACCGCAGCCATGCTCACTACGGTACACCCACAGCGCACCTCCGCTCGCCGCGGTGCGACCACAGTATTGCACGTACCGCCGCTGTACAACAACGGTTAACCGCATTCACCGCGGCACCAGAGTTGACCGTGGCTATGAATCTTAGTGGTTTTAGCTGTCTGTCGGCAGGAAATTCAAACGGTTCGTGGATCCTCCATCTCTGCAAAATCCCTACCTCTAGAGCTCTGTATAACGAGTGGTCACTGCACGGCACGTGCTGCGTGTGCTACGTGCCCCCAGGCGAGTACGTGCTGTCATTCGCGCGAGCACGGGGAACCTGGAGATGGTGCGACTGCTCCTGAAGCACGGGGCCAGGGTGTGTGCGCAGGACTCCCAAGGTAAGAAGCTGCAACCTCCTGGAAGTGCCCTTGTCCCCGACCGCATCGGACACTTAGACCCCAACCCCTTCTTAAATGCAACGCTCAAAATGTTGAGCGGCCAAAATCCTTGGATGCTCAACAAGGAGACATGGCGAGCTGGCGAGCCTCTACCCATCAGCCCTGCCCACTTTTACAGAATCACAATCTGTATTTGTACTGCAGGAGGAATGCGATGAGCTATGAAGCTCTTTTTAAAGATGTCTGGTCGGGCACGGGGTAAAAACGTGACAACAACAAACACGAAAGTGGTGCAAAGTACAAGAAAGGTAAACAAATTACCCAAACACAAACAAATAAAACAAAACCATCCCCATCCGACCAGGCGAAGCCGACTGAGGTATTCACTTATTTTTTTAAAGTGACCTAGCCACAAATTATCGCTCAACAAGTGCCTTATCATTTGGACATTTCTAGCAGCAAAATAATGTTTAAAAAAATGGTCTAAACGCATGTTTCTAAATGTGGTGGGAAAAACCGGAGACCCGGNAAAAAAATCAACACGAATGGTCTCGCTCATAGGCCACCCACCTACTCCACTACCAATGCTGTCCACTTACCAGGTAGTCCCTCCTCCTTTGCTATATTTTGGTGCGATAATTGTCCAAATGATGGGGCCACTTTATTGAGCGATCATTTGTGGCCAGGCCACTTCTGAAAAATAAGCGAACACCTCAGTGGGCTTTGCGTGATAGGATGGGATGTTTTAGTGTCGTATTTGTTTGTGTTTGGGTGATTTGTTTACCTTTTACTTTGCACTCCTGTCGTGTTTTGTACTCTTTGTTGTTGTAACGTTCTGACCCGCCCCTCCAGTATCTCTTATACAAGCGCACAACTTTATATATCTGTGATGAAAGCTGCACTTTCTGTCGTTTTAATGTAGGGGCGCTGAAAACCTACGTGCCCCTGCATGAACGACGGAGGTGCAGGGACAGACGTTCGATTATGTTGGAATCGATCTGCAGACGGCGGTCTTCACGCACGGCCAGCAGCTCCATGATGCCTTATCTCGATCCCGTAATCCCAAACGGATGAAAGTCCGCATCGAACCGAACCCCCAGCAAGGTCATCTACTTAACGACGAGAGAAAATTCACACGAAATGTCATTTTCAATGAAGTCTTCCAGATGTAAAATTATTAAGCTTTTAATGAAAAATAAAATGATTTAATTCAAAACATAATACAATTCAAAGATGTTTCATTTTAAAACTTCAAAACGGAGCATCGGGTGCTTGCGGAATGTGTCGTTCGTGTGCATTTCTTTTTCGTGACTTTCCTGGCCGAAGGCCATAAATGGTTGTGAGGGGCACCACAGATGCCCCCGAACAAACCCTAGTAGATTAATATTCTGATAAGTCAAGCGTGAGGGCAGAAAATATCATACCGGGACAAAATTCCAGACTTTTTTTTTGCAAATGTTTCATGATACCTCTGACAGCAGGCCTGTCCCGGTCGAAACCAGAACATTGGTAGCTTTAGCCCAACACTTGGTCAAACACGCAAGCACCGTGTTCCACTCGTCCACGTGCGAGGCGAGAAGCATCTCGTTCTCTCGCCGCCGCCGACGCCACCAACAACAACAACCGCCATTCGCAACGGCACTTGTACCAGGCTAAGTGCACTTTAAGGCCACGTGAAGTGTCGAACGCCCGCTGGCAGGAGGTCAAAGGACAGACCCAGGTGCCACGGGTTGACTGACTCAGATGACCGGCTGATGCGCCACCACCATGCGCCCATTGTGTGCTCCCACAACTCAGGCAACACGGTCCTCCACACGCTGGTGCTGCATAAGAACCGCATCATCGCCTGCCAGATGTACGACTTCATCCTGGCGAGCACACAGAGGGGCAAGGGCCAGCCTTGCCCGGAGGCGGTGCTCAACTGCAAAGGCTACACCCCCTCAAGCTCGCTGCAGCCAAGGGCAACGTGGTGGTGAGAGCCTCATCCTCCGCAGTCACCCTGAAACCTTCCTTCGCAAAAACGCACCGCTTACATCATCATGGCTAGCCGTGATACAAAAATACCGCTGGATGCAGGCTTTCATCAAGCCATCGCCATAATTAATATTGCGATAGCTGTACAGGGAAATTGAGTTTGCAGGTCCATACGGCGTACAGCCGTTTCATTATAGGCAATAAAATAAAATAAAATGTCTATTTGTTTGTGTTTCCTCCTTGTGATTGGACTTTGTAGGATGAACGTTGAGATGAATACGGGGCACGGGTGACCAATAAGGTCTGAATTGGTCTGTAATAGGGTAGGAAACACTGATAAGGGGTTGACAGGTGTGCCACCAGCACTACCATCAGCACCACCATCAGCGCCACCACCAGCACCACCACCATCGTCACCAGTACCATCAACACCAAAACAAAAACAAAGATCCCCGTATAGCCTTGAACAGACTGTTGGGGCAGGTGCTGTAAGCGAACACCGATGGAGGCCGAACGGTACAGGAGGGGTGGGTGGCCAGCACTATTCCCGACCGCCTTTGTCTCCCTAGTAGCGATGTGTATACCGCACCAGGTTACTCATTAGAGACTGAGTCGACCTAAGGGAGGCCCAGTACCAGTTCAGATATATAAGGGCACGGAGTCACCACTAAGGTGTGAATTGCTCTGTAATGAGGGAGGAAGCACTGATTAGGGGTTGACAGGTATGGTGTACATGCAGTCGACCATCGANTTATCCGGCACGCGATTGGCTGGCTTCCAATGTTATCCGGCGGTCCAAGGGCTGTAACCCAGTTACACAAGTTGTTGAAACGAGAGTGTAGTACGTACATCACCCCATGCAGAGTCTTCTACATTAGAGTGGTAAGTACGGCACAGTAAATACAGTAACTTTTTAAGGAGGATATAAATTGTGTCTATTTGTATGCTTATTTATGTCAATTTCATATAGTTACTGAATTAAAAAAAAAAACAAACATAACAACACCACAAAATGTTATGCAAGAATGTGCAAAATTAAGCTGTTTAAAATAATGATGTGGTGCTTATCCCGTGTTTTTTTAAATCCGGGGCAACCTGAACATTTTGTTTCCTCTGCTTATTCATTTCTATTTTCACACCCATCGGTATGCAAACATGTTACGTTTTAGAGAGTTAAATCTGGACCATCCTGAATATAAAATTCCTCCAGCCATTTTAAGATTATAATCTATATTCTTTTTCAAGGTTTTCCTCTTTCTGCCGAAAGGCGGCATTTGTGGATTGCCCACCGTCAAACTGTCTTTATGCTACTCTCATGCTGTTATTGTTTGCAATGCCATCTTCAAAATTGTGTGTTTTTCCGACACATTTTCTCACCCTTTTCCTAAAGTGACGAAGCTCTGTGCATTCAATTCCTTGTTAAGAGCCAGGGGCGGCCACTCGTCCGTACAGGCGAATGGGGCGGTCACCTAGGGCCCCAAGTTAAGCGGGGGGAGGGGGTGCCAAATTGGAGGGAAAAAATAAAAATAAAAAATACAAATAAAAAAAATACAAATAAAATAACGAAAAAATCGTTATTTCAATTCCTGTGCGTGTACAGAGTAAATTTTAATTACAAAAATTTTTGGAGAATTTGTTCATGTAAAGTCTTTTATTTACTGCGAAAATAAATGGCGTACATCGGACTGAAATATCATCTAGCTGTCGTGTACAAAATCTACTCTGACAATGTCGCGTGTCTCTATTCGATGTGATCCCAGAAACATCGGTCTGACATTGAGACCTCCTTTACCAGTGGCAAAATATAGTAGTAGGTTTTTACCCTTTAAACTGGTACAAAACTGACACCTTTATACATGGTATCATGTTTGCGATAACCACAACACAAGTAGTCAAAATGCAAACAAAAAGAAACAACTCTGATGATGATAATGATATGCACTGTCCTTGAAATTGATTGGTCCACACCCGAGACAGCTTTCCTTAGAGCCTAGTCTCCATTGGTGTTGGACCAGATGACACCAAAAGGCATACAACTCAAAAACAGTGCACTATCAGAGTATTGAGAGCTCGGGTTAAGCATTTACACTATGAGACCTCCTTTACCAGTGGCAAAATATAGTAGTAGGTTATTACCCTTTAAACTGGTACAAAACTGACACCTTTATACAAGGTATCATGTTTGCAATAACCACAACACAAGTAGTCACAACACAAGTAGTCAAAATACATTTTGACTACTTGTGTTGTGGTTATTGCAAACATGATACCTTGTATAAAGGTGTCAGTTTAGTACCAGTTTAAAGGGTAAAAACCTACTACTATCGGTCTGACAGCCGGCGGATGGACAAACCCGAATAATTAGGCCTCTGTTAAAAAAAAATCCGCTTACAAAAACATTAAACGTAAAATAGGGCAACAGTTTACCAGTTTACCCAAAACACCTCAGCCTAGATCTGCCCTTGGGGTTTGGGGTCGCCTCTTGCGTGGTTCACCACGGCGCCAGTGCTGGCAGCCCGTCTAGGCCGCCCCTGTCAAGCGTCTGCATCTCTTGTACCTCTCTCTCCTCTTTATCATGTCTTTCGTAGTTTCACAACAATTTGCTTTCTGCTTGCATCCCAACAGAATGTACAGAATGTCTCAATACAACATTATCTTATGATACTATATACAACAGCAACACGTGCGCTTCATGGGCACAAACTGAGAAATTGAGGTCTATATTATTTTAAAGGCACAGTTGAAGGGGCGCCACGGTTCGAGATGTTAACTCCCTCACCCGGTATACAGGAAGTCGTCGATTCGATCCGACCCTGACCTGTATTTTTGGAGTTTGCATGTTCTCCCCGTGGTCGCGTGGATTTTTGCGGGTCCTCTGCTTTTTCCCTCCACATTTAGAAGCACGCATTTAGAGTATACATGTCCACATGTCCACATGATGATAAGCCACTTCGTTGAGCTATCATTTGTGATAGCCAGGTGGCTATCAGTGGGGCCTTACCTGGTAAAATAAAATAAAAACAGTTTATAGTATGAGAAGGGTCAGAGACTCAATGAGGCTTTACTCCATAAAGATAGGGCATTGCAACTCGGATATCCAGAGTAATGTGGGGGAGGGCGGTGGCCGATAACACATTCCTGCGGAGGGAGCTGGTAGTAACGTGGGTTGCACGTCAATGGCCTGCAGGGTCAACGGCGGCGTAGTGTATTCCGCAAATATGCCCGACTGTGAGGGCGGGCACAAGCCGGTGTGAGTAGGTTAAACGTTGAGTTTTTTAAGGGCACCACGGGGTGACCAGCCCCTCCCCACCCAGCCCCACCCTCCACCCCCACCCAGCCCCACCCTCCCACCCAGCCCTCCCTACCCTACCCTCCCACCCAGCCCCACCCCTCCCACCCCCACCCAGCCCCACCCTCCCCACCCAGCCCCTCCCTGCACGATGGACACAATAATCCCCTGTGGGCTGGTGTAACCAGGAGGTTCCTACCAGTAACATACATATACAGATAGCCACCTAGTCAGTGCCTGTGATTACAGCATCACTGAACAACCCACCAAACCAGTAGGGAGAGCCGGATGAAGATAAGGTATTAAATGCACGATTTTGTGTACCGACGCAGAATGGGAGCCAGCACAGTACGTACAATGTTTTTCAGACACAGTGTCACGAATGGGTGTGATCTAATCTAATGATTAATTGTATACAACATAGTTCATGCAAGTTGCATCTTACAATTGTTGAGCAACCGCGGATAAGCTGTAAGGCTATAAACTAAACAAGTTGTATTTTATTTTACCAGGTAAGGCCCACTGAGCTGTGGAGCTCTTTTTCAGAAGCCACCTGGCCACAAGTGACAGCTCAAAGAAGTGGCTCATCATGTAGAAATGTACAGCAGCCAAATACTCTAAATGGTTGTTTCTAAATGTGGAGGGAAAAACCGGAGGACGTGGAGAAAAACCCATGCGACCACAGGGAGAGACACGCAAACTCCAAATATACAGCAGCAGGCGTCAGAGTCGGGATCGAACCCACGACCTCCTACATACCAGGCTCTGCAGCTCTCTCTGTATGAACATGTTTTCAACCAATTAGTGTTTGTCCATGTGGGAGAAAACCAGAACACCCGGAGAAAACTCTACGCATGTGAGGGGCAACACTTAATCCCCTACAGATCGGACAGATTTTGTCAGTCCACACTTCAGTGTACTGCAGCGGTGGCCAACTTTCGTCTCGCGAGCCGCATGTGGCGCTTTAATCCACCATGTGCGGTTCTATCGAAGGGGCATAACGTAGAACGTACTATCACAGTAACAGAGAAAAATGAATGTCTCCCGTGCTTTGCCGACAACTGTAAATATATAAACGTATGTATAACCTTGGCTGTTTGCAGAACTCACGAGTACTTTTTGCCTGTTGGTCTGTTACAGGTTGGCTACCCCTGCTGTACTGCGTAGTAGGCGCGTGGCCTACGAGCGTTAGGTAGGGGTCAACGTATGATGAATGTTCCTTGTCACCTCAGATGTTCAGGCACCTGGTGAAGCTTCGCAGAGTGGTACAGTGGTCGGTGGGCACCGTGACGTCCACCCTGTATGACCTCAGCGAGATCGACTCGTGGAGGACGATCGCTCGGTGCTGGAGATCATCACCACGAGCCACAAGCGCGAGGTCTGATAGCGCGCGCCGCCTTGCGCCACCACCGCCACCACCACCTTGCACCACCACCACCACCTTGCACCACCACCATCGCCTTGCGCCACCGCCACCACCGTGCTTCTTTCTCAGAGAGGCACCGACCGCCACGTGCTCACGTGATGTGTTTGTGCAATTTGTACTTTTATACTTTATTTACTTTTTTGAGTGACTTGCTTGGCTTCCCGATATTTTGCTCTCCTATCGGTTTTTGTATCGTTTCTTGCTGAAACTCTCTGACCTGCCCCTACTGGACAAAACGAGCTTCACAGCTCATGGGATTCTTCCAGTCTCAATAAAGGTTCTGAGCTGGTGCTGGGCTAAACGTCCAACAACGCCGGCAACTTGCTGACGACGGGGTCAAATTGCTTTGCCACCCCTCAGGCTCGCCAGATCCTGGAGATAACCCCCGTGAAGGAGCTGACCATAATCAAGTGGAGGCAGTATGGGCGGAGCTACTTCCGCATGTGGACCATGCTCTACATGGTCTACATCACCAGCTTCTCGCTTGCCTGCATCTACCGGCCCCTAATGATGCGCACGGACAACGCCACGGATCCACGCGACGACGTCATCCTTGTCCAGAAGCCACTGTCCGTACGTGGAAACTCTCAAGACTCGCTGCCAACACGTTAAACCTAACTCGCGACACCTCATGCCCACGCACACGTTGCTACCTATCAACACTGCGCAGAGCTACTAACCTCCAACAAATTATGGGCACCGCAGTGGCTAGACATTCACTACCTCGTCTGGTCTACAGGAGGTCGTAGGTTCGATTCCGACCCTGACGCCTGCTGTATATTTGGAGTCTGCGTGTGTCTCTCCCTGTGGTCGCGTGGATTTTTCTCACCACATTTAGAGTCAACATCACGCGTTTAGAGTATTTGGCTGCTTTAAATTTCCACACGATAAGACCACCTCGTTGAGCTATCATTTGTGACCAGTTCGCTTCTGAAGACTATACAGCTCAGTGGGCCTTACCTGGTAAAATGTTAAACAAAATGTAAGTTTAAATGTACTCAACTACAGTGGTACACAAGGACATAACAAAACACCGTGGCCTTAATCAAGTATATACCAGGCACGTTTTGGGGAAATGGCCCTTGTTTAATAGCACATAAACCCTTCAAAAGCTACATTGTCAACACCACATTCCTATATATAACAACAACTCCGTATACATCATACACAATCTTCATGATCTTCAACCTAATACTACACTCATTTAAACTGCACCCTGTGTACACTGCACTGATAACCTGAGTGGACTTGCCGACTACTGGCACCAGCGGTGTCTATATCGGCCTCTGTGGAGGAGGCTCGTGAAGTACGCTGCTGCTGCTGGCAGTTGGAGGCAGTCGCCCTCCAACAACAACGGAGGGCAGAGGAGCGACGCTCACAACAACGAGCGAGTGCCGGTGGATAAAATCCGGCGAGTTGGCACAGTAGGGGTGGGGGGGGGGTACAGCTGGTGCATCTGCCAGTCATCTCAGTCAGTGAACCGTGGCACCTGCTGGGTCTGTCCCGTGACCCCTGCCAGCCAGCCTTTGACACTTCACGTGGTAGCCTCAAAGTGCACCTGACCTGGCACAGGCGCCGTGGTGGCGACACCGCCACTTGGTGGCGAATGGCGGCTATTGGTATTGGTGATAACCTGTGCATTAAACCCAACACTACCGACTACCCATGAAAACTACACCCTACGTACACGACTCATAGCTGTGCACGTGACAACCTACACTATTACCTACTCATCATTAAACAATTATAATGTCAACAACGCTGAGCTAAACTTTACACGAAAAATAATTTGACACTTGTTTTTCAACACATACAACAACGCATTGTAATAACGTATTTTTTTCAAATTGTGTTATAACTTATTCAATGTAATGCTTACAATATTGTAAACCGCAAAGCACTACACTATCTTTTTCATTTTACATAGCAGCCAAAAGTCCTCGAAAAACGTGACGCTTTTCATGATTAAGTTCGCAATTAATTCACTGTTAGACAATGTAAAACATTTAAACTTTTAAAAGTTTAATTCTATGAATGTTGATTTGTCGCAAGCCTGGCACCTCCTCAAACCCCTCACATCCACAACCCTGAGGTAAATGTGTCTACATTATTTTCCGACATTTTATTGATTAATCCTGTACAAACTCTGTAACAAACACAGTGAACCATGACCGTAACGTATTGATTTATCAATTTGTAATTCATTAATTGTAAGGCGAGAAAGCGAGAAAGCCTCGGGCCTTACCTTTGCCACTGTGCATATTAATTCTGAGGGAAAACATCGTTTAACTTGTGATGCATTATTCTCACACAGTAAATTAAAACATGAAGTTAATCTGTAAAATCACCTAAATATTGCCAAACTAAACTTGGATTAAACACAAGCAAACGCATAAACAATTCTGAGGTAAACTTTACTCAAACAAATCTGCTTATGCAATTACTTGACAACACGTCATTACAGTGTTAAACAATAACGACTATTATTCAATTAAATTGCACATCAAAGCATTATTAAATGCAAAACGTAATTTTTTACGAAGGTAAAGTCAGTGTCATTCAATATGCACGTGTACCTTCCAAACTTTTCAATGCAGCGCAACATTTTAACACTACCAACCAACTATAACAATCTACAACTTTACAAAATATCACACTCCACGATGCGAGTAGCTGTGTAAGACCATTAGGAGAAAATAACAAACAACAAAAAAGTTTTGCTGGCTGGCGCGCAGGCGGGAAAGCCTCGCCAGTTCGCGCCACGCCGGCCGTGTGTCGCACGCAAATGCGCGGGCGGGTGCGCGTTCAAATCTTCAGAACGTCCCCAGTAACCCAGTGGCCCTCACTCATTGCGAGGCGCGCATGGCCACTGGCGGCCCGGCCCCCCCCCAGTGACCTTTAGAGCGGCCCCTGATGGTCCGGCCCCCCACAAAACGTGAAAACACCACCCATCATCATCATCACCATCGTGCTGCTGTCAAACCTCCAATGGTTTCAAATAATGTGTGTGGCGGCCCTCACACTAATGATGTCTTATCGGCGCAAGTGCCCCCCCCCCCCCTTCTGAACATCAGTGAAGAACACTGGAATAACCTCACCCTCCGGTGATTAAATTCCATAGCTGTCAACCCCTTATCAGTGCCCTACCTTATTACAGACGAATTCAGACCTTATTGGTCACCCCGTGCGCTTTTAAATCTCAATGTTCATCCTTCAAAGCCCGTAATGAAACGGCTGTACGCCGTATGGACTTGAAAACTCAATTCCCCTGTACAAGAATACGGGGTAAACCGTATGGGTTGACGGGTATGAAATTCGATCCCACAATGGCCACCGCATTAACACGACTGCACTCAATGGACTCCCCTTTGAACACAAGTAACAACTGCCACCCAAACTCACGACTCACATCAGGGGCGAATATTTGAACCGGTCCTGGGCCTCCTCAAGGTCAACTCAGTACAAAAAAACATCAGAACCGGGAGACAAAGGCGGCCGGCGTGGTTCTGGCCACACCACCCTCCTCTTGTGCCATGCCCGACATTAATAGGCGCTCGCTAACATCACTTGCCCCGACAGCCTCTCTGTCCTGAAAAGGTTCAACTCGCCAGCAAACATGATTTTAAACAATTGATTTCATTTGCATCAGATCGCGCCCAAGTTGAAATGTGTGTCGTAAATCTCCACCACCGACGCAGACAATTAATAAAGCTGCCACGTGAATGAACGTGGTCAGTTTGTTACCGCTTCAGCCACGCCGGTCGTTGAAGCAGTTAAAAAAACTAATTGTAATATTGGTCACGAAGGCTCACGTTAAATTGACCCAGACCCCACGTGCCAATGTTGGCTCAAGTCAACCAACTTTCTTCCGTTTACTGGGTATTGTCCTGTGAAAGGGCCATGTGAATGAAGTGTGCCAGTGTCGTGGCAAGGGCAAACTCCCTCCCCTGGGCACCAACACGTCTCGATACGGCACCGAAGAAGTGCCTCGATGCTCTGCAAACTGACGGGAAGCTGTTTGACGTGGCCGTGCAGGAGAGCTACCAGACTCAGCAGGACTTTGTGCGACTCGGGGCGAGATCGTCAGCATCCTCGGGCCATTCTCATCCTCGTGCTGGAGGTGAGAGCCCACACAGAATGTGTTTATTTAGACGGAGAGAAATCCGATGAGCTACAGAGCTCCTTATTTCACAGATGTCCAGGAAGGGGCACGGGGTCAGAAAGTAGAGGGGGAGCGAGAAGGCGTGCGTGTGTGATGCAACGCGGCGAGGTGGCACAGAAGAGGTGTTGCATCTCCATCATTCGGTCAGTCAACCCATAACACTCGGGTGGTCTGTCGGTGACCTGCCAGCGAGCCTTCGACACATCTCAAATCAAGTCCGTTTACTTTTGGTTAACATGTGGCCCTTTCTGGCATATAAATCTGCCGGCAAAGCCGTCACTTGCTTAAACATAAAAATAACTATTCTATAGAGTTAAAAAATAATGATTATGAAAAATCGTGGCCTTAACGTGCACCTAGCCTGGCACAAACGTCGTGGTGGCATCAACGCCACTTAGTAGTGAACAGGCTGTTGTTGCGGATTCAGTGTGGTTGCGGGCGTTCAGGGATTTCGTGTTTACAAGGTCGCAGTGGCCCAGTACGCATGGCGACGTTGTGCCAACAGTCCGTGTTAAATGGAGGCTGTGCCGGCCGGCCTTTCATAAGTGCTGCTCGCTAACAGCACTTGTCCCAACAATCTGTTTTGACGACACGGGGATGTTTGTTTTGTGTTTGCCCAACAATAATTATTAGAGTGGGGCGGTATGTTCCAGTGTGCCAGATTTATTCACTAATTTTCAGAGAGGGGGGTGGGGCAGTTTCGCTGATAAGACATCACCAGTGTGAGGGCCGCCATCACACATTTGAAACCATTGGGGGTTTCACAGCACGATGATGATGATGGGTGGGTGTTGTCACTATTTGTGGATTGTGGGGGGGGGGCACACTAAAGGCCTCCCAGGGGCCGTCAGTGGCCCACGGCCCCCGCAATGAAGAACACCTGCGGTATGCATACGGGCAGTGCCAGATTATCCTAGTAGCAAAAGGAGCTAAATATGCTACGGGCCCCGCACTTTCAAGGGCCCCGCGTATAATTATTTCAAGCTATAAATTCCGGTTCAGTGATTTGCTCTATTACTATTGTACTATACTGCCTTCAACTTTAATGAACGACTGGTGTTTAAAGTTAGCGATTTGTTGTATTATCTGGCTGTGTAGAAAATGAAAAAAAAATTGTGTTTTAATATTTCTGTTATATATTTTTTTATTTAGGGCCCCTTTATAACATATGCTACAGGCCCCGCACTAGCTTGATCCGGCACTGCATACCGGTAATAAAAAAAAAATGGACAGCGTGACATTAATTACAGCAAAAAAATAATTTAAAGGGAACGAAAATAGGATTTGCATTTGGGAAGCGAACTTGTTTTGTTACAGCTGTGTGCACCAGAGACATCTCTATCTCCCTCGCTCTCTGCCCTCAGATGCTGGATGTCATTCGCGTCGGGGCCTCGCGATATTTTGGAAACATCGTGACTGGCGGCCATTTCCACATGATCCTGTAAAGACACAAAACACTCAACCCCAAATGCTTCCATAACCCTCGCAACCACACTGATCACCGAGCAACTACTAAACGTCCTGGAGTGGCTTCAGCAAGTCCCCATTTTCACAGAATGGATGTCCCGGTTATCCCCAAATTATTTGTAAAAATTGGGATCTTGCCCCCGGTTTAAAATCTTCTGATATCACGGTATGGCAAGTGGATGAGTCCATCGTCAGTGTGAGCAGGGCCTCGTGGATGAGTGGGCGTGGGGAGCGGTGGTGCAGCGGTTAGCGCGCTGCGTTACGAACCCGGAGCCCGAGTTCGATTTCCGCTCACGGCCAACATCGGTGACGATTATCTGAAACTGGTGCGGTATGCGAACATTGACCGCTAGAGAAAACAAAGGTGGTCGGGCATTGGTGCTGGCCACCCACCCCTGGTGTGCCGTGTCATCCTTCATAGGTGCCTGATATCAGCACTGGCTCCAACAGTCCGATGAAGGCTATACGGGGGATCTTTGTCTCCGTGCTTATTACAAGTGGGCGGAGTTAATAGAAAGCTCACCATGTGTCCCAGATGAGCCTCCCAGAAATGTGTAATCTGTACACCTGCACGGTGCAGCTGTACGCGCTATATTTAAAGTGACTTGAGGACGGGTCCTGCAGCGCCAAGAGTTATACTCAACGTTGCTACGTGGTGATTGGCCCCCATCAATCACATTCAAATGGCTACGGGGGCAAGGGTGGCACGGGCCCTCGGTGCAAGGGTTGGAACCGGGTGTCCCCCTTTCCAAATTCTCCCGCCTCTCCGTAGCCCAGCGTCTGGGCCGCTAGGGCCCGTGGGCCCTGGTGCCATTTGTACCACCGGCAGCAAGCAGCCTCCATAGCGTCGCCACCGCCATTCCACACGAATGGACCCAAACGCGACAGAGCGGAAACCTGAAGCTGCGTTCTCTTCTGTGAGACGAAATCAAAGGGCTCGCTGTGGTTCGATGTCAACATCTCGTCACCGCGGGTAGCCATGGTGGTGAGATGTTAGCTCCTTCGCCTGGTTCACAGCTGGCCATGAGTTCGATCCCGACCATGACGCCTGCTGCTATATATTTTGAGTTTGCGGTGTCTCTCTCCCCGTGGTAGCCTGGATTTTTTTCTCCGGGTCCTCCGGTTTTTTCCCTCCACATTTAGTAATCAACATCACGCGTTCAGAGTTTTCGGTTGCTATACATTTCCACATGATGATAAATACGCCGCTACTGTTGAGCTATCATTTATGACAGCCAGGTCACTTGTTTAAAAAAAGCTATGAAGCTCAGTGGGCCTTATCTGGTTAAATAAAATTAAAGAGTTTTCAGTTTAGTTTCAATGACATGGAGGCTGTGTTCGCGCGCGGCCCCAGGGTGTTCTTCGCATGCCCGTACGTAGCGAACCGTGCTAATCGGAGGTGCACCACCAAAGCTGTGTGTCGCACCGCTGCTCCGTGACGATGACAACGTTGGTGCCGCGTGCCCCCCCCCCCCCTCAGGGTGTGCTACGCGTGCCTCGTGGGACTGCTCTTCGTCATGAGGCTCGCGGGCGCCCAGGGAGAGTCCGTGCCCATGTCGCTGGCGCTGGTGCTCGGCTGGTGCTACACGCTGTTCTTCGCTCATGGCGTCGAGATGCTGGACCCTTCATGGTCACCATACAGAAGGTGCGACGCGGAGCCACGGAGACTCCCGGGGCACGACGTGCTACGGCAGTGCTCTTCACGAATTCTCACTTTCGCCGATGAGACGTCGTCAGTGTGAGGGGCCGCCACTCACGTTATTCGAAGCCATTGGGGGTTTGACAGCACGATGTTGATGGGGGTGGGGGTGTTTTTACAATTTGTGTGTTGGGGGCCGCACTAAAGGCCACCAGGGGCCACCAGCGGTCCGCAGACCTTGCAATGAAGAACGGTGTTCTGCTGCTACGACTTGGTAGCGGTTTTTGCCTGTTGGGTTTCCGATGAGATTTCTTCTAATTCCCGTGTAAATAAGATAATTCCGCAGAGGACAGTTACGATAAATCGTACGAGTGGCCAGGACCACTCTTTAATATTTATTGTAACAATAATAATAAATTATATTGCATAATTAGTAACAAATAATCCTACCATCTTCTATATATTTATATAAAAAATGAAAGTCTGTCTGTTCCGACTATAAATCCACACCGTTTAAGCTATCGCCACCACACCCGCGGAAAACCTGAGCTACATGGCGATCCGACATCTTCTATGAACACTAAGAACATCGCAAATATGAACGTCACCAATGGCATGAACAGGAATCGCTTCCACAGCGAGTGCGGGACGATGATCATGCAATGTTGGGTGGTTGCTGGGTCGCCTGCCCCAGATCATTTGGTGCTGCAGTCAAAAGAGTTATAAGAAAGAGCAAGCACCGTTACGCGACTCAACATCTCGCTATGACTCCTGCTTTTACTTGACTTACAAAAGATCCGTTATTTTATCTTATCATTCGATGTCGTATTTGTCATAGAATTGAACAATCATGTCCCTACCAGATTTGCAGGTTCCCCTCGCTCAGTGCGGGTTCGGTTTGCGCGATTTCACGCTGTGCACGAGGCTAAACTATTTACAAAATTCACGGTCGTATGCGGTTTGAATTCACTCATACGCGACATGTGGTCGGACGTGGGACAGCGACGTCATGCGAGTGTCTGCACTGCGTGTGTACTGTGTACTGTGTGTGTACTGTGTGTGTACTGTGTGTNCTGTGTGTGTACTGTGTGTGTGCTGTGTGTACTGTGTGTGTACNGTGTGTGTAGTGTGTGGACTGTGCTGTTGTGTGTGTGAGAGTGTGTGTACTGTGTGTACTGTGTGACTGTGTGTACTGTGTGTGTACTGTGTACTGTGTACTGTGTGTGTGCACTGTGTGCTGTGTTTACTTGTGTGTGTGTACTGTGTGTACTGTGTGTACGTGAGCACTGTGTGTGTACTGTGTGTGTCACTGTGTGTACTGTGTGTACTGTGTGTACTGTGTGTACTGTGTGTGTACTGTGTGTGTGCATGTGTACTGTGTGCTGTGTACNGTGTGTGTACGTGTGTGTACTGTGTGTGTGACTGTGTGCACTGTGACNGTGTGTGCCACTTACTGTGTGTGTGTACTGTACTGTGTGTGTACTGTGTGTACNGTGTTTGTGTGTGTACTGTGTGCACTGTGTACACNGTGTACTGTGTGTGTACTGTGTGTACTGTGTGTACTGTGTGTGTCTGTGTGNTACTGTGCGGCAGGCAGCCNTCTCGTCGTTTGCTTGCGACGCCTTTTCTTGAACGNATCACTACCCCACCACCATACCACCACCACNACCACACCACCACACCACCACCACTACCACACCANTCACCANCTACACAACCCCACCACCACACACAGGGTCACCCACCACTNCACCACCACTAACCACCACCACCCCTAACCACCACCAACTGTCACCACCANCACNNCCACCACACCACACACACCACCACCACCACACTACCACACACNCNACCCTAACCTANCACCNACCACCACCACACACCACCANTCACCACACACNCACCATGGCCANCACCTACCCACNCCNACCNCCANCTAANCACTCANACACCCACACTCACACCACACCACACCCACNCCACACCCNCACAACCACCACCACACCANCNCNCNCACACCACCACANCAANCACACCACCACACACNCACACAACACACACACANCACTACNACACCTCACTAACNCANCACCCACCCCCACACTCACCTANCACACACGANCACANCACGACACACCCACCANCCATNNCNCANCACNACACANCGACCANCACACTACNCACCCACTACTGTNCANCACACACCACACCNCCCTAANCACCCACAANCNCNCACCCACCACNGACCANCAGTGTGCCATCCATCCANCNACCACCAGGTCCNCCCANCACACCCACCNCAATCCAACCANCACANCACCACAACGACACATCCACACCACCACANCCATCCNCAGCCACACCACAACACCTACCACANCACANCACCCCTACCCCCACCTACCACACAGGCCAGCCACCACNCTAGACACACACNCACACCACANCACANCACCACACACACACACACACANCACCACACTACNCACACANCANCACACANCACACANCACNCACNNCACANCACNCACACACCNCCGACANCANACTAGGTTCCACCCACACACNACANCACTCCAAACNAACACNNCANCANCNCNCANCACACNACACTACACCTACNCCCANCATCCACNCCACCACCACACACACN
This sequence comes from Lethenteron camtschaticum, assembly GCA_018977245.1. Taxonomy (NCBI): domain Eukaryota; kingdom Metazoa; phylum Chordata; class Hyperoartia; order Petromyzontiformes; family Petromyzontidae; genus Lethenteron; species Lethenteron camtschaticum. Next base: position 10,424,869 of record MU249596.1, read on the forward strand.
CCCACACACACACACACNCANCACCCCCACCCACAGCCGACCACCACCCATCACACACNCCANCACACTCTCACANCNCACANCACCAACCACACACCNCACACACNCACACACAACCACCACACCACAGCCACACANCACCACACACCACAACCACCNCNNCACCACACACCGACACNNCACCACCACANCNGCCACACCACANCACCACACTACCNCCACACCCACCCACACTACACCAGCCACAACACCACACCACNACAGCCACCACCAAACACCANCNCCANCACCAANCNCACACGCCACACCATGTCCCCACCACNCACCACCACCGACCGAAACACNCANCACGANCACACCANCCACCATCCACCANCACCGACCACCANCACACCCACACCACACACCAACCACACCCNCACANCACACCANCACACANCACTAGCACCACANCACACACNCNACACCACCACCACACCACCACCACACCAACNCCCACACCACACCACCACCACACCACCACCAGTTCCACCACCACTACCACCACTCTCTTCCTCCACCACCACCACCACCACCNCCACACCACCACCACTACCACCACCACCACCACTACCCACCACTACCACCACCACACACCACACACCACCACCACCACCACCACTACCACCACCACTACCACCACCACGACTGCTGCGACCGCCGCGTGAAGCGAGAGGAACCCTGTAGAGTACCTGAAATCGAATTTCTGTCAAAATCAAGACAACGTCGTCATCCTCGTCGTTCCAGAACGTGCTCTCGCTGCGATGCGAGTCACTATAACACGAATCGCTTTCACACGAGTCGCGCCGTGATGCCCGCTTTTGTCTCCGCAGGTTCTGTTCGAGGACGTGTTCCGCGTGTGCTGGCTCATGTTCATGGTGCTCATGGGCTTCACCTGCGGTACACGCCTTCGTTATTCTCTCTCTCTCTCTGTGTGCACGCACGTACCCGTGCGTGTGTATGTACCCTGCAATACGTTGAACTTCTTTCGCACCCTACATACCCGACCGTGCTATATAAATGTCTCGTTTTATTTGTATGCGTTTGGGTGATTTGTTTACCTGAGTTTTAACACGTAGGCTTGTTTAACTTCCTTGTACTTTGCACTGCTGTCGTGTTTTCTGCTATGTTTCTTGTTGTCACGTTCTCACCCCGTGCCCCTGTCTGTGAAAAAGAGCTTCATAGCTCATCGGATTCCTCCTGCAGTGCAAATACAGGTGCTGATTCTGTTTGTTGAATTTGTGTCAACACAGCGTTGGCATGGTCCTGGCGCCAGGAATAAAACGACACCCCTGGTCCAATTTTACTGCCCCACACCCCCACACCACCACCCCACACGACCACCCCCCACCCCCACACCAACCCACACCACCACCACCCCCACCCACCACCCCCCACCCCACCACCACCCCACACCACCACCCCCACCCCCACACCAACCCACACCACCACCACCACCCCACACCACCCCCACACCNACCGACACCACCACCACCACCACCCCACACCACCACCACCCCCCACACCAACCGACACCACCACCACACCACACCACCCCGCACCACCACCACCCCTCACACACCCCCAACACCACCACCCCCCACACCACCACCCCCACACCACCACCCCACATCACCCCCCCCCTCGCATACCACCANCCCCCACACCCCCATACCACCCCCACACCACCACCCCCACACCACCACCCTCACACCACCACACCCCCCCCGCATACCACCACCCCCACACTACCACCCCCACACCACCACCCCCCACCTGCCCTCTTCATAGCAGGCGCCTGGGGCCCAGCCCAGTTGCACCGCCGCACACTCAGCGCTGTCCACCCTGGAGAGCGTTGACGCTGGAGAAGTTGTCGAGGTGGACATCCACATTGAGAATCCGTGCCCCCCCCCCCTCTCGTCCCTTCCCACAGCGTTCCATCTGACCTTCCAGATCCTCATTCCCGACAACTGGAACCAGTGGCGCGACTTCTACACCGCGTGGTTCACCATGTACCAGCTCTTCCTCGGCCTCGTCAGCCACTGGTTTAACGTCCGCCTGCACTTCTCCGACTTCATCAAGGTGGTGTACACCTTCTACATGCTGTTCGCGTTCGTCCTCATGATCAACCTCCTGATCGCCGTGATGCGCAGCACCTACTCGCGCATGGCAGTGGAAAAGGAGCAGTTGTGGCACACACAGGTAACACACACACTGGTTACACACACACACACGTTACACACACGTTCACACACACACAGTTNACACACACACACACACAATACACACACAGTTNACACACACACACACACACACACACACACAGGTAATACACACACAGTTCACACANGTTACACACACACACGGTTCGCACACACGCACAGGTCACACACAGGTTACACACACACACAGTTCACACATACTCACAGGTCACACACAGGTTACACACACACACACACACACGCACAGGTTACACACACACACACAGACACACACACAAGGTTACACACACAAGGTTACACACACACACGTGTCTTTGAGGAAGAGGAACTTCCAACGCCAGGAGGCGCGATGATGAGATTTGGGTCTCGAATGAGGAAGGGTTTATTTATTCCAGACGTCTGCCTTGTTCAACTTTGTTTGGCAGCAGCGTTTCTCCGGATCTGCATTGGGGCACCACGGTAGCTATGAGATGTTAACTACCTCGCCCGGTACACAGGAAGTCGTGGATTCGATCCCGACCCTGACGCCTGCTGCTGTATATTTGGAGTTGATGTGTCTCCTCCCGCGATCGCGTGGGTTTTCCTCCGGGTCCTCCGGTTTTTCCCTCCACATTTAGAATCAACAATATCACGTGTTCAGAATATTTGGCTGCTATACATATTCACGTGGTGATGATGATGATGTCACTTCGTTGAGCTATCATTTGTGGCCAGGCCGCTTCTAAAAAAGAGCTCGATAGCTCAGTGGGGCCTTACTTGGTAAGATAAAAAAAGTTTATGAGCTTACTTTTATAGATTCTAGGGAGGGTGGTCACAGCGGCGGCGGCGTGACCTCGGAAGGAGATCGAGACTTGAGCTGGCCGCAGCGGTGGCTACTGCGAGGTGCGCCGCTGAGCCCCGCCGGCAACTCCGTTCTCTTTCTCGNCGCGCGCCCACAGGTGGCGGCCACGACCATCCTGCTGGAGCGGAGGCTCCCGCGCTGCCTGCGGTTCCGCGCCGGCGTGAGCGGCAAAGAGTACGGGCTGGGGACCGCCGGTTCCTCCGGTGGGTGGCACCGCGCCCCGCACCTCGTGCACCGCGGCGGTTGCACCGCGGCGGTTGCACCGCGGCGGTTGCACCGCGACCCACACCTTATGCACCACACCTCGTGCAAACCGGCGCGTGCCCGGCCACTGTTGGCGGTGCCGCGGGTGGCCGAGAGACATCACCCGGAACATTTTGGACGAATATCCTGGTGGTTTAGTTTTGCTCCCTTCAGCCAGGTTACAACAAACGCTTGATTACGTCGACGTGCCGAGCATTCCGTCGTTCGCGACCTGCACGAAGTGCACCGCGATACGTAATGAAATGTGACGTGTGTTCAATGCGCCCGCTGGGCGTGCTGCAGGATCGAAGATCGGAACGAGCGCGCCATCCACAAGGTCAAGCGCTACGCCATGGCGTTCAGCGAGGGGCGCGGGGCAGCGCCGAGGACATGGCAAGCGGCGCCGAGGGAGCGGGGGCGTCAGCGGCCACTTCACGCGCTCCTCCACCAATCCACAGCCCCAGCAGCAGAGTCAGCAGCTGGAGCCGCCCACCATCATCGTCACCAGCTGCTCGTCGGGCCGCGGCTGGGAGGTCGTGCGCGAGAGCGTGTTCCCGAGCCGGCGCTCCGACTCGCAGGACCAGCGACATGAGGTCGTCTATCAGATCTGACCGCCGGCCCAGTGGCGTCGTGGCCCGCTCCCTCCAAGCGGGAAAGCACCACTCGATTGTTGGAACAGAAATCGCCTGCCCAGAGTGCACGCTGCTGTGCAGTTGGCCTGGTCGGGCGCGTCGACCAACACCGCACGGTCGGCCCGGAGGCGTCGACAGGGGCGGTGCGAACCTCGTCCCGACGAGGGCCGAACAGGACTTTCAGAAACCTTTAGGCGGGAAACTGCACGTGAAGGAACGCACGCCGCGGCATCGTGCACTCGCGTAACGAGCGCGTCGGCCGAGTACGAGGTGGCCCTTGGGAGTGACATTAGTGACTTGAGTGCGGTGATGGAGTGAGTGGCTCTCAATCGCAAGGTTGCAAGTTCACATTTTGGGTCGACTCGGCCCATCATCCCCACTTCCCTCCCTCCGGGGGCCTATAAAAATGAGCACCACTGTGTGGCGAAGTCAATAACGGTGGTTGAACCTCTGGATATACTCACCCCGCCATAGAAATGTGGAATTTCCACCACTGGCCTTGCAGGGCTGTTAACAGGGGATGAATATCCTGAGCGAGAAACCACTTTTGACTCGAGGCTCTGATCAGTGTGGCCCGGGGTGCGAGGCCTCTTGTGGCGTACTGCCGTAGGTCACCCCTCGTCTATCGGTTCGAATAAGCAGCAAATTCATCTTCTCCACATGACCGTCTCTCCACGTTNAAAAAAAACATTAAAGTACTTTCTTGATTTGAAGCTTTCGTGACTGCAGGAATCCATACTCTTTGGTTCTTTCGGTAAAGTCACCGAGCTGGATTATTTTTTAAATCCTTTATATTAAGTTCGCTTGCTTACGACCGTGCAAATCTTTCGGACGTTTTTTAACCCACTTCCCGTGATCCAATCGAGCTGACATTTTGCACACAGACTCGTTGTGCGTGACAATTTATTTTCGTGAAATTTTTTTTCCAAAATTTTACACTTTTTAGGAAAAAATAAATTATATTTAATTACCAATTGCTTAATGGTGGCAGGCAATCATCTGACCCATAGGTGGCAGCCATCTCAAGCCAGAGGACGAGAGGACTCTAGCCGCCACGCATATAAAGGATTTATAGTGAAAACCTTTGTTTTTAAATCTTTATTCTGCCTGAGGACGACCGCTTGTCGTCGTGATCTGTTATTTTTGCTTTATTTTTCTACCTACGTGACTTTACCGAAAGAACCAAAGATAACTTTGTTTATGACACAGCACACAAGCCGTCGGGCCCGGTAGCCTTCTGCGAGTGCGTCACTTCAGCAGCACTGACTTAGATGCAAGCAACACCCTGTGCCGGTTTCAACGCACAGTGTCTCGTAAGCAGGAGGCCCCAGGCTTGCTTGCATCAATGCTGGCGAACTGCTGGGCCATATCGCCAAGGGCCCCTCTCCGTTAAATATGGTTTGCTGGTTCGACGCAGAATTACGTAATACACAGAATATCAAAATAACCAGTGTCTGTCGTTGGAGTGGAGGATACAGGGTGCGTAAAAACAAGTTGTGAACAACACTTCTGAGAATTTGCGACAACACCACCACCACAGAGACACGTGCTGCCGCACGTGTCTCTGTGGTGGTGGTGTTGTCGATTTGACAACGATGGCGAGCAAGTGGAGACTCTTTCACTTTTCGAAGCAATTAAGATGACATTTGTGATCAGGTTAGAGTGTTGTATTATCCGTTCTCTTTCCATTAAAAACGATAGTCCCATATAAGTGTTAAAATTATTTGGAAGCGCCCTGTATAAGTGACACAGTAAACCTACAGACTGGTTTAGAGCCTGAGCCGAGTTTGGGCAGAGAGAGCTGGCCAAGGAGTTGGTGGTGGTGGTGGCACCATGCACCGATTGCCAAATTCCAAAATGACACCGCAAATGACTCGGGAGGGGGGGGGGAGATATACACACATCAGCGATCACCGCCGTACACACGGTGGTGGAGCGGANCCCCCCCCCCCCACCGTATGTACGTTGAACTTCTTTCACACCGTACGTAGCCAACAGCACTAATCGGAGGCGTGGGGGACTGACAATAAACTAAACAAAAAGCAGTTTTAAAGAAACGATGTTTCAGCCTGATGCCCATTTGCAAGCCAGACACACATACACACACACGCAGGCACACACACGTACACACGTACACGCACACACACACGTACACACACGCACAGAGATACACGACGACGCAGCTTTATTGACACGCCAGAGCAGACGAGGCGGAGGGAGGGAGACCTCTTCGATGGACGCGACCCCTTGAACACGTGACCTCGAAGAGAGCGCGCTCATCTCAAATCTCTTGCCGCCACTATACTTGCATTGTAAGTTTGTAACATGGAATGTTCATCGGTGTGTGTGGTGTGTGTCAAAGATCCCCCCCGTCCCCGTGTAGCCTCAGCAGGCTGTGCTCTGGGGAGCGGTCATGTCGTGGTTAGCGCGCCCACGCTGCTGAACCTGGGCTCGCCAAAAGCCGCTCACTGGCCCAACATTTGGTGACGAATATCGAAGCCGATCCTGGGCCACTCTTAGGTCGACTCGGCCTTAAACGAGTCCCTGGTGTACACGGCGGGGGTGGGTAGAGACAAAGGCGGCCCAGGAGTGGTCCCGGCCACTGCACCCTCGTGTGCCGTGCCGACCCTGATGGGCGCTCCTCGCTCACAGCACTTGCCCGCCAGTCTGCAGGGCTACACGGGGGACCTTTGTCGTGTTCATTGTGTCAAGGGCTCTGTCATTCCGCACGACGGCACTAACAACAAACAACAACAACAAACAACCCGACGATGCGAACGGGGATAGCAACGCACTCGGTCATCAACGTCGGCAAGAGCTCACGGCAACCCCCCACACGACACTCGCGCGTGTCATAAAACAACAACAACAATAAGAATAAAAATGACCTTTTTCAAGCGAGATAAAAATTCATAAATACCGTTTCATCATAAAAGCTTCCTTCCTTCCACACACGTACACGCGGACACACGTACACACGCGCGCGCACACACGCGCGCGCACACACACACGCGCATACACATACACACGCATACACATACACACGTACACACACACGTACGTACACACACACGTACGTACACACACACACACACGTACACACGCACACACGCGAGCGAGAGTCCGCGGTCACGGGAACAGGAGTCAGGCAGTCGATAGCAGCAATTCCAGCAAAAGGTGGCCCGCATAGCCTTAACAGATCATTGGGGCAAGTGCTGTCGGCGAGCACCTATTCAGACCGGCATACATCACTGTACACGCGAGACAGCACACACAGATTCAACAACCCACTCAGATACTACATAGCACACCGAGCACACACACAACAGTACACACGCCAGACGGGAAATCAGATCATACAGCAAGGAGCACACAACACTTGGGCATACAAGACACAGCGTAGCCTACACACGTGCCACACGCATGACCCGGTGTACACACCTTGCACACGAAGAGGACAAAGACAAAGATCCCCGTGTAGCCTTAAAAGGAAGATGTCGGGGCAAGTGTTGTTAGTGGGCACCCAATTTAGGCCGGCACGGCACACGAGGAGGTGGGTGGCCAACACCACGCCCGGCCACCGTTGTCCCCCCAATGCTTAGGTCAGGGTGGGGAACCTTTTTTCTCCCAAGGGCGATTTGGATATTCATGACATAATTCGCAGGCCATACAAAATTATCAACTTAAAAATGAGCCCGTTATATTTGGTCAAACATTTAATTAACTCGCCCCTAATGCGATGGCTGGAACTGCTTCTATTTGGCGAGGCGTGTGATGTTAGCCGGTATTGATGATGTTGCTACTCGCAACTGCTTTTCCAGGTTTGCTCCGAGATTTGTTGGATTTCGAGTCCCGCCTGCGGTTGCCTTGGCAGGGCCAGAGACCAAATGATTTCGTGGGCCTCATACGGCCCGCGGGCCGACGTTCCCCANCCCTGGCTTAGGTGTACACACGTGGTACTCATTGAAGGCGAGTCGACCTAGGAGAGGCCCAGGACCGGTTCAAATATCTGTCACCGTGCGTGAATAGAACTCGGACCGCCTGTTTGGTAGCGCGGTGCCCCAACCACCGAGTCGCCGCTCTCGACTGAATAGACACGAGAAGTCACACACGCAGCACACACGCATAAACACAACATACACGACACAGCACACACATTACACACACACACACAAGCAGCACATGGCCACTAACACTGAGAAAAACCTCGCCTGCACAGCACACACATTCATTACATCGCCCACTATGGACAGATGCCCCCCCACCCCCAACAGATTCAATTTGCCCTCTTTAGACAGAGACTGTAACAGGATAGCAGCCGCGCTTGTGCCTCAAGAAGCCTCGTTCCGCACCTCTCACACCGCCACTACACCACCACCACCACCTCGGGCGGTGCCGTGGCGTTCTGCACCTCTTAAACCACCACCACCGAACGGCGACAACAACGACGACGACGGTCCACCAACAAAACATTATGGACACCTCCATGCCGGCCTACAATACTGCCCTGCACGCGCGCACGTCTGCAACAAAACCACGGTCCTGCGCCCTGCCACTGTGGGGCCACTGTGGGGCCGCTGTGGGGCCGCTGTGGGGCCATCGCGCACCAGATGCAGACCTCGACGCTCCAACACGGGAGAGGGCGAGCGGGTCACCTGCACGCGCGTTCACGCACCCAATACCGCTCGCGCAAGGTCATTACGGCGCACGGGAGGCAGCACTACGTGCATCGGTTAAAGCCGCTCCTAGTTAGTTTAGCACGCCACCACCCAACGCGGCTTGGTGAAGGCAGAGGGCCGTAGGCGTGGGAGCGTAGAAGCGCGGTACAACGAGGGCGTTGCTGCACCGCCTAGCGCCGACTGCCACGTACCCAGCAAGCGTGGAACGCCGAGCCAACACTGGCGCCAATGGGACCAACCACGTGTCAACGCTGGCACCAATGGGACCAACCACGTGTCAACGCTGGCACCAATGGGACCAACCACGTGTCAACGTTGAGCCCAACGTTGACCCAATGCTCGATGGGTACCGGCAGCGCAGCTCCACAGCCGCGCACACAAACCCAGGCGCGCCCGGCGGTCACGCCGTCATCCGAGCGCCGCCCGGGACCAACAACCCCGCTGAGCTTCCGAGTTGGGTTGGATTGGGGGCGCGTTCTGCGCGACGTGGCCGGTCACACCGCGAGTTTGCGAATCCAGTGACCGATCAAGTCTCCCGCAGTTGCCGGGTTTAACGCCAACACCAGGGGAGTAGCCGGCACACCCAGCCTCCCCTACCGCAATGTCAGTTCCCACGGTACGGCGATCTCGGTCGTGACGACCTTCGCGATGTCGGCGTCATCGGGCAAGGCCGCGTGGCACCGCCGTCGTGATTTTGTCCCACGTCCAGTCTGAATGTGAAATTGACTTCAAAGTTCCTCAGCTGCATTTCGCTCAACCTAGGGCTGGTCAATAAGCCGAACAATCACCACAACTTTATAAAGTGTAATGCTTGCAGAGCACATGCTGTCAGTTGCGCACTCGATATGAGTGAATCATGAAATGAACGGCTGTGCTAGAAACAACCGATGGCATCGTGAACGCCACGCTGCCACTTGCACCGGGATGCCTTTTGGAAAGCGCTAACTTTATGCAAGGATGTTAATTGATTTGTAACGGATGATATCGTGCTTGTTGGCGAATACCTTTTCAGGAAATAAAAACAAACGGGCGATACGATTTTGTCCCGCGATAATAATAAAAAAAGATAAAAGGCGCAACCCTGCAATTACTTGCGGATATCGCTGGTGAGAGAAGGGCCTCCTCTACAGAGAGGTATTTGGCCTACTCTTCCACACTGGCCGGACGTCCTTGAATAGCTGGGAGTACTCACACTGTTACCCTGCACACGTGACCTGCGGTGAAGCACCCACTCGTACTGCGCAGCAGACAGACGCAAGAGGTGGAGCGGGGCGGGGATTATTTTTGACAAGAAACCTGCACCGTTATTTTCAACTGCCGCCGCCTGGAGATCGAATGGATCCGGCGAGTTGCAAGTACAGCCCGCCGCTGACCGACGACACGTGGATCGTACGTCGCGCGACGTATCGACGCATCGTCGTAGCAAACTACCGGTTGTCTACAAACGCACAGAGCTGCAAGTTGCCACGCGCCACGCACCCGCGAGACTCGTCACAAAAGCCAGAAGGGGCACGCGCGGCGCTCGGCAGCGGAGGGGCTCAGCAGTTTCCAAGTCGCTCGCCCGTGGGTCGGGAGCGTCGTCTTGCTGGTGATCTAAACCGGGGCCCGCCAGACCCCAGTCTCCCCGGGCGGCCGCTCGCCACCGGGGCAGGGGATGGAGGCGACCGCACAGACGACGACGATGGCGGACGCGACAGCACGGCGCGGCAGATTGCCCGCGCGTTGCCGCGGGCACAGGCGAGAGGATTGACCTTTGGTGAAATGTTGAAACTCAACGGCGGGGAAAAACGTCAGCCGCTGCAAGTGCCTGCTCTCGCATGCTGGCAAGACATCTTGGAGGTACCCACACTTTACGCCACCGCACATAACCTGCTGATCGACTAACCGTGGCGTATCCACTTGTATTGCTGGGATGACAGAGCAGGGGGGGGTGGGGGGACAGGGGTTAATATCCTTTGCGGCCCGTTTCACAAAGGGGGTGTGGGCAGGGACCGTGCGAAATTAAATCTGAGGCCCGTGTGAGACGCGGTCCCTTGACGTGCCCGCCCGGCGTGCCGGACGTTCCCCACCGTGGTTTCATTGATGACGGCGGCAGCGGTGGTGCTGGGATCTTGGTGGGTGACGCAGGGTTGGCCCGAGTCAACTCCACAGGAATCCATTTCTGCACATTGTGTAACGATTGCAATTGTTGGAACAACAAAAACAAGATCAACACAACTCTGCTATATTAACTCTGCTATATTAAAATTATATTTTTTCCTCTTCTCCCACCGACTGGCATGGATATTTAAACAAACAGTAAATAAATATACGGGATGCCCGTGGGTGGTGGGATAGGCGAGGCCTAAAGACAGGGCCCAGCTGTGCTGGTCCAGAATAATCAGCAGCAGCAGCAGCAGCAGCGGCGGCGGCCGCCGCGCCAGGCGGTGACGACGGCACTTTCATCCGCCGCCCGTCCTCGCGTCAGGGGGACCCAACCCGTGCAGGACGCCCGCCCCTTCACTCCCAGCGGGGCGGTGTCCCCTTCACCCCGGCCACCTGGGCCCCGCTCGGACCGCCGGCGGAGTCGTCAGCGCCTGCGGAGCACAACACGCACCGCACGCGGCGTCACGGGCAAACCCGGCTAACGGCAAGGTCGCCCCGGCGGACCCGACCGTCTCCAGCGAGCCCGACGGCCCCCTGTGGGCCCGGTTACCCCTGACGGGCCCGACCGTCTCCAGCGAGCCCCCTGTGGGCCCGGTTACCCCGACGGGCCCGACGGCCCCCCGTGGGCCCGACTGTATCGAATCTGAGAAGCCAAGCAGGCTTGAGCCGGGTTTAGTCACTTCGATGGAGACCGCCTCCTGGTGGCGGCTTGGAGCTGCGGGACGATCAGATTGAAAATCCGATATTAAATCCGTGCGTGCGAGTGGTTTCCCCTCCAACCCCTCCCCGCCAACTTCTCTGCGGTGCTTTTGGATCGTCGCTTGGTTTTTTTTGTCCCCGTCTCAACTGCGCGGTTCACCTCCGTTAATCCTGAGCAAAACCCCAGCGGCGGTGAGATTCCGCGCGGATCGAAACGATCATCGCACGCACGCATGCACGCGATTTGACAACGCCCGCCCGCCCCCCCCCCCCCCTAGCACCTCGAGAATCATCGGTTCGAATCGATGATGAATTCGTTGATGCAAACACACCAGCCACGGGCTTCTCGCATTCGACGAGGCCCTGCTACTGGGGAGGAGGCTCACGGTGGGCGGAGTGAGGGGTGCAGTGGGGGGCAGAGGGGTGTGTTGCTGGGGTGGGGGCTCCAGGGTACCGGTAGCGCAGGGAGCTGTAGTGCCCGAGCAGGAAGCTGCTCGCCAGCTCCAGGTTCCAGTCGAACTTCTCGAGGATTCGCTGGCACTCGCCCGGCTCTTCAACCCAGGCAGAAGAGCTGCTCCACCTGGCACGTGGTACCACCAACATCATCATCATTTAGTATTATTATTACGTTGGTTTACCCAGCAAAACTATCACTGAATCTTAAGACGGTTATTGAGGAGGGTCCTGCCACGTTTTCGCAGTAGGGGGTGATGTTGCCGCTGCTGTGAAATTCATTTGCAGGTATTTGTTTTTAGCACTGAGAATGTGACAGCCAATACCAGTTACATTGTATGGAGTTTTTTTGTTTACAATGGGAGGAAACTGGAGAACCGAAGGAAATCGATGCAGAAAAACGGGAGAACAGACAAACTCCAACAACAACAATCGCCATTCGCCACTAAGCGGCGCCTGTGCCAGGCCAGGTGCACTTTAAGTCCACGTGAAGTGTCGAACGCTCACTAACAGGAGGTCAAGGACAGACCCGGGTATTTTTGACTGACTGAGATGACCGGCAGATGCACCACCTGTGCCCCTACTGTGCTCGTTGTTGTGAGCGTCGCTCCCTGCCCTNACATTGTTGCTGGAGGGCGACTGCCTCCAACTGCCCAGCAGCGTCCTTCACAAGTCTCCTCCATAGAGGCCGATCTTGACACCGCTGGTGCCAGTCATCGGCAAGTCCACTCAGCTCCACATCCTCCCATATCGCAAAAGTTAATCTCTTCTCTAGCCCGTGCCGCACCCGTTTAGCTCCCTCTATCTGGCTGAACAAAATCTGTTTGGGCATGCGGTGGCTGGGCATGCGGTGGCTGGGCATGCGGACTACATGACCCAGCCACTCACTCGCTCACACCCACGCTCAGACACTCTCCCTCGTACCCCGCACAACAGGGGAGAGAACATCACAAACTCCGAGCGGAAAGGAGCCCGAGAGGGGAATCTAACTCAGGGCCTTCTTGCTGCGAGCCGCAGGTGTCACCACTACGCTGCTGCCACGACCCTGCCGCCCCCATCGTCGCACGACGCGAACACGCGGCCCTGCCCGTCGCACCGTCCGAACGCTCGCTCGCACGTCACGCATCGCACGTATTGTGTGTGTGCGCGTTGAGGTGGTGGGCAGCGGTGGCGCAGTGGTCAGCACGCTGCGCGATAAACCCAGCAAAGCGAGTTCAATTCCTGCCAACGCCGGTGACGATTATCTGAACCAGTCTTAGGCCTCCCCAACGTCGACTCAGCCTCAAATGAGCGCACGGTGCGGTGTTTGAACATCGCCGCTGGGGAGACAGAGACAACGCGGGGTGGTGCTGGCCGCCAGCCCCTCGTGCGCCGTGCCGGCCTTCACAGCGGCTCACTAACAGCAGGCAGTGCGCGCGTACCTTGAGGTAGTGCGCTGCACGGGGCACGTCCCACAGGTGCGCCTGCAGCGCCGCCTGGCACTCATCCGTCGTGACTCCATGGACCAGCAGCTGCACCTGCACGCACGGACACAAACATCCCCCGTGTACCCTTTAACATACCGCTGTGGCCGACACCATGCCCAATTGCGATGTTCACAAGCCGCACTAGGTACTCATTTAAAACCGAGTTGACCGAGAACGGTCCAGAATCACTCGCCACCTATATTAGCCGTGGCCGGGAATCGAACTTGGGTCTCCGGCTTCGTAGCGCGACACGCTAACCACCGCAGCACCATTCCGCACGCACGCACACGTGCACGCCTGCTCCCACGCACGCCTGCTCCAACGCACGCCTACGCACAAATTCCTCGGGCCCAGGCACCCATCCCGCCCGCGGGTGCCGTCACGGCACGAACGAGCGGTGAGTCGCAGAGGCTTGTGCTTGAAGCCCCAGTGGCCGGCCGCCCTGATTCAAACTGCGGATGCATTAACCGTAAATAGGTGATGGTATCTGAAGATGAGGAGGGCACGCGCGCTGGCGTCACGGTCCAAACTTTGCCAACATTTCATCGCAAATCACTTGAATGGGTGAAAGCTACGTTGCAACATCGGCCCCCCTACCGGCCGACACATTCCTGCTCGCGGTGCCGAGCCGCCTTGTGCCACACAGGGGACAGCTGCCGCTGGGGCTTCCCATCGAATGTTCCGAGGCGCGATGCTCGGCCCGCTCTCGGGGTTTGCCGGGGCAGCGGAGGCGAGCGACCGCGTCGGCGCGTCTCGCGTCGCAAACGGCTACGGAGGGCCGTAGCCGGAAGGTGGCCGGCCGCCGTGTACCTGGCCGATCTTGTCCTGGGGCGTCTGCGGATCCGCCGCGGTGCCGACGCCGCCCCCACTCCGCCGCTCCGCTGGCCCCGCTGTCCCGCCCGCGCCAACGGCAGCGCCAGCCTCAGGGCTCGCGCGTCGGGAGGAGGGGCGACCGTCGGGGTCGCGACGACCACGCCGCCGCCACTGCCGCCGCCGCCGCCGCCGCTGCCTCCCCGCTCCTCCATGCCGAGCGGCCGCACGGCGGCCGTGACGGCCTCCTGGCGTCGCCGTGGCGGTGCCCTCCGCCAGCCCCGGGAAGTGCGACGCGCCCCCGCTTCGCCCGCCACCCCGACGGCGCCCACGGCGCCCGCTCCTCCTCCTCCTCCTGGCACGCCTCCGGGCTGCTCGGGGAGCAGGTAGTAGTGCGTGGAGCTCACCTGCGGCGTCAACGCCGGAGACGGTAAACGACATCGGGCCTGACGAGGGGCTACGACGCGATACGCGAGCCGGCGGTCGTTCACGTCCGCCGCGTCGTCCTGCTCGGGGCGTCGGGACCGCGCGTTCGCGAGTCGAACCGCTCTCGGCCCGTCGTAAAGAAACGTCCCTCGTGCGCGCGTGGCCGGCGAACCGCGANGGCTATGCTCAGCCGGCGCTCACCTGCTTGCCGTCGCGCATGATGGGCAGGATGCAGGGCCCTCGAGCTCCGGGAGCGCCGAGCGACTCAGGGAAGAGGTCGGGGGTCGTTCTCTCTCGTGCGCAGCTCAGCTCCGAGTGCGACTGCGACAACGGCAGGAAGAGGCCGAGGCCGCCGCCGCCCCGACTCCTCCCGCGCCGACGGTAGGCCGAGGGTACGACACGGAGCTCACGCTGCCGCGCCGGTCGCCGGGAATCCGCAGGGGCTCGGGGTGCGCGACGCGGGGAGCGACGACGCGGGGAGCGACGACGCGGACTCTCGCGGCGGGAGGCGCGGCGCCGCGGAGGCGCGGCCGCCCAGCCCCCCCGCAGGGCGCCGTCGCGTCCGGCTCCAGCGGTGCCCTGGGCGGGACCCGCGGGTGGAGGAGAGCGAGGATCGGGCTGCGAAGACGGAGGGCGGCAGCAGGCGCGGGTTGGCGGGCAGCTCCAGGCTGGCCAAGCACTCCCTCTGCAGCTCGGCGAAGAGCTCCACCGCCTGCCGCGGGTCGGGCCCGCCCCCCGCTCCCCGGAGCCCGTCCCCCGGTCGTCGCGCGGGCGCCACGCCGGCGCCTCGGCCTCGAAGGCCGGGTTGGCCTCGCCGCGGGCGCGGGCGAGGCCGGGCCGTCGCGGGGCCACGGGGAGCCTCGCCGGAGCCCGCGGCGGGGGCGTCGGGAGCGAACCCGCGTCGCCGCGGCAGGAGTCCCGCTCGTCCTCGCGGGGGACGCAGTCGTAGGGAGGGGCGCCGTCGGGCGAGCGGAGCTCCCAGCCCGAGAGGGAGATGGGGTGCAGGGGGCGAGGCAGGGAGCGCGTGGGGCTCGCGGGGGGGAATTGCCCAGCAGGCAGCCCGAACCCGCGGACAGCGAGGGGAGCGCCGAGCGCGGCGCGGCGGCGCCGGCCCCTCGTCGCTCAGGTCGATGAGCGACACCTCCTCGCAGAAGGCGCTCATCGCGCGGTCGCGCGACCGCTCCGAGGGGACCGCGGCCACGCGAGCCGAGGGCGCGCGGCGCCGCGGTGCGGCCGGGGGAGCGCCAGCCTCCTGAGGTTGAGCTTGCGCGCTCCGCCGGACTCCCCGCCGCCGCCTCGCCTGTCACTGGCGGCACGGAGCCCGCCGCCAGCGCCGCCGCCAGCGCCGCTGGAATCGCGAGCGGCCAGGGGACCATCTCCCCGATTTCCTCCGCGGCCACGGGGTCGTACAGTGGATCTGAACGCACGGACGCGCAGACACAAACACGAAGGCATGCAGCTCGGTCACACGCAAGTATGCAGGCACTATGACGTATTAACACACAAGATGCGTGAAGACACTCGCACACAAGTATACAGATATCGGCAGATGCCCCCACAATGGTCACTATTCACCACAAAGTGGAGGTGATGCCCTCACGGCTCTTGTGGCAGCCTAGGTGCCACCCTCCGTTGTTGCTGGAGGGCGACTGCCTCCAACTGCCCAGTAGCGTCCTTCAAGAGCCTCCTCCATAGAGGCGATCTTGACACCGCTGGTATCAGCCGCGCCGTTTAGCCCCTCTATGCGGCCAAACAGAAGCTGCTTGGGAAAGCCGTGGCTGGGCATGCGGGCTACGTGACCCAGCCAACACAGCATCGACTGCCAGAGGAGCTTGCCGATAATAGGCACTGCTTTCAGCACTTTCAAGCGTCTGTGAGCTCCTTGAACTGCGATCCAGCTGGTTAGCGGTGGTGGCGGTGGTGGCAGTAGTAGTGGTGGTGGCGGTGGTGGTAGCGGTGGTGGTGGCAGTAGTAGCGGTGGTGCCGGCGGTGGTAGCGGTGGTGGCGGTGGTGGCAGTAGTAGTGGTGGTGGCGGTGGTGGTGGTGGCAATAGTGGCGGTGGTGATGGTGGTAGCGGTAGTGGCGGTGGCGGTCGTAACAGCGGTGGCGGTGGCTATCGCGTCGCCGTGCTTACTGCTGCCCATGATGGCCGGCTGTGGGGGACGAGGTGGGGGCTCCTCTACCCCAGCAGCATAAAGCAGCAAGGAGACAGAGAGAGAAAAGGGGAGGCACAGAGGTTGAGCAACGACAGGGGGGGAATGGAACACAGTGATGGAACGCAATGCCGTTAGTGAGCGGTTAGAGAGCGCGCGACACACACACACGGCGAGCGTGCGACACACACACACAGCAAGCGTGCAACACACACACACACACGGCAAGAGTGCGACACATACACACACGGCGAGCGTGCGACACACACACACACGGCGAGCGTGCGACACACACACGGTGAGTGTGCAATACACACACACACGGCAAGAGTGCGACACCCACACACGGCAAGTGTGCGACACACACACACGGCAAGTGTGCGACACACACACACACGGCAAGAGTGCGACACATACACACACGGCGAGCGTGCGACACACACACGGCGAGCGTGCGACACACACACACACACGGCGAGCGTGCGACACACACACACACGGCGAGTGTGCGACACACACACACACGGCGAGTGTGCGACACACACACACATGGCGAGTGTGCGACACACACACACACGGCGAGTGTGTGACACACGCACGGCAAGCGAGCGACACACACGGCAAGCGAGCGACACACACAGCAAGCGTGCAACACACACACACACGGCGAGCGTGCGACACACACACACGGCGAGAGTGTGACACACACACACGGAAAGAGTGTGACACACACACACACGGCAAGCGAGGCGTTAGTTAGCTGGTAGTGAGTGAGCTGCCAGGAAATTAACTCTTAGTGACTGAGCTGTGAGTGAGCCTGAGTGAGCCATTGGTGAGCTGCTGGTGAGCGGTCGGTGAGCCATTGGTTAGCACACCCCACTGACAAAGACAAAGTCCCCGGTATAGCCTAAACAGGCTGTTGGGGCAAGTGCTGTTAGCGAGTAGGACCTATAACGGCCGACACGGCACACGAAGGGGATGGGTGGTCAGCAACACGCCCGGCTGCTAGCGATGTTGTTTACACACCGCACCAGGTACTCATTTGAGGCCGAGCCGACCCAGGGGAGGCCCAGGACCGATTCTGATAATTGTCACCGGTGTTAGCCGTGAGCGGGAATCAAACTCGGGTCGCCGGGTTCTTAGCGCAGCGTAGCGCTAACCACCACGAAAGCCGCTCCCGTGCACACTCCAGCGAGCACGCACGCACAGACACGCACAGACACGCACGCACAGACACGCACGCACGCACAGACACGCGCACAGACACGCACGCACAGACACGCACGCCGCGTGCGGAAAGCCGTCAGTAAACGAGCCGCTCGTGAGCTGCGAGCGAGCGGCCCTGAGCGATTGGGGAGCGTCGCCCGGCGGACGCGCCCTGCCATGCGAGCGGGGCCCACGTCACCGGGCAGCGCTGTGCATCGCGGAGATCGCGGACCGCGTGTGGGGCTCCCCAGCACTCACTCCGGACACGGCCGGGCAGGGAGGTGGGCAGCGTGGCTCCCTGCAGCACGTCCGGTGGCTCCATGGGGTTGCCCAGGTACAGGCTACGCGCACACACACACAGAGATCCCCCCGTATAGTCTGAGCAGGCTGTTGGGGCAAGTGCTGTAGGCGAGCGGCACCGATGAAGGCCGGCACGGCGCACGTGGGGGTGGGTGGCCAGCACCACACTCAGTGGCGATGTTTACTACACACCGCGCCAGGTACTCATTTAAGGTAGAAAACACACGCACGCATACACACACGCTCCCACACACACAAGGGTCACACGCTTGTTGGTGTGGTGACTGGGGTCAGTGCAGTGAGTGAGGGTCAGTGTTGATCTCACGCACTCGTCTGTGTAGTGAGGGTGATTGAGGGTGATTGAGGGTGATAGGGTGAGCAAGAGTGAGGGTGGTTGAGGGTGGTGAGGGTGGTTGAGGGTGAGAGGGTGAGCGAGGGTGCGAGGGTTAGAGGGTGAGCGAGGGTGAGCGAGCGTACTCGTCGATGCGGTCGGGGTGGCCCCAGCTGTTCTCGGGCCGCACGGCGCCGTGCCCCGTGTGGATGAAGCTGTTCTTGAGCGGGAGGCTGATGTCGTGGGCCGAGAGCCCGGCCACGGCCGTCACCACGTTCCGCGGGAAGGGCCCCACCTGCGGAGCCCGTCACCAGGATCTCAGCGTCGCGGCCGGAACGTCGCGGCCAGAGCGTCATAGGAGATTTGGGGTGAACCGAAGATCGGGTGGGGGGGGTGGAATTTGAGGGGGTGGGGGATTGGTGGGGAGGGGTGGAATTTGAGGGGGAGGAGCATTGGTGGGGAGGGGTGGAATTTGCGGGGGCGGGGGATTGGTGGGGGGGTGGAATTTGAGGGGGCGAGGGATTGGTGGGGGGGGTTGAATTTTAGGGGGGCGGGGGATTGATGGGGGAGGTGGAATTTGAGGGGGGCAGGGGATTGGTAAGGGGGTTGAATTTGAGGGGGCGGGGAATGGTGGGGGGGGTGAGCATTTCATTCCTTGCGCCAGGGCCCATGCCAACCGCGCCACCGGTTCGGGCTCTTCCCCGACTCACCTGCAGCGTCCGCTTGTTCTGTCCACGCCACCAATAATTCTCAGCTCTGAAAGCACAAACGCACGCACGGACGCACGGACGCGCGCGGTCAAAGGTCTTCGTGCGAGGATGGCGAGCGGCGCTCGGGGCAGGTACTGTTCGCGAGCACCCATTGAGGGCGGCATGGCACGTTCATTCGTGCGTACACACTCGCACGCTCCATCGCACAAATTCGCACAGCGATGCGTACACACAGCGCACACCTTGTGCCGACGGGGCATCTATAAAATATAAAACTAAACTGTACATTTTCCCAGGTAAGGCCCACTGAGCTATATAGCTATTTTTTTCAGAAGCGACCTGGCCTCAAATGATAGCTCAACGCAGTAGCTTATCACGTGGAAATGTAGAGCAGCCAAATGCTCTAAAGGCGTGACGTCGATTCTAAATGTGGAGGAAAAAACCGGAGGACCCGGAGAAAATTCCACGCGACCACGGGGAGAGAGGCACGCAACGCCAAATATACAGCAGCAGGCGTCAAGGTCGGGATCGAAACCACGACTTCCTGCATACCAGGCGAGGGAGTTAACATCCCCCCACGGCAGGGAATCCCCCTGGCCGGACTGCGGCAGACGATCGGATTGGGGGCCGAGGGCCGAGAGGTGACCGGAGGAAGGCGCTGTGGTGTGTGGGCGAGCGCCGCTCTCAACGCCAAACGGGCGAGAGCGCCTGCTACTCGCGTCCGTTCCTCCGGCACAAACGCCATCGCAGCAGGGAGGAAGGAAGGCACTAGTTGAGTGTTTCACAGGCGGGCATCAGTCTACAAGAGCGCGATGCTGCTCTGCCGGTTTTACCCGACCGGGTAGTTTGAGGGTAATTCGATCCCCCCTCGTTGCAGCCCGCGCCCCGTCCGTAGTTACTTCATTCCTCCGCTATGGGAGCCGCTCAATCGGCGAGGCTGTGGGGTGGCGCCACGCGTCCGCAGCTCCGGCGGCGTAGGAACGCGCTCACCGCTCAGTATATACGCCGAGTTAAGTCGCCTCCACTTGTTCGAGTCCCCTTACAAAAGATGAATCTGATCACTTACTTCGGCATTTTCATTGAGTTGACCTTGGTTCGGTCGCACTCTGTGTCGTCGTTAAACTACTAAACTGCTCAACAATATTTAATTTGACCAGGTAAGGCCCACAGAAGCGACCTGGCCACAAACGGTAGCCCCAACAAAGTGGCTTATCGCGTGGAAATGTATCGGACCTTGAGATAAAATCCATGTAACCACGGGGAGACACGCAAACTCAAAATATGCAGGCGTCAGGGTCGGGATCGAACCCACGACTTCCTGTATACCAGGCGAGGTAGTTAACATCTCGCCACCGTGGCATCTTGCGAGATGCTATATTCTTTTTTGTTCATTCATTGTTCCGTCCTGCACAGTGTTGTGAACGACGCGATATAAAAGCCATTATCATCATACCTGTCAACCGACACGGTTCACCTCGTATTCTTATACAGGGAAATGTATATTTGTATGCGTTTCTTCCTTGTGATGGGCCTTTGTAGGGTGAACGCTGAAATTTATCAGGGCATGGGATGACCAATAAGGTCTGAATTGGTCTGCAATAAGGTAGGGCACTGATGAGGGGTTGACATCGACGTCGCATTCTTGTTACGATTGTCAAACTTGTGACGCCAGCTCACAACAGCCTCCTCCTCTTGGTGGAATAAAGTCACGGGATCTGTGACGTCCGCATTGAAGCGGGCGGCGAGTGTTTTGGGTTCAAAGTTCCCTAAAGTGGTTTCCCCGCTGCTCGGGTGTTGAGCAGCGAGGTCGGTGCTCAAATCCCTTTACAGCCCTGAACCCGGTTTGCGGAAATTCCACGTTCCTATGACGGGGGCAAGTCTATCTGTAGCACTGTTGGTTTCCAACCCCCCACCCCTCCACGATGTGCTACTCATTTGGCTCATTCCGTCAACCCAGGAGGGACGATGGACTTCGCCCCCAACCGACATTTGACCTCCGTGACCTTGCGAGCACGAGCCGGCCGGCCGGACAGGCCGGCGTTGGTCACCGCACCCGGTTAGTATCAACCGGGGGGCGCCCGCTGGTCTCCAACCGTGAACCTCTGGAGCGAGGTGCAGGGTGCGCTCGCTACCGCCGCCGTGTCGCCACCCCGACCCCCGTCGTGCCCGCCCGTCCTCACGGGCGTGACGGGTGGGCGGGCGGACGGACGGACTCGCGAAATAATCCAACGCCGAGCCGTGGCGACCGCCGGCGCGCCGCGCGCCGTCACGATGACGCGGAGGAACAGGCGTTGGGCGCACCTCCCTCCAGCACCGTGATGACGTCGTTCACCTGGATGGAAAGCTTCTCCGCTTCGTGGAAATCCTGCAGTGCCCGCATCTCTGTGGGCTGGGCCTGGGGCGGGGAGAGGAGGACACGGGGGGCGGGCGAGGGGCAGCCACGTTACCTTCACTATTTATTGACGTCGTTATGATCACTACCGTCTTTTACCCGGCGAGGGTGAGCCGTGTGCGCTGAGGGTGAGCCGCCGTGCCTCCTTGAGGAAGTCCTTGAGGGCCATGAATGTGGGACGGTCGCCGGGCCTGTGGGCCCAGCACTGCAGCAGCACGTTGTAGATGTCCTGCGGGCAGTCCTCTGGCTTGGGCAGCCGCTCCCCCTCCTTGTCGATCTTGTGCAGATCTGTCGCGGCACGTTCGATCGCCGCAGCGTGAACGTCGATAGCGTCGCGATCAGCGATGCGATACGATCATATTACGGGCATGACAATTAAATTATAGCTGCCGGGACTCGAGTATCGCATCAGGGACTCTGGCATGAGCAAGAGAGAGCGACAGGGAGGGCGAGAGAGAGAGCGAGAGAGAGAGAGCGAGAGAGAGAGAGCGAGAGAGAGAGAGCGAGCGCGGGGTGTCTGCCCGTAGCGGTACCTGGCTGCCGTTAAGGCCCACCCAAGGCTCCTGGCCGTAGGTGAACATTTCCCAGAGCGTGATGCCGAACATCCACGTGTCGCTCGCGTGCGAGAACGTGCGAGTCTTGAGGCTCTCGGGGGCGCACCTAGGGGCCGGGGTGGTAGACGCGGTGAGGAGGGGGGGTGGCACGCGCAGCGAGGGTGGGGTGCACAGGCCACCGCGCTGCGCTGCCTGAAGGCGGCCAGCGTCTTCAGGTGGCTGAATTGAAAGCGTTCACTTTCTCCATCGATTATCAATCAGAGGCAAGAGGCTACGACGCTGTACAATCACGCGAGAAGGTCAGCGGCTCGGTTCAGTTCCAGAAAAGGCTTCCGGCACGCGGAGCGAAACGTCGGACATCGTGCCGAACGTCGCGCGGTACGACCCGGGAACGCGTCGGAGAGCTGCGGCCAACGCAGGCTCTACCCGCTGCTGGATGGACGACAGGGCTTGTGTGCTCGCCCCGCGGCAGCCTGCGAGCAAAGTGAACTCGCGGTGATCCGAGGCATGTGGGGGTTGAAGGGGAGGGCGCGGGAAGGGTGGCACAGACAAAACACGAGCACGGACGACGCTAGACGAGCGCGAATTCTGCCGCTTTATTCATCGTCCGCATCCTCAGAAGAGCGTGAAGACGAGGGCATGCGTCGTCCGGTTCCGTCGTTCATTCAAGGCGCTCGGTTCGCTCGCCCGACACCTGTGGCCACGCGGCTGGCGAGTCGCCGGCGCCCTCGGCGAGTGAGGAGCGGCTCACGGTTATAAACGTCGTCGTGCGGCGTTCACAAACGACGACGACGATGACGCCGATGTTGCAGTTCACATCTTGTGGTGGTTTGTGTCAATCTCCGGTCGTGTCCCTTGGAGTGGGCTGTGCATTTGAATGTCCGGTAAAATATATTTTTTCCTGAAGAAGAATAATCAAGACAGGTTTTCCTCGCTTTTTGCGGGTTCGGTTTCTGCGATTTCGTGTTTACTGTATATAAGCGGCTAACCTACTTCTACCCACAATTCGTTGCGTCACGTGGTTCTAATTCACTCTACACGCGGCTATGCGGTGGGATGTGGGACAGCATCGTGTGCGTACCGTGGACTGTGCGCGCCATTCGGCGGGCAGCTGTCTCCTCGTGCGGTGCATTGTGGGTTGGGTGACCGCTACGCGATTTCGCTTTGCGCGCCCCTTTTTTTTCCCGAAACGCATCGGATCCGACCCCGGGGGAGGGGGCCATCTAGCGGACGTCGGCGAACGTTGGCGTGAGTTGTTGGGGGGGATGCGGTGGGGGGGGGGCGGGAGGAGGGGTGGGGCGCCACCCACCAGGCGAAGGGCACCTTGCGGTGCTCGGACATGACGTAGTGGTCGTCGTTCTGCGGCAGCGCCCTCATGAGGCCGAAGTCGCCGATCTTGACGAGGTCGCTGGCGGCCAGGAGGATGTTGCGCGCCGCGAGGTCGCGGTGGATGTAGCGCCGCGTCTCCAGGTAGCTCATCCCCGTGGCCACCTGCACGGCGTAGCGGCACAGCGTCGACAGCAGGAAGCGGCCCTGGTTCCGCCGCAGCCGGTCCAGCAGCGAGCCGAGGGGCGCCAGCTCCGTGACCTGCGTGCGGCGGCAGAGACGAACGGCGGCGTGACGCGGCGCTCAAACACCACCATCACCACAACCACCGCCGTCACCACAGCCACCACACGCCGGTCCACCACAGCCACCACGACGACTACAGTCACCACGGTGGTCCCCATCACCACTACTGCTCCTGCACCACCAGCATACTGCTCCATCACGGTAGTCCACCACTACCATCAATACCGTCACCACAACCACCACCACGCTGGCCCACTACTACAAGTGTTCCACCATCACCACTACTGCTCCAGTACCACATTCCTCCATCGCCACCACCACCACAATATTCCACCGCCACCACCATCACCGCCACCATTACCACCACCACCACCACCATGATGCTGGTCCACCACCAACAGGGAGGGCAGAGATGACGGAGGGACAGAGAGAGAGAGACATTGCGGGGAGACGGTTGGGAGTTGATGCGGGGAGGTTTCAAAGGGGTTGGGAGGTGATGCAGCACTTGCCATCTTCATGGGGTAGGTGAGGATGACCCCGTAGAGGCGGATCAGGTTGGGGTGGTCCAGCATGTGCATGGTGTTCACCTCCTTGACAAAGTCCTCCAGCGCCTCGGGGGCGCTCAGCATGTCGGTCTTCAGGCACTTCACCGCCACGGGAACCTGCGCACAACGACGACGACCTCAGCACCGACTACGAGCACCGCAACGGCGGCGGCCGCGCTGCACGTGACTGCTGCCCGTGACCCGGCGCTGTGGAGCGAGGGTTGTGGGGATCACCGCACGGATGTCGTTGTGAGACTCCTTTATACCCGTGGCGTCGAGGAGGCGCCGTACTGCTGGCTGGCGAGGAGAAGGCAGCACAGCAAGGGAACTAATCGCCACCTGTTTGCGTCTGTACGGGGATTGAGCGTTGCCCCCTTGCGCGAGGCGTAGGGTTTTCTCCGGGCGCTCCATTGTCCTCCTCCCACGTGAATAATAAACACGACGACTCGTCGTCATTAATCGGCTGAAAACGTCTCGCAAATAAACACCAAATGTAGCATAGGCAGGAGCCTCCTATGACTCAGTGTGGTTCTCCTGGATAAACAATGTTCCTATTGTTATTATTAGAACAACCACAACCGCCGTGCAGACCGGTAGCGTCGGGGGAGCCGGCGGGCGCTTCATGGGACACAACTGGCGAGATGGCGCGATGGGGGCGATGGGCGCGCTGGTCACGATAGGCGTGACGGGAGCAATGGAAACGATGGGGACGATGGGGCGATGGGGACGATGGCACGACGGGCACAATGGACGCCACCGTGACAGTCCTCACCAGCTGCCCCGAGGGCGAGCACCACTCCCGCGCCGCACGACTCCAAAGGAGCCGTCGCCCAGCTTCTCCAGCAGGCGCAGCTCCTTCTCGTTGATGAGGCACGTGAGGCTCTGCGGAGGGGGTCCTGCCCCCCGGCGTGGGCGACACCTTGCGGAAGGTGAGCGACGGGTGCGACGGGCACTCGCTCTGCTTGCCGACGAACACCTGTGGGCGGGCAAATCGCTCCGGGTGTCGGCGACGCGGTCTCAATCGCCACCGCCAGCTTCACCGCCACGGCCAACACCGCCACAGTACCACCAAACGAAGCTGTCAACGCACGCGGTTTACCCGTATTCTGGAACAGGAGAGTGAGTTTTCAGGTCCATACGGCGGACAGCCGTTTCAATGCGGGTAAAAAAATTGTCTATTTGTTTGTGTTTCTCCCTTGTGATGGGACTCTGTAGGTTGAACGTTGAGATGTATAACGGGCATGGGGTGACCAATGAGGCCTGAATTGGTCTGTAATAAGGTAGGGCACTGATAAGGAGTTGACAACTATGCCACCAGCACTACTACCAGCAAAAACAGACTGTAGGGGCAAGTGCTGTTAGCGAGCACCTATGAAGGCCGGAACGGTACATGAGGGGTGGGTGACCAGCACCACGCCCGACCGCCTTTGTCTCCCTAGTGGCAATGTTTACACACCACACCAAGCACTCATTTTAGGCTGAGTCGACCTAGGAGAGGCCCAGAACCGGTTTAGATAATCGTCACTCGTGTTGGCAGTGAGCGGGAATCGAACTCGGATCGCCATAGCGCAGCCCGCTAACCACTACACCACCGCTCCCCACACCACCACCAGTAGCACCACCATGTCACCTGCACCACCAACACCACCTGCAC
The DNA here is from genome assembly GCA_018977245.1 of Lethenteron camtschaticum. Taxonomy (NCBI): domain Eukaryota; kingdom Metazoa; phylum Chordata; class Hyperoartia; order Petromyzontiformes; family Petromyzontidae; genus Lethenteron; species Lethenteron camtschaticum. The sequence goes on from MU249596.1 coordinate 10,450,941, forward strand.
CACCTGCAGTTCACCAGGTGGAGGTGTACTGCAGGTGGTGCACTTCACGTGGCCTCCAAATGCATGTAGCCTGGCACAAGCGCTGTGGTGACGTCACCGTCACTTAGTGGCGAATGGCGGCTGTTGTTGTTGGTGGTGCAGGTGGCCTGCTGCTGGTGGCGGCGATTGTTTGAGTTATCGCCACCACCTGGAGGTTACCTGCATCACTACCACTGCCGCCATCAGGTCACCTGCACCATGGCCGACGATCATGGCGATGAACAGCGTTATCTTCCCAGCGATAGCGAGTTTACGTAACGCGTAACAATGCTGCCGGGCCGCGCGCACGCGCGGTCGGAGTTTGACGTAGTTGCCATCGCCGAGACAGCTCTGCCGCTGTTCATCGTCGCATTTTATCTTCCCGAGCTACGGGTGACCCTTTCGTCAATTTGGCGCAGCTGCGTTCATATCGGGCCATCTTCTTACGAGAGTTGCCGCGGCCCCACGCGACAGACAGACAAACGGACGCACAGACGAGCAGGTGGACGGACGGAGGCATTCAACCTCGGCATGGAAAGCATTGAAAAGAGAGGAGACCTTGGGCATCCAGGTCTTGCGCTTGTACAAGGTCCTCCTCCTCTTGACAGCTTCCCAGAGACGCCTCTGGCCTGCAGGCACAGCGCACGCCGCCACCACCACCATCACCACCACCATCACGCCACCACCATCACGCCACCATCACCACCATCACCACCACCATCACCACCACCATCACCACCACCATCACCACCACCATCACGCCGCCACCACCATCACCACCATCCTCCACCATCACCATCACCACCACGCCGCTACCACCACCACCATCACGCCGCCACCACCACCATCACCACCACATCACGCCGCCACCATCACCACCACCATCACGCTGCCACCACCATCACCGCTAAAACCCACTTGCGGCACTATCTTCGCTGCGAAAACCTAGGTGCGACACTCACGGTTGGCAACTGGCAGGCCGTGGGTAANGGGGGGGGGGGAGGTTGGCGCCCGATTTTTTTTTCCGGTGACGTCCAGCCCGCCGTGGAAGAGTAGGCCAAAAGTACCCTCTAGCTAGCGGGGCGCTCTCAAGTTCCCTCGAGCGGAGGGCCCCTTCCGCCGGCAGCGGCGTGAGTGAGCCAATTTCAGACAGTGCCGGATTATCCAAGTAGCTAAAGTAGCTACATATGCTACGGGCCCAGCACTTTCAAGGGCCCCGCACTATACTCTTTCAAGCTATCAATTTCGGTTCAGTGAATCTGCACTTGCTCTATTACTATAGTACTATACCACCTTCAACTTTTAATAACGACTGGGTGTTTAAGGTTCGCGATTTGTCGTATTATCTGGCTGTATAGCAAATGAAAAAATATAATTACCTTACTGTGCAAGTAAAAAATGTGTTTTAATATTTATGTGTTTTTTTATTGAGGGCCCCTTTATAACATATGCTACAGGCACCGCACTAGCTCCATCCGGCACTGATTGCAGCGCCGCTTCCTTTACCCCCTCCGAATATTCACAAACGCGTTCACTTTCTTTTTCCCCAAGCGCGGGGGTGGCGACGACGCGCCGCGGCTCACCCGGCTTGCCCATGCCGATCTTCTCCAGGTCATCGCTCTTGACGTAGTCAAAGTGCTCGGGGCGCGTCACGTTGAGCTGGTCGCGGACGCGCAGAAAGAATTGCTCCAGCTGCACCTCCTGCAGGAGCTCGTGCAGCCACTCGGAGCTCTCGTCCGGCAGCATCTCTACGCACGCCGACAGGGACCATCGTCACGACCCGACGCTCCGTCTCCCGGCATTCGCACGTTTTTTGTTCTATTCATACGTCGAATATCATCACGAGAGAATCTGGGTGGACGTGGGCAAGTACAGAAGTGGGTGGGGGAGAGGGAGGATGGCCAATTGTCTTGATGGCCATTGGAGCGATCTCCACGAGTCCAGCAACGAAAGGGAATAGAAGACTTAACGGCAGATGGTGGCAGACTCTGAAGCAGATCTTGAGGGTCTCTGTGAGTTTGTGGCTATCTTGGCGAGTCTGCGGGTCTCCGTGCGAGTCTATGGGTCTCCGTGCAAGTCTGTGGGTCTCTCTGTGAGTCTGTGGGTCTCCGTGCGAGTCTGTGGGTCTCCGTGCGAGTCTGTGGGTCTCAGTGTGAGTCTGTGGGTCTCCGTGCGAGTCTCGGTCTCCGTGGGAACCTGTGGGTCTTCATGCAAGTCTGTGAGTCTCCATGCGAGTTTGTGGGTCTCCGTGCGAGTCTGTGGGTCTCCGTACGAGTCTGTGGGTCTCCGTGCGAGTCTGTGGGTCTCCGGCAAGTCTGTGGGTCTCTCTGTGAGTCTGTGGGTCTCCGTGTGGGTCGGTGGGTCTCCGTGTGAGTGTGTGGGTCTGTATGCGAGTCTAGAAGACATTACAGCAATACGCTCCACTGCTCCTGATGCGATTATCTGTGCTTGACCACCTCAATGTGAAAATGTAGTTGATGCTCTGCATCTTACATCAGCCATACGAAAGAAGAAGTTAATGTGAGTCTATGGTGGGACACTGTCAGTGTAGATGTTGGAGGTCACCGCGTGTCTCCTGTTCAGCAGCTGCAGGGTCTGGCCGGGGGTAGAACGTTGGCGAGGTGCGGCACATCAGGCTAGCTTAGAAGAGTAGGCCGAGACAGTTTATTTAGCATTGGCTGTGTCATGCCTAACCTCCTTCCGTTCCGCTCTTAAAGCCTCACCTCTTCTCTATCATCCATTCTCTTCCCTCCTCTCGCCCCTCCACTACATCCTCCTGTCCCTCCGCTAACCTTCCGTGATCCACAACTACCCCTCTGTCGCGGTCACTCATTCCTCAATCCATGTAGCATGCCCGTCAACGACACACTCCATTCTGCGTCACCGTTTTTGTAAGCTACGCCATGAGCGCCTCGAGTGAAAACGCTCTATGAATGTACATGAGACCGCATCACCGGGCTGTGGGCGATCATCACGAGCCGAGTATTGTACCGACGGTGGAGATGTGCCGGAACAGGCAGCCCTCGGTTCACGCACTTTTGTGCTACGCCATTTGGGAGTAACGCGTCGGCGCTCTGGAAATATTTGAGATCTTTTATTGACGTACGCGAGGCGATTTTCGGAATAACGTCACCCGCAACGTGACGTATGCCCCACCCTCGCCTGGCACCGCGACCCAATGGCGTTGCCGGTGCGGGACGATGATGAAGTGTGAAGGGATAATGAAGAACGCAGGTGGCTCGATGGTGAACATCCGGAGTGGAAGAGGGTTATTAATGAGGGGTACTGTAGCAAGGGACACAGGTCGTTAAGAATTGATGACCGAGTATAATATTGTGTGTGCTTGTATTGTATTGATATAGGCGAGGATAATATAGGAGATTATGTCTGCAAGTGTGAGTGAAATCCCCTAACCCCCTCCTTTACCATTATTCCTTATGGGAAAATTGCTTTTGACCTATGCGATTTTAAGATAAAACGTGCGCTTTTCCAGGAACACCTCTATGGCGTATGTCAAGGAATGCCTGTAAATACGAGACGATGTGACGTTTTGGCAAATTCCCACACGGCACCAAACGCGTGTACGGGGGGGGCCTTCTCTGAACGATTCCCACTGCTTCGCCATGATGTTACCACTGGGGGGGGCGGAACGACGGCAGGGAAAACGGGTAGCCGCTGCCGGACGGGTTCCCTAGCGGCGCGCCCGTGCGGCTAATCGCGGCGCGGTTTGTTGCGCCGAGCTGTCACGGCAGCCACCGGGGAAGAGCCCCGGTTCGATGACAGGGAAAACCTGCGGCCGGTAACACTTCTTGGCACAACAGGGAGAGCGCAGCGTGTGTGCGCGTCGCTGTCGTGTCTCGTTATTCACCACCCCCTGCCCCTCTCCCCACCACCCCCGCCCGCACTCCTCCACCTGAACGATGTCCAATTGTAGGCCGATGCAGCGCACACCTTGTGCTGACAGAGGGGCATCTATAAACTATAAAACTAAACTGTTTTTTTATTTTAACCAGCTAAGGCCCACTGAGCTATAAGGCTATTTTTCAGAAGCGGCCTGGCCATCACAAATGACAGCTAAACGAAGTGGCTTATCACGTGGAGGCATTTACAGCAGCCCATGTTGATTCTAAATGTGATGTGATTGGAACCCCCCCCCCCCGCCGGCATAAAATCTGTGAGAAATGAGACCAAACAGAGACATTTCACACGGCCTCGTCACGACGCAGGAGAACCGCCACGACTCTGTGTCACCTGCGTCAGCGCCGAGGAAGTGCCACGGCCGTGCCACCGCTCGCAGCCGGGCCCTCCCCACGCCCCCGTGGCCGGGCCACACGCGGCAACGCGGCAACACGCGCACTCGCCCCCGGACGTCGTTGTGAGGTCGTTAATCGACGATTCAAGATTCCTCCGATGGAATTTCTGCCAGTTCCCATGGCCCCCGGCGTCACTTCTACCTTTCAGTGTTTACAGTTTTTTTTCTTTCCCAGGAATGTTTCATTGCACTGTTAGACCGATCGATCCCCGCGCACGATGGCACGCAGCAATGTGTCCAGCAGCTAAACGCCAATGCGATTTACTTCATGGCCCATGGATTAACATTGCCCATAGGCTTAATATTGGCAGTAGGCTCACATTGCCCATAGACATTCTATTCCTGCACGTGACAATACGTTCAGGAGATAGACGCCAATGTCGGGCTCTGCTGTCCACGCCGCGAGGGCTTCAGGAGAGAGCTCGTGAAGCGTTGTGCCGTTCCTCCTCCTGCAGCCGTGGAAGCAGCGCAGACTACGGTGGCCGACTGCACGGTGCGCAGTTTGGACTGCACAATACCGCATAGCGCTATGGGTTCGCGCACTGGACTTGACATCCAGAGGTCGCCGGTTCGATTCCATCTCCCATCGTGGCAACCGAAACGATGGGGGTGCACGTTTCTTACACCCCTCCTCCCCGCCTCCCCCCCCCCCATGTCTATCCAGTGCTCACCGAGCTGCAATGGCTTCCGGTTGCAGAACGAATACCTTGTAAGGTGGCACTCATTACACGCAAAGTGCTTGCCACAAACGAACCGAGATACCTCGCTGATCTATCAAGGAGTATAAACCATCAGAGAACTCCGGTCATCCTCACAGGGGCTTTTGGGAACCATCAAACAAAGGCGGTCACCGCATCGCGCGGCGCTTTCAGATGCGTTTCTGCGGCCGTCTGGAACGCTCTTCCTTCCGATATGAGTAAGCCACTGGAGCTGTCACTTTTAAACCTAGATTGAAACTCATTTCTTTAGAACTGATTTTGTGTTTTGTTTGTTGTCCTTCCCCCGCACCTCTGATTAGCACGGTGCGAAAAGAAGTTCAACGTAATACAGACATCGCCGCACTTAGTCAATCGGCAGGTCGCGTGTGGTGGGGTAAAGTGTGGGAAATCCCTCGTATCCTAAGACGTCAACAGCACTTGCCCCAAAAGTTTGTTCAGGCTATACGGGAGATCTTTGTCTTTGTTGTGTTGTTGTGACCTGCAGTGCGGTGAGTAAGAGCATGACTGGGAGTGAGTGCGTGAGTGAATCATCCAGGCTGACTTGCCTATGATCCATCCTGGCTTTCACCAGGTGCATTGTGTGAGGAGCTCACAGATCCTTGAAAGATCTGGTCACATCCCCATCATTGAGCTCCTCCGGCAGGCGATGCTGCGTTGGCTGGGTCATGTGTCCGCATGCTAAGCCCGGGCTAGAGATGAGATGGAGTGATGTGGTACAGGAGGATGTGGAGCTGATTGGACTTGGCAATAACTGGTACTAGCGGTGTCAAGATTGGCCTCTGTGGAGGTTCGTGAAGGACGCTGCTGGGCAGTTGGAGGCAACGACAGCAGAGGACAGAGGAGCGACACATCTGCCAGTCATCTCAGTCAAGTCAACTCATGGCATCTGGGTCCGTCCCTTGACCTTCTCCCAGCGGAGCCTTCGACACTTCGCGTGGCCTCAAAGTGCACCTGGACTGGCACACAAGCGTCGTGGTGACGTCTTTCACCACCAAGCGATTGTTGCTGTTGTTGAGTCGGCGATAGGGCGAGCGAGCGAGCGAGTGGGTGTGTTGCTGTGACCTGCAGTGAGGTGTTGTGGTTGAACACAGCGTGGTGGATGAGATGAAACAGTGTTTGGCAGCCCGAGTCCTCAACACCGGGGGAAGGAATCAATAAGAGAAGTTCATGGGAACATGCCAAGAATGACTGAATGTGTTTGATCAGCTCTCTGGATACATGTCTTACACAAGCATGTAGATTTATGAAAATATCCTATCAGGCGACATGGGGGCATGATTGTACGTGCGTGTGTGCGGATGTGTGGATGTTTCTACATGTGTGTGTAGATGCACCTAGCTTGGCACAAGCGCCGTGGTGACGTCACCGCGACATCGTGGCAAACGGTGGTTGTTGTTGTAGTTGTCCCGGCGACAATTATCTGAACCGATTCAGGGCCAAGTATAAAATGAGTACCTGGTATGGTGTGTAAACATTGCCACTGGGAAGACAAAGGTGGTCGGGTGTGGTGCTGGCCACCCATCCCCTCGTGTACCTTGCCAGCCTTCGCAAGTGCTCCGAACAGCACTTGCCCCAGAAGTCTGTCCCAGGTCCCGCCTCACGCTGTGCGCAAGTCTTGGGGGCTCTTTGGCCCTACTTAGCGTAGGTTGGTGAAGATGGGGGGGGGGGGGGGTCCAGCACTGGTTCAGACGTAACCCACTGCTGGCTGATGTTAGCCCTGGCCTGGAATCGAACTCCGATGAGCAGCTTTGCAGCGCAGCGATGCTGCTTCCCCTCCTCCGCACCCACCCCCGATGCCCCTGACTTATGTAACTAGCCTGCACGGCTACACAGGCGATCGTTGTGTCTGTGCGTGCGTGTGTGAATGTGTCTCTTTATGTGTCACAAAAAGCGGAGGCGCAGCGGTCCGCACACAGTGCCACGGATGCAATTCCATTCCCGACCACAGCTAACGTCAGCGGCAATCGTGTGAACCGGTGTTGGGACTCCCCTAGGTCGACTCAGCCTTCAATGAATACCTGCTGCGGTGTGTAATCATCAGCAATGGTCAGACAAAGGCGGCTGGACACAATGCTGGCCACACCACCCCTCGTGTGCACCCCGATAGCCTTAATCAATGCTTGCTTACAGCTCTCGCCCCACCTGATAGTTGAGGCTACACGTATATATGTGTGTGAGTGTGTCCGTGTCTTTGTAGAGAATTTTTATCATCGCTTGCGGCTGTGGTTGACATCGTCCCCCACTCCTCCTGATGTCGAGGGGAAATGGGCGAGGTTTAGGACTGTGACTCAGGCAGCTGCAATGGCTGCTTTGGGTACACGGTCCAGACCTCCCCAGAGACCCTGGCTGACAGAGGAGGTATTCAGGATGGTTGAGAAAAAGCACAGGCCCACTCTAATCGTCTACAGCATCCCACGTCAGAGAATGAGGAGGCTTACCGCAGCCTTCGCTCGGAGGTTCGGAGAGCCGTAAGGCGCTGCAAGATGAGTGGTGGTCGGGTTGCTGAGGAGATGGAGTCTGCCTCAGTGGCCCGTGATCACAAATCACTATTTAACTCCATCAAAAAAGTAACCTACAGCGCCCCACCTATTACCATCATTAGGGGGAAAACGGTGATCCAATCTCCGACCCCCAGGAACAGGTTTGCAGATTTGCTGAGCATTTCTGTGAGGTCCTGGGGGAGGGGAACCCCTCAGCCTGGATAACATCGTGGGACAAAGTGGGGACGACTCTGCTGAGGCTGCGGTGCCTCAAATATTGGAGAGGAAGTCACCCCCTGTGAGTGGCTGGCTGAGGTGCCATCCGTTGAGGAAGTACTGAAGGCGATCCAGCACAGATGCCATATTTCCTGTCCGTCTGCTACAGCAGAGGTGTAGGGAATTCTAGCAAGACCTACATCTATGCTTTATTGACCTGGTCAAGGCCTATGATACCATCAGTAGGCTTGGGCTCTGGGTTGTTCTTCGTGCTTTCGGAGTCCCTGACCCTCTGCTCACGCTCATTAAGGACCTTCATGATGGTGAGCAGGCCCGGGTAAAACTACGTGGCCGGGAGTCAGAGCCATTCCCTGTACACCTTGGGGTGCGACAGGGTGTCCTCTGGCTCCAACACTATTTAACATCTATTCGACCATGTAGTTAGTGAAGCCTTCAGTAGCTGTACCGGAGGAAATTCCATCTGGTACAGATACAATGGGAGGCTGATCGATGCCCGGGTGCCGTCAAGGGATGGCTCCCTATTGGTCAACCACGTTATGTATGCCGATGACCTGTAATTGCGGCTCACTCAGAGGAGGAGTTGGAGGCGCTGCTGCTGAAACTGGAGTGTGCCACTAGGAGGTGGGGCCTTACCATCAGCCCCACCAAAACGAAGCACCTGCCTGGGTATTTTGTACCATCGGGCACTCCACCCACACAACTGCCAATCGGTGATGGGGCAGTTGTGGAGAGAGTGGAGAGTTTCCCATACCTGGGCAGTGTGCTCATGACCGGCTCCGGTTTAACAGCAGAGTCTCGCTCCGAATCAGTCAAGTGGCATTATCTGTTCATCGGTTGTGTAACCTGGTCTGTCGCTCCGCACGAAGCTTCGGGTCTTCTCGGCCACGGTCATTCCCTCCTTTTTCTACGCTTGCGAAACGTGGACCCCCTAATGGAACATCTCCGCCGGTAGAAACATTTAGGCTGGCCTGGAGGATGTGAGCTGAGTGGACTTGCTGAAGACTGGTACCAGCGGTGTCAAGATCGGCCTCTGTGGAGGAGGCTCGTGAAGTACGCTACTGGGCAGTTGGAGGCAGTCGCTCTCCAACAACAACAGAGGGCGGAGGAGCGACGCTCACAACGAGTGGAGCGCCGGTGGCTAAAGCACAGCAAGTTGGCACAGTAGGGGGCACAGGTGGTGCATCAGCCAGTCATCTCAGTCAGTCGACCCGTGGCACCTGGGTCTGCCCCGTGACCTCCTGCCAGCGGGCGTTCGACACTCAAAGTGCACATGGCCTGGCACAAGCGGTGTGGTGACGTCACCGCCACTTAGTGGCGAATGGCGGTTGTTGCCTTTGTAGATGTGCATGTGTTCACGTGTGCAGGTGTTTAATCCGAAAGGCGCGGTGAAGAAGGATGAGGAGCTGAGTGGACTTGCCGATGACTGCTACAGGCAGAGAGGCTCGTGAACGACGCTGCTGCTGCTGGGCAGTTGGAGGCAGTCGCCCTCCAGCAACAATGGAGGGAAAGAGGAGTGACGCTCACAACAACGAGCGGAGCGTCGGGCAGCTAAAACGCAGCGAGGCAGCATGGTCAGGGGGCCACAGCTGCTGGTGCATCTGCCAGTTGTTTCAGTGAACCCGTGGCACCTGCTGGGCCTGTCCCACGACTTCCTGCCAACGAGTCGTCGACACTTCACGTGGCCTCGTGGCGCACCTAGTCTGGCACAGGCGCCTTGGTGACGTCACCACCACTTCATGGCGCAAGGCTGCTACTGTTGTTGTTGTTGCCGTTGCGTGTGTGGGAGTGTGGGAGTGCGAGGAGAGCAGACGCGCGTGCACTTCGCCGCTTGATTTTGATCACCGTACCCGTTTCCGGAAAGAGGTTTCATAATGTAATCTATTCTGAGCCGCTCCCTAGGTCGACTCAGCTTTCAAAGCGTGAGCCTGGTGCGGTGTGTGATGTAAGCCACCCACCCCCTCGTTTCCCGTGCCGGCTTTCATAGGTGCTCGCGAACAGCACTTGCCCCTACAGTCTGTTAAGGCTATATGGGGGATCTTTGTCTTTGGTGTGATGCTGGCGAAGGTGGTGGTGAAGGTAGTGGTGGCAATCGAAGCTTAACGCGACTCCCATCAGGGTGTGTACGAAGATGCTAGCGGCTGTTTGCACACTGCTGGCATGTGTGCGAGCTCGGTTTGCCTGTACGAATGGGCCATCTGTTCCACCGAACCTAAAGAAAGTGCGCAATCCTGTCCCAAAATAAGTGGCGCCTTGTTCCCAGGTTTGCGTCAGGGTGAGGTGTGGCTGCCCCCCGTCTCCACAAGGCCAATAGTGTTCACGCCACACTGGCATTGGGACAAACACGTGGTTTTGATCACCAGCAACACTAGCACCACCAGCACCGCCAGTACCACCACCAGCGCCACCACCAACACAGCACCATCACCACTACCACCAACAACACAAACACCACCACAACCACCGCCATGCCCTTCGTCTAGCTGTCACCTCTGAAGTACAAAATAAAGACTGGGACATATAATGGGAAGTAGAAGATTTCTCCAGAATACCAGAGGAGGGAGGAGCACACGTGAACAATTCACCAGGCTGGTCAGCACGGGTTGGCGAAGGCAGGAGGCACACGTCGAGGAAGCATGGAAGTACAGTCAAACACAAAAATGGGTTTTGCTGCACTGGCTCTCTGCTGCCCACCACCGAGGCCTGCATCTGCCTATGAAGCCAGGCACGCACAGGGAGTCACCAGCCCACACGCAGCCAGGCTCAGCCCTGCTTAGCTCTGAGCGAACCGGCCGGAACGCACCACTCACTCCGGGAGCAGAGCAAACGGCAGCCCCTCAACGCGTCAACAAAGCGAGTCACGCCGCCACAACACAGCGCACACTTTGTGTAATGCTCGGACACGATCCAGAAACAACAAAAAATAAAGGCTTGAAAATAGAAACTACCGTAGCCGTCCGTTCCCTTCACGTTGGAGGTTTGCATACAATCAGGGCTGAATTACAGAACCCGGCACACCACATCCTGTATACCTCTCACGATGGCTGTGGCTGCTACAAGTCCACTGAGCTATGTCGTTCTTATCAGAAGCGACCTGCCACAAATGATCGCTCAACGATTAGACTTATCACGTGGAAATTCTAGCCGCCAAATACCATCAACGCGTGTTTCTAATTGTGGAGGGAAAAACCAGAGGACCCGGAGAAAATCCACACGACCACGGGAAAACATGCAAACTCCAAGTATACCTACGATTTCCTGTATACCAGGTGAGGCAGTAACATCTCGCCACCGTACCAGAGACTCAAAAAATGTGTCCACCCTTGCACACCTCTCGCTATGTCTGTGGCCGCCACTAGCCACATGCCACCCACCCCACTCTACGAGCAACCCGGGAAATCTTGGTGGAAAGGTAAGCCCCGCACACAACCGTGAAAAGAGTCGGTGGCTGACGAGTCGGCTGGCAACTTGAAGAGCTCCCTATTTAGAATGGGACGAGCGGCAGGTGCGGAGGCGCTTGGTGACGACAGCGTCAACACGAAGCTGGGCACGCTCGTGCAGCCCGCCGGAGCCAGCCAGGTGTCTAGACGCCCGTCATGGTTGTGAGTCAGTGGCTTGGTCATGGTTGGAGTGCGGGACTTGTTTGAGGTTGTAGTTATAGACATGCTTAGGGTCATAGTTACAGGCCATGTGTATGATTCGGGATATGGATAGAGACTTGCTAAGGATTAGGGTAAGCGTTACAGGCATGTGTATGATTAGGGATATAAATAGAGGCTTGTTTGCTACTGTTGATTAGATATGGGGTTGGCTGAGAAGATAGGGTTATAGGTAAGATAGGGTTATAGGTAAGATAGGGTTAGAGGTTAGATAGGGTTACCGGGAGGATTCTGTGTGTTTAGGGTTAATAGTCAGGATTAGGGTCAGCCTGTACATTCTTCCACAAGTGTCGGCCAATGTGAGAGGGTGGCGGAGCGGTGGCACGGCGGTTAGCGCAGCGCTAGACGAAGCCCGGCGACGCGACCTCGGTTCGATTCCCAGCCACGGCTACCATCAGTGGCGAGGGACATCCGAACCATTCCTGGGTCTCCCCTGCCACACCACCTTGAAACAAAACCGCACGAAGCAGTGTGGTGAAATATGGACAAACGACTTTCACAACCTGCAAGTGGATTGAAAAAGCGGCCGGACCATTCGACACTGCTGTGCGGGTGTCACGGTGGCGAGATGTTAACTACCGCGCCAGTCCTTCCCCCAAGCACCTCCAACGAGCAGGGATGGCTGCACGTACGGTGCGAAAGAAGTTCAACATGCATACAGGAGGCCGTGGGTTCGATTCCAACCCTGGCGCCTGTATATTTGGAGTTTGCGGTGTGGTCTCGTGGATTTCTCTCCCGGGTCCTGCGGTTTTTCCCTCCACATTTAGCATCAACAACGTCACGCGTGTAAAGCGTCTGGCTGCTGTACATTTGCACGTGACGATAAGCCACTTTGTCGAGCTGTGATTGCCAGGCCGCTTCTGAACAATAGCTACAGAGCTCAGTGGGGCCTCACCTGGTAAAATACTAAACATGTAGTTTAGTTTAGTGCATTATACTGGGGTTTGTCGAATGAACAGGTAGGAAGCTACTGTGACGTGTGAGTGCAATCGCCGACAGGCATGCACAGACGCGTTTACGTAACAGTAGCTACAGCCGCCGTGACGTCACCACGGTGCCTGTGCCAGGCTATGTGCACCTTGCAGGTGCCAGAAGGCGATCGTAGAAACGGGGTGAACCGACTCAGACGGCTTGGCAGATGCACCGCATGAGCTGCCCACTGTTGCCAGCTTTGACTCAAGACACGCACAGACAGAGACACCGTCACAGGAACACGGGGCCAGGGTGGTCATGGAGAGAGCAAGGAGGCGGAGAAGGGGAACTTGGGGAAAGATGAGGCAGGGGAGAGGGAGACACGAGACACGGGAGAGGGAGACACGGGGAGAGGGAGACACGAGACACGAGGAGAGGGAGACAGGANAGGGAGACACGAGACACGGGGAGAGGGGACACGAGACACGGGGAGGGAAACACGAGACACGGGAGAGGGGGGGGCACGGGGANGGGGGGCACGGGGAGGGGGGGCACGGGAGAGGGGGGGGCACGGGGAGGGGGGGGGCACGGGGAGAGGGGGGGGCACGGGGAGANGGGGGGGCACGGGGAGAGGGGGGGGCACGGGGAGAGGGGGGGGCACGGGGAGANGGGGGGGCACGGGGANGGGGGGGCACGGGGAGAGAGACACGGGGAGAGACACNGGGAGAGAGGGGAGAGACACNGGGGGGGAGAGACACGGGGAGAGGGAGACACGGGAGAGGGAGACACGGGGAGAGGGAGACACGGGGAGAGGGAGACACGGGGAGAGGGAGACACGGGGAGGGGAGAGGCACNGGGAGAGAGAGACGCGGGGGAGGGAGACGCGGGGGAGGGAGACACGGGGAGAGGGGAGACACGGGGAGAGGGGAGACACGGGGGAGGGAGACACGGGGAGAGGGAGACACGGGGAGAGAGAGACACGGGGAGAGGGGACACGGGAGGGAGACACGGGGAGAGGGAGACACGGGCACGGGGAGAGGGAGACACGGGGAGAGGGAGACACGGGAGACACGGGGANGGGAGAGGGAGACACGGGGANGGGAGAGGGAGACACGGGGGAGAAAGANGTAAACAAGAGAGGGGAGACACGGGACAGTGGAGTTGGAACGTTTGGGAAGGAGGAGACAGGGAGGGAGAGTAGGAAAGCGAAATAAGAGAGAGTGAGACACATGGGAGACAGGGGTTAGAGACGAGGGAGACGAGTGAGACGGGGGCACNNGGAGACAGGGAGACAGGGGTTAGAGACGAGTGACACGGGGAGACAGAGCACACGGGAGACAGGGAGACAGGGGTTAGAGACGAGTGAGACGGGGCACACGGAGACGCCGAGGACACGCGGGCCGGGCGATGCGCGGCCCCCGACTCACCTCGCCGCGCTCCGCCCCGCAGCCCCAGGCGGCCCCGGCCCGGGTCCCCGTGTCGGGTCGTCCCCTCGCCCCGACCGCCCCTCACCCGGGCCGCGTCCCCCACAGCTCAGGCCCACGCGGCCACAGGCCCCGAGCATCCCTGACGCTGTCGCCGCAATCACCCAGCTCGCTCCTGCTGCTCCTGCTGCTGCTGCCGCCGCTGCTGCTGCTGCCCCAGCGACGCGACACGAGAATAACCACGCGCCTCTCTCGCCTCTCTCGCCCATCACCTCCCCTCTCCTCCCCCTCCATCACCTCCCTCCCCTCCCTCTCCCCTCTCCTCCCCTCTCCCTGCACGGCGCTGCCCACAGCGGCCCCTCTCATCCCTCCAATCGCCGCCGCCTCCCCTCGCGAGGATCCCTCCCAACGCCCACACGGGGAGACGCGACAACGCTGTGGGATTGTGGTGGGAAACGTTGGACCAACGTGGTATCCCATCATCTCCATCTACCCTCTGATCATTCCCATCGTCTCAAGACTTCCAAACACCACCATCACCCCACCACGTCCCTCCCTCACCCCGTTCCCAGCCATCGCCTTCAAATGTGCACTGATTGAAAGGACGTTTATTTTCAATGCGCAATGCTCCGCTGCTTGTCGTCTCATCGAGCTTTACGGCGCTGCCACGACGTACAAGTGCCGTGGTGGCTAGGAGATGTTGACTACCTCGCCTGGTACACAGGAGATGTTAACTACCTCGCCTGGTGTGCAGGAAGTCGTGGGTTCCATCCCGACCCTGACGCCTGCTGCTGTCTATTTGAAGATTGCGGTCTCTCTCTCTCACCGTGGTCGCGTGGGTTTTTCTCTCCGGGTCCTCCGGTCTATTCCTTCACATTATAAACATTACGCGTTTTAGAGTCTTTGTCTTTGAGTTGTGCGCCTTTTGGCGTCATCTGGTCCAACCCATGTGAGACTAGGCTCTAAGGAAAGCTGTCTCGGGTGTGGACCAATCAACTTCAAGGACAGTGCATACATTATCAGAGTTATGTTTTTGTTTGCATTATGGCTGCAGGTATTGTGGTCGATGCAAACATGACTCCTTGTAAAAAAAAGGTGTCAGTTTTGTTGCCAGATAGAAGGGTAAAAAAACAATTATCGCGTTTTAGAGTGTTTGGCTGAATACATTAACACTCGATAAGCCACTTCATTTGGCAATCATTTGTGGCCAGGTCGCTTCTGAAAAAGGCTCAGTGGGCCTTACCTGGTGAAATAAACATAGTTTACCGTACGATTATATATAAGCACATGTAACCGGTTCTGGCCAACGCATTGCCAATGCTTAAAAACAATTACCTGCCAAATGACTCAATTGGCATTACAACAACGGCAGTAGAATCGCCTCCCTCCTACTCCGAAAACTTGGCAGGAACTTCTGCAAAAAGTAATCTCGAGACTCGGTGAGGATTATCTGGGTAACCAACCATAACACAGGAATAATTGTTATTGTTATAAGTCACCAACTATGATCGTGTCATTCGTATATTGTGACTGCTGCGGGTCTCCTAATTGTGTGTTTTTTTTTTCTCCAAATGCGAAAGAACGATCTAAATCCGTGGTTATATTGACCTGGGGTACATCACACACTACCTTGGGGGTGCATGATGCCCTCTCTGGGGGTGCGGGACATGGCCACATTGTATTTTAGAAGGTAAATAATCGAAAACACAAATTAAGCACGGACACGTAAGCACAACAACTACTTTGTTTCATCAAACCCTCTGTATTTATTAACATTTTTTTTTACTATTGAGAACCAAAGGGGTGCAAGGCTGCAGTGAAGGTGAAGAACCACTGCTCTAAATGAACAGCAATTTCACCCACGACGTCGGAACTCTTCGTAGTGACTGGCAGCCTTGTGCATCATCGCTGATATGTGGAGTTCCCAGGCTCACAGCGTCGACCGGATGGCAGCCGAATAACTTTTGAGTAAATCCTCATGAGCACTGCAAGTAACAGCAAAGCAACACGACACGCAGGCGAACATAAAAACCGTGAAAATACAATATACACTACAGTACTGTCATTGGTAGGACTGTTTACGTTCTCAATGTACCTCTAGATCCACCACCGCACTTATGGTCACAACAACTCACCCACCCACTCACTCACCGACTCACCCACTCATCCACTCACTTACCCACTCACTCACCCACTCACTCACCGACCCACTCACTCGCCCACTCACTCGTCCACTCACCCACTCACTCATCCACTCACCCACTCGCCCACTCACTGATTGACTCACTCACTCCTACTCAGGCTCCCACCCACTCACCCACTCACCACACTGCAGGTCACAACAACCCACCCACCCACCTACTCACTCACTCCTACTGAGGCCCCCACCAAACCTCACTTTCCTTTCTGCTTCTGCCCACACTGATCGCTGAGAAATTCCCCTCCCATCATCATCATCGTCGTCTCTTTTCCCCAAGCTCTTTTACAACAACAATAATAATCATAACTTTGGCCAATTCAATCAACGCGTTCAGTTACTCATATGCATATTAGAGCTTTGATGGTGCTGTTCGTTGCTGTCCGATTGACGTTGCTGGCTGTTGGCCCCTGTGCTCGGCAACTGTGTACACAAATAGCGTAACTTTATAACGGAACGGATTAAAGCTCACTGAAGCCCTTTGAGCAAGACAACAATTACCTCTGTTGCCAGCACAGCTCGCAATAATCGGCGCGCGTGAAATGTGATGGCTTGCTCCAGAGTTGTGAATGGCAGGAGTGTGAACAAGAAGAGCTCAGTATTTTGAGAAGAGCACACCCGCTGCTGCACGCACAGCCAGTGGCTTCACTGAAGCCGGAGTCGTCTGGGGCTACTCTCCGGAAAATGTTTCGGTGGCTTGAAGGTTTAGTGGTGGTGGTGTGGGCGGGGGGGAGTTGGGCGGGGGTCGTCCGAAAATATTCCCAGAGGAATAAGCCGTGTTTGTCATTCATCCACTGCTGGATGATTAGGGCCTCCCCACGCCCTAAGGTGGTTATATACGATGGCAAGCAGCAGTAAACCGAACATTTCCGATCATTGCGCATTGGACCGTATGGTTAAACCACTACAGTCTGCGGTCCTTCAACGGAAGAGGAGGAATAGCAGAACTACACGAACTCTCTCCTGAAGTACCCTCGCCGTGGCCAGAAGATATCACCCTAACTGTTGAACACATTGCCATCATACACAATAATCTAATTGCATATTGACAGCTGTGACCCATCGGCTGTGTAGGTATGCGTGTATCTTGAACTTCTTTCGCACCGTACGTAGCCAACCGCATCGTCGGAGGTGCGTGGGAAGGACATCAAACCAAAGAGAAGTTCACTGTCCGTGGCGAGAGACACGGACAGTGAAACCCCCATGGACTTGAGCATTCCGCAAGGAAGGCTGGACAGATGCAAGCCAGAAATGACACTGGGAAGTCTGGGAGACAGTGTCAAGGACATTGGTCAGGGTCACATCGTGGCTTAGACGGGGGCGATGGCTGAGGGACGATACTGTTTATGGAATGCGTGAGGTATTCACACACTTCTTATAGCGCAACGGCGATGACGTCGGCGCTACGTTTGACAGGTGTGTTGAAGTCCGCCAGTAGAGGGGGCGATGTTGCTCCGTGATTTAGTTTTTTTACCCAATTGAGTAACTTGTGGGTCGTTTTCAGATTTGTCAAATTTGGACCCGTGACACCGACGCACAATGGCCTGCTGTTGCGTGTTCAACACAAGTACCCTGTGTGTGTGGTTAACGCACTAACTTGATTCATGTGCGTGTGGTTAACGCACTAACTTGATTCATGTGCGTGTGGTTAACGCACTAACTCGATTCATGTGCGTGTGGTTAACGCACTAACTCGATTCATGTGCGTGTGGTTAACGCACTAACTTGATTCATGTGCGTGTGGTTAACGCACTAACTTGATTCATGTGCGTGTGGTTAACGCACTAACTTGATTCATGTGTGTGTGGTTAACGCACTAACTTGATTCATGTGCGTGTGGTTAACGCACTAACTTGATTCATGTGTGTGTGGTTAACGCACTAACTTGGTTCTTGTGAGTATGGTTGACGCAGGAACTTCTTGACGGGAACACACTTTTTATTAAATCTTTACGTGTCAAAATACAACGTGCAGTCTCCTTTCTTCCGACTTCACACTCCACTACTCTCGTGTAAACTCTAGGCCTCTGGCTACACACGATACCCTTCACTCGTGTAGACCCTACGCCTCTGGCTACACAATACACTCGACTCGTGTAGACCCTATGTCCCTGGCTACACAATACACTCGACTCGTGTAGACCCTATGTCCCTGGCTACACACACTGCATTCGGCTCGTGTAGACCTTATGCCTATGGCTACACACACTACACTCGCCTCTGGTTACACAGAGTCCCGGTCCCATTAGGACAGCGGGACTAGGTACCGCAGGGCCCTAGGTCTTCATCCCCGTCTTCATTCTTCGCTGGTTACACACTGCCCTCACGCCTGTGTGCATCCCTTTTATAGCCCCTGCTCACGAGAGGCGGAGCTGATGCGTACTTCAACGTGAGCATCGCTCCTTAATGAACCAATCACGACGCACTCTCTCTACGATCCGTTTTCCCCAGCGCGTGTTAACACTCCTCCACCAATCACACCGCGCTGCCACCCGATCACTCCCTCTCAGCACGTCACCGGTCCACAGCCAATCAGTACCCCGTAACCCACGACCCCGCGCTGACCCCTGATCCTCCACCGTCAGCGCACGTCACCACCTACACAGCCAATCATTACGCGCTGGCATACGATCTGTAATCCCAGCGCGTATCACCTCTACATCACCCCCTCCCACATAGCTTGCAGCCGGCCCGGCTGTTAACCAACAACACAACCTAACGTCAATGCAGTAACAAAGAAACTCCACCTCTCAGTGTGCCCCGTAACGCAACAACAACACAACACAACACTTAAATATGAAGCAATATACAGCCCGACGAACAACACAATAAAAGCGAACACCGGAAAACGAACACAATAAAAGCGAACACCGGAAAACGAACGCGCCAAGTGTCTCTGTGACTAAACGCAGTGCCGAGGCGCTCGGCTGCCTCGACTCCTCACGTGGCAGGTCACACAAAGTAGCGCGACCTAGTGCGAGTCCGTCTGGCCGGTCCGTCGTATGGACGGGACGTTGGCGAGCGTCCGGTGGCTCCGGCCGCTCAAGATCCGGCCGCCGGTGGTCGGCAGCTGTCAGTTCCGAGACACCTGGAGCGGATCAGGCGGAGACATGTGAGGAGCAGGCAAAGACAATTCCCCCTCAGGGTCGCTGGTCACGTCACATGCTCGCCCTCATGACACAAGGGAGGCCATACGGAGGCGAGAACGGTTTCAGTCGGGAGGGTGGACGTACCAACGGCGTTTTCCCCATTTTATCTGAACGCACTGGGGCGTGCAACCCGCACGACCTCCACGGGTCCCCGCCACGCTTCAACAATTTAGGCGACATAGCCAAAGGTGCCTGCGGGCAATGCAGCCAGGCCCTGTCACCTGGTGCCCAATTGTGCACGGACACCTTCCGTGCCCGCAACCGCTCGTTTGCAATTTGGCGAGCCCGTGAATTAAGCCGTGCGGCCTCCCTTGCCTCTGTCAGCTTATGAATATTAAATTAATATGCTCTGCCAATTTCGAATTTGCTCGTGGTGCGGACAGACCCAGCTGCGTTTCCATGGGCGGGTCGGCTTCCCGACCGTACATCAGATAAAACGGGGAAAATCCCGTAGCTGCATGGGGGCCATTCTATACGCGGCGAGGACCCAGGGACCTGCAGGTCCCAATCAACATGCGCCTCACACACCTGCTGGCACAACATAGAAGTCAATGTCCTGTTAAGCCTCTCCACCATCCCGTCCGTCTGCGGGTGGTACGGGAGGTACGCACCTTCTTGGTACCCAACAGGTCGCACACCTCTTGCATAATTTACTCGAAAAATTCTTCCCTTGGTCAGTCAGCAAGCGTTCGGGAGCCCCCTTGTCCAGGACGTAGCCCTGGACAAAGGCGTCCGTCACAGCCGCCGCCGACTGGTTGGCGAGTGGCCACGCCATAGGCCACCGGGTAAAATATTCGACCCCCACCAACAGGTACTTATTACCCTAGGCGTGACCGGAAAAGTCCCCAGAATATCGAGTGCAACGAGCTCGTTAGTGCGCGAGACCTGGATGGATTGCAGCGGTGGATTAGCTGGCACAGGCGGTGGTTTCCGTCTGGCGCACTCAACACAACCCTTCAGAATATTCACCACGTCACCCCCCATTCCCGGCCAATAATAGTCACGCTGAAGCAGGCAAGCGTTTTGTTAACTCCCAAATGCAAGAGGCGTTCGTGTGCGGCCAAGACAACCTTCCCCCTCACAGCAGCAGGCACCACAATCGCATGCCGCCGGACAAACTGTCCCATCTCATCAATAGGCCTTGCTTAAGCTCGTAGGAGCCAGTTCGGTCGTGGTTACCTTCGGAACCCCCGTCTTGCGGCGCAAAGCCAGCAGGGAGCTGTCCGCCATTTGGAGACGGCCCCACTCAATCAATGACATTGAGAGCAGCGAGTCCTGACCCCCAGGGGTAGCGGGACCATCCCCAATTGGTGTGCTCGCGGCCGCAACCAACGCCTCCCTACCCTCCGTAACCGGCGGTTTACAGCGCGCCGATCCCGATAAGCACGCACATTTGTGACAAGGCAACAACCGCGACAGGGCATCGGCATTTGTGTGTCGCAAGCCTTTACGGTACGTAGTCGTGAACTGATAGTCCTGGAGGACTTCCAACCACCGCGACAATTGGCCCGAGGGCTGGGCGACCCGCAATGAATACTGGAGCGCCGCGTGGTCCGTCCGGACCGTGAAATGACGGCCATAGAGATATGGCCTGAATTGTTGTACAAAAAAAACAATGGCAAGCAGTTCGCGACGGGTGACGCAGTAGCGCTGCTCTGCCGGCGACAACACCCTGCTACCATAGGCGACCACCCGTTCGACCCCTCCAACGACTTGGACAGCACTCCCCCAATGCCCGTGTTGCTAGCGTCCGTGTCTAGCAAGAAGGGACTCGCGAAGTCCGGATAGCGCAAGGGTGGGGCCCTAACCAAGGCGTCCCGGAGGAGCAGAATGCAGCCTCCTCCTCCGGTCCCCATCGGAACTTCACTCCTTTCGCCGTTAGAGCGTGCAAGGGTTTTGCAATGGTGGCAAAGTGCTCAACGAATCGGCGATAATACGAAGCAAAACCGATGAAACTGCGTACGTCTGACACTGACGTGGCGTTGGCCACGAACTGACACAGTCCGTCTTCGCAGGATCGGTAGAAATCCCCGAAGAGTCGACAATGTGACCCAAGTACCTCACGGATTTACGAAAAAGGTGGCATTTGGCCGTTTAAACTTTAATTTAGCCGATCGCATTCGCAAGAACACCCCCCTCAATCGCTGGAGGTGTTCTTCAAACGTTTTACCGAAAACAATGACATCGTCAAGGTAAATGAGGCACGTATCCCACTGCAAGCCCGACAAAACCAATTCCATAAGACGCTGAAACGTCGCCGGAGAGGAGTGAAGTCCCATGGGTAACCGGTTAAACTGAAACAGGCCCCCTGGAGTCCGAAATGCGGTCTTAGGCTTAGACTCTTCGTCGAGTGGCAACTGCCAGAATCCGGATAATAAATCAAGAGTCGAAAAGTATCGCGCACCAGACAATGCGTCGAGAGACTCGTCCATCCTGGGAGCGATACGCGTCGGCCACAGAGATCTTATTCAGGCGACGGAAATCGACGCAAAATCGCAGGGACCCGTCCTGCTTTTTAACGAGCACAATAGGCGCTCCCCAAGGACTGGAGGAAGGCGAAATAATGTCGGCTTCTAGCATATCGTTAACTGCCGACTGAACATGTTCCTTCTCAGCAGGACTCAGTCGAAGGGATTTTGCCTGACCGGTGCCGCATCGCCCGTTTCAATGTGGTGGCGTAGCAGGTCCGTGCACCCAATGTCATACTTATGTTTACTGAAGACATCCGAAAATTCAATGAGCAACCCGCGCAGCGCACCCAACTGTACCGCTGATAAATCGTCAGAGTCCGCGCACAGCGAATCAACCCAATCGAGGTCCTCCTTCAATGTAACGTTTTTCGTGGGACTCGGATCCGCCTGCGCAACCAGCCTCTCCTCCGCAGGGACCCGCGCCGCGTGAGCTAGCACGGTGCCCTGCTGAATGACGGCCGCCGCGCCCCAGCGTTTAAAACCATCACAAACGGATCCCTGTCAGCCCCCACCAAAGTGTGAGCCACCGACAAATCGAGACCTCCAACAGCCCTATTAGAAGGACCCAAAAGCATGCCCTGTTCCGAGGCCTCCTTCACCCATGGCTTCCGCAACCGGAGGGGAATTAACATTTGTGAACCCGGAGGCACGTGCACGGTCTGTGTCGCTAACGCCTGTATGGTAGCGCACGCCGTCCGAATTTCATTAGGGCTCGTCAAAAATGAAATACGGCGACCCGATGGTAGTTCAATGCAACGCTGATCAATGAGAATTTTGATGGGCATTTTTGCCAAAAAATCAGTGCCCAATAGACAAGGGACCGCCAGGAGGACGAAACAAAAACGGGTCCGACAATTTGATATCACCAATGCAAATGGATGCCCTAATCTGACCGATAATGCCCAACGATCCCCCGTTAGCGGCGTAAAATGGCACATCCACCGGAAGAAGCGGACGACATTGTACAGGGAGAATATTATAAATGAGATCCGATATAATAGTCGCCGATGCCCCGTGTCCACTAACACCCTGACCTCGACCCCATCAATAGATCCGGTAACTACGGATGAACCCGCTGAGGCAGCCACTATCCTGTGCCCCAACTCCGACCATTTAATGTCTCCCCGTCTCGGCCGAATCGCCCTCTCTGAACCGAATCCCCGAACTCTACTCGGCTCTCCCCCGCCGCAACGCGACGACACATATGTGCCGAGTATGCGGGCCGAGCATGTGAGGTGCCGCGACTTGCCGGGGTTTGCAGGGACGACTTGGGGCCTTGGTCGTCGTCCAGCCGAGGTCCCATGGCGCGCTGACGTGGGCGCGGCAACCGGAGGCCACGTGGCCCCGGAGGCCGCAGTTATAGCAGGTGATGACAGTCGTCGGAGATCTCGGTTGCTCCAGCTTGCGGGCCGCTCGCAGAGGCGAACGACCCCCGATCTCCAGTCCCCGGTCGTCCCGCGATGAACGCCTCCTCTCGTGGGCTGACGACTTGGGGCACGGTGACAACTGGGCCGGAGTTGAGGCCACGGCAGCGTTGCAGACGACTCCCTGTTTACGTTGAAGGACCTCGTGCGCTTGTATGCTTGTGGCGACCCGTAAGGATGAAATATCGGTCTCATCGGCCGTGTTGATGGGACCCCAGGTCCTGCGCCAACTTGAGCAGCTGCTCCAAAACCATGGCATCTTGGCCCTCCTCGTCCATACGAGGGAACGCGGCGTCGGCGAGAGCAAGCAACGCCGTGCGGTAGGCGAGCACGGTCTCCGTGTCCGCCTTCCGTCTTGCATAAAAATGATGGCGGCACGCGGAGGGAGGACCATAGACCTTGGCCATGAGAGCCAGCGCATCTTGAGCGTGGAGCGGTCCGACCTGCGTGCGGACGTGAAGGCCGCGAGCGCGTTGTCATCCAGCATGGCAGGCAGTGCCCGCAGTGCCGTAGCGTCGGACCAGGCGGACATCTCCTGATGCGCCAAAAATCTGCGCTGAAATTGGCTCCAATCCCCGCCTTCCGCCTTGAAGGCTGACAACGTGGGAAGGCGCTGCTGAAAAATGAAGTCGTCCTCCTCCTCGTGCTTCCTCTCTGCCGCCCCGCCAGTGTGTAAGATGGCGGCCCCATCGGCGGTGTGTGATGGCGGTCCGCCGCGCGCGTTGGTGACGTCAGCGGGCGCGCATGGAGAACCCCTGCCACGTGGTGATGGCCGTTCCCGCCAAAAGTCGGTGCAGATGAAATGGCGGCCATCGCCAAATCGTTTTGGCGGAATCTGCAGGCGACCCTGCAGAACGTCGGCCGCCGTTCCCGCTCCTCCCGACGAGCTGATCTCCGCCAAGATGGACGCGGCGGCGAGCAGCAGCTCCGCCAGACGGGAGTGCGCTTCGCGAAGCACGGCGTCAGTCCCCGTGGCTCGTCCGGCGCCGTCGGCGGATCCTGCCCCGTGGGCAACTCCTCTTCCTCACCCCCGATGCCAGTTGACCCGCGTCGTCGAGGTTGTCCCCGTGGTCAATCCCGTGGGTCCGACGGTTCCTCCTTGTATCCATGCTTGGAAGACCGTTTCACTTCTGACGCCAGTTGAAGTATGGGAATTGACGGCAGGAACTTCTTGACGGGAACACACTTTTATTAAATTTTACGTGTCAAAATACAACGTGTAGTCTCCTTTCTTCCGACTTCACACTCCACTACTCTCGTGTAAACTCTAGGCCTCTGGCTACACACGATACCCTTCACTCGTGTAGACCCTACGCCTCTGGCTACACAATACACTCGACTCGTGTAGACCCTATGTCCCTGGCTACACAATACACTCGACTCGTGTAGACCCTATGTCCCTGGCTACACACACTGCATTCGGCTCGTGTAGACCTTATGCCTATGGCTACACACACTACACTCGCCTCTGGGTTACACAGAGTCCCGGTCCCGTTAGGACAGCGGGACTAGGTACCGCAGGGCCCTAGGTCTTCATCCCCGTCTTCATTCTTCGCTGGTTACACACTGCCCTCACGCCTGTGTGCATCCCCTTTTATAGCCCCTGCTCACGAGAGGCGGAGCTGATGCGTACTTCAACGTGAGCATCGCTCCTTAATGAACCAATCACGACGCACTCTCTCTACGATCCGTTTTCCCCAGCGCGTGTTAACACTCCTCCACCAATCACACCGCGCTGCCACCCGATCACTCCCTCTCAGCACGTCACCGGTCCACAGCCAATCAGTACCCGTAACCCACGACCCCGCGCTGACCCCTGATCCTCCACCGTCAGCGCACGTCACCACCTACACAGCCAATCATTACGCGCTGGCATACGATCTGTAATCCCAGCGCGTATCACCTCTACACTTGCAAAAGGTTTCTGTTTGGTGTTTGAATATCCTAACACACCTCCTGTTTTATTGCCAGAAAGGGTCACACCTAGTCTTATGTTTTCATATTTTGATACTGGCAAAAAGGTCCCGTTTCGTAGCTGCTCACTCCGAGCTATACATCCCCTGATAGTGGCATTTCCTTTGTGCTGTTCGCCTTTTGGCGTTCTTTGCTCTGATACTGGTGAGACGAGGCAATGTTTATATTATCAGAGCATGTTTTGTTTGCATGTTCGCCACAAGTACGTGTGTGTGGTTAATGCAGACTTATAGACACGTTGCAAAATGTTTCTATTTGGCGTTTGAACATCTTAACACGTGTTTTATAAAACCTACTCTTGTTTTTTCATACTTTGATACTGGCAATAAGGTCCCATTTTGGCCTGCTACTCATTTACGAAAAAAACGTCGAGGGGTCTGTGAAAGGCCCCCACTGTGAAGGAGACGCCGCGGTCAGTTTGTTCAAGCATCCGCAGTAATTTACCAGGACGGCCGCGAGTTTATTTTATTTTTTCCACCACAAACTTCGTCAACAAGCGGCAAAGCGCTCCCGCTCGAGAGAACGTGCCCCCAGTCCCACACCCCCAGCGGGAGCGATGCGATCAGCTCGTTTGCAAGACGCGACACGGATTGCGGAATCGCAATAACCCAAAGGTGGAGGAGGGTGGAGGGCTCATCCAGCAGTGGATAGATCACGACAAGGCCGCAATTATAATATATATTGGGGGACACTATTAGATATTATTGTAAAAAAATAAACTAAAAGTCCATCCTATGTGTTAGTGATTTTTTTATATTTTAGGCAGGAAATTATTTTAAATTTAGATTTTTTTTTCTGGGGGGGGGACTCCCAGACCCCTGGAAGATTTGGTCCCCCCCAATGTTGACTCCATGGCTACGGCCTTGGATCACGGCTCATGCTGCTGTTGCTGATGATGACGACGACGAGAACCGCCAGTCACATTTCCAAATGCCACTGCTGACAGCGACATCGTCGTCGCCGCTGTGAAAATGTGACCGTCAATCAACGATCTGAATCATCACGAAGCCATGGTCTATCCACTGCTGGGTTCGACCGTGCCTCCGCATGGGCAGCAGACGGCAAGGGCAAGAGGAGTGGCAGATTTCCGAAAGGTCCCGGACGGTGAAATCGCGTGACATGGCAGCGAGGGAGAGGCGTGTATATAAACAAAGCCCTATTCAGGGCTCGCAGTGTCAGCGCTCAGGCATGAAGGGAGTTGCTCCTGTGGCGCGGGGAAGGTGCGTGCGTGATGCAGTGACGCACCAAACATTACAAAAATGACAAAGATCCCCCGTGTAGCCTCCAACAGGCTGTTGGGGGCAGGTGCTGTGAGCGAGCACCGATATTGAGGCCACAACACGAGGGGTGGGTGCTCCCAGAACCACGCCCGGCCGCCTCTGTCTCCCCGGTGCTATTGCTTATTACACACCGCAGCAGGTACCCATTTAAGGCTGAGTCGACATAGGGAAGGCCCAGGACCGGTTGCTCGTGAGCGGGAATCGAACTTGGGTGGGCTGTTTCGTAGCGCAGTGCGCTAATCACTGCGCCACCACTCGCCACGGTGACAAAAAAGACCATGACCCCCGTATTTAACAGACTGTAGGGGCAAGTGCTGTTAGCGAGCACCTATAAAGGCCGGCTCGGCATACGATGGGGTGGGTGGGTGGCCAACACCACGCCCGGCCGCCTTTGTCTCCCTAGGGGAGGCCCAGGGACCGGTTCAGATAATCTTCACTGATGTTAGCCGTGAACGGGAATCGAACTCGGGTCGCCGGGTTCGTAGCGCAGCGCGCTAACCACTGCACCACCGCTCCCCACGCCGACCATGGTGACACACGCACGGACACACACAACAACAACACACGCACACACGGACACACATTGTCACGAGTGTAGTTCTCTTGAAACCGTGGAACAGTTACACTCTGAAAGTTAGAGGTGTCCTCCAGCTGCGTATTTCAAAGTCCTATCATCATCTTCAACCGTGATCAATCGATCCACTGCTGGGAGAATGCCTCCCCCCAAGCCGCTACCTCTCACAATCCTGCGATGTTGATGATCCACTTAGCACCGGCACGCGAGCTGATGTAATTGCTCGTCTGTTATGGGGTCGGGGGGGTGACCATACTTCACCACGCCGGTTCAGTGCGGGATTGGTGAATTTCCATCATCGGTTGGATCTTCTGGCGGTGCCGGGAGGCCGTGACGGAGCAAGGTGAGTCAGCTGACTGAGATGACTGGCAGATGCTGCCCACTGTGCCAACTCTCACGCACACAAAGATAAAGATACCCCCGTGTAGCCTTTAACAGGCTGTGAGGGCAAGTGCTGTTAGCGAGCACCTATGACGCCACACGAGAGGGTGGGTGGCCAGCGCCACACCCGGCCGCCTTTGTCTCCCCAGCGGGATGTTTTACACACCACACCAGGACTCGTTTGAGGCCGAGTCGACCTAGGGAGGTCCAGGACCGGTTCAGATATAATCGTCACCGGTGTTGGTGGCCGTGAGCGGGAATCGAACTCGTGCCTCCACGTGCGCTGCGGACACGTACGGCCCGACAAATCCACGGCTGGAGGGAGGGCTTCCTCCCCAAGCCATCACCAACATCATCAGCCATGGTCACTCCACTGCTGGCTGAGGGCCTGTCTCGCGCCCGGCATGCCGTTGTCGGGGCTGATTTGAGTGTTCGTGGTGAGTGAGCACAGACGTTGAAGCAGAGTACAACGATGTTTATGTATTTATGACGCTTCTTTCCACAAGGGATCCCTCACCGATTTTCATGACTTTTCAGGAGGTTCCCGACACGTTTCTCGCAGTAGGATGGTTGCTGTCAAGTCAATTTTATTTTTGTTTACATCGTGGCGCCTTTCCGGCACATTAAACACAACATAACATCAGAACATTCTAAATTATGAGAGAAAAAAGACATATTTTACATACTGTCCACCGTTGTTTAAAATGTTTAAAAAATTATTCAAGCAAGTTTTGGCTGTGAGTTAGTTGTTGTGTTCAAGTGCAAAACAGATGTGTGTTGCCGAATTGTAACTTCAATGTTCGTGAGTCGAGTGTGCCGGAGTGCTTCTGGAAGTCGTTTCCAGAGGTGTGGCGCTGCAAATGGGAACGATCTGTCCAACCCCACGGTTTGTGTGTGTGGTTGTTGGCTGGGTCACGAAGCCCGCATGCCCAGCCACCGCATGCCCAAGCAGCTTCTGTTTGGCCGCATAGAGGGGCCCAAATGGGCACGGCACGGGCTGGAGAAGAGATGGAGCTGATGCGGTACGGGAGGATGTGGAGCTGAGTGGACTTGTCGTCAAGATCGGCCCTGTGGAGGAGGCTCGTGAAGGACGCTGCTGCTGCTGGGCAGTTGGAGGGAGTCACCCTCCAACAACAGCGGAGGGCAAGAGGAGCGACGCTCACAACAACGAGTGGAGCGCCGGGCGGATAAAATACAGCGAGTTGGCATCAACCGGTCATCTCAGTCAGCCGACTCATGGCACCTGGGTCTGCCCCGTGACCTCCTGCCGGCGAGCCTTTGACACTTCACGTGGCCTCTTGGTGCACCTGGCCTGGCACAAAGCGCCGTGGTCATGTCACCGTCACTTCGTGGCGAATGGCAGTTGAATTGGTATGAGGATATGAGTGTTTGGGTTCAGGAGCGACGTGAGCTGTTGTATTGCTTGGTTTGTATGGGGTGTAATTTACTGGTAGGAATCTCCTGGTTACACCAGCCCACAGGGGATTATTGTGTCCGTCCGTCGTGCAGGGAGGGGCTGGGTGGGAGGGGAGGGTGGGAGGGTGGGGCTGGGTGGGGGTGGGAGGGGCTGATCACCCCGTGGTGCCCTTATAAAACTCAACGTTTAACCTACTCACGCCGGCTTGTGCCCGCCCTTACAGTCGGGCATATTTGCGGAATACACTACGCCGCCGTTGACCCTGGCCATTGACCGAGCAACCCAACGTTCCTACCAGCTCCCTCCGCAGGAATGTGTTTTCTAATTTAGCCAATTTTGACCCTTACCATGGCACGCAATGGCCTATCTCTTCCGCATGACCTCACAGGGTCTTTAACGTCCGCAGTCGTATTATTTATGGTTCGTAATAGTTTTCAGTTTCACGAGTTGTTTTATTATGTATTTATCTGAGTGTCTGTTTCTGTATGCGGTTTAACTTTTCTAATTTGGCAAATGTTGACCCTGACCCTCACACACAATGGCCTGCTCTTGCGAATGAAGCCACGGGATCTTTAACGTCACAGTCGTATATTGTTTATGGTAATAATTGTTTAATTTCACAAATTAGGGAATGTGTTTTAAAAATTTGTCATTGCGTCTGTTGCTGTGTCTTGTCGAGAGATTTGAGATGCTCGATGACAGGCACCTTAGAAATATATACAGAAGATACAAGCATAATGTACATGCATAATGTGCATGCAAAATGTGCATGCAAAATGTGCATGCAAAATGTGCTTGTGTAATGTGCATGCGTAATGTGCATGCCTATTGTGCATGCAAAGTGTGCATGTGTGCTGCACGATGATTGCATATGAATAACCCGGCCTACATGGCTACCCATGTAATTTATATGCATTCATTACTAAAGTCACGTCATCACATCTATATCCCTCCATTTCAGGAACGAAACAGGAGGATTTTTCCACAAATCTGGCTGTCGCCTGATGATGCCGCTTGTAATTACTGGCGAAACGTCACGGTACTTGAATTGTAAATGTTGTCGAGGGTTTTACTCTCCAACACACAGCCGTTAGTGCTGTACTAGTATACTATTATACACTAGTGCTACTCGTAACGAATCGACACGTTTTGTTTACGTGACAAACCTTACTGATTGGCCGTGTCGGGTGCTGGCGGGTTTAACGACACATTTATATCTACGCGTTCTAACTAAAAAAGCCTCTATTGTGGACAACAGAGGCATCATCGTCATTAGCACAGCCGCAGTATTAACGCGGGCGGCCACCTGGGTTCGAACCGCCGGTACCCTCGGCAACAGCCGCCCCGCAGCGATACACTGAAGTTGTTTGCTAATAAAGAACCTACGTGTAAAGTCTAAGTTGTTTGAACAACAACAACAATCAACTTTAGACAAATAATTAACTTAGAACAATCTGACTTGCAGAAACGCTAGTGGCAATTTATAGCGACGGGTGCGTGACGTCATTGATGGCGTTTAAATTACGTGATGTCACCTACGCATACTTGTCTATCGCGTGCCAATGTCAATTAAAGCGACCGGGGGCGTGACGTCATTTATTGAGTTCAAATTACGTGACGTCCCGACCCTGACTTGCATAAGCGCACCAGTGGCAATTTAAGCGAGGTTTAAATAACGTGACGTCACCGACGACTACTTGTTTTCGCGTCATTGTCAATTAAAGCGACGGGGCGTGACGTCATTTTACAGCGTTCAAATTGACGTGACGTCGCCGACGCCACAGCGAGCGCGCGCAAAGGTTTGACGTCACTCCCGGCGAACGTTATTTCAAACGACCAATGAGAGAGCGCCCTCACCGCGCAACGAATGAATATTTATCGAATGACGTCACTACCGAGCCACCGTGGGCTGGGGGGGTTGACCTTGAAGATGTCACGACTGCGCTCGACCAATCGCAACGTCGGTAGCGACCTCCCCCTCGTCCTCGCGTCTGATTGGCTGGTGGTGCGGGTGGTGATGTCAGAGCCGTTGGCGCTGCGTTTTGAATTTGCGGGAGGCCAGAGTCGCCTCAGGTTTTAAAGTTAAACAGTTTTATTCTACAATTATACTCTCTATTTCTACATACACACACATATAGCGGAACGTCGTGGTAATGAGACCTGGAGCACCCGCCCGCCCGCTGTGAGAGCCGAGATCAGTCCGTGCCGCGGCCTTCCCACGCTGAGGTAGGCAACGGGACATTAGCCCGAAACGTCGTCGCCTGTTTGTTATATTTGTACATTTCATATCGACGCCACAGTGGGTGCTGACGAACACGTGTCGAGTGTTGCTATTGTTGTTGTTGTTTGTGCACCACTGCCAAGGGAAGCAGTATGAGCGTCAACCGATAATGTGCTTAAGGTAGGTTCTGTACAACAACTCTAAATTAATAATAAGTATTCTTCACGGAAGCTTTAAGTGAAGATATAATAATCAGTGATTACCCTTCATGGCAATACAACAGGAGGTAAGAAAGTGTGTTGGGTTAGATCGCGTAAGTGTATTATACTTACGCGTAAGTATAATACACTTACGCGCTAACTAAAAAAAAACCTTTATTATGAATATTGGTCGTGAAAGCCTCCTACGTGTTAAACTGACGACAGGAGTTGTTTTAAGATATTCAAACATTTATCTGATAATAATATCTGCATTGTCTTTGAAACGATTGCCCTACGCCAGCAGCCTTCTTCATGGCCGAGTCTCACCACCAGTGTCAGACCAAAGAGCCACAAGACGAACAGCACCAAGTCCTATCAGAGCAGCTATATCATGGGACCTGTTTGCCAGTGTTAAAAGTATGAAAAATAGGTTTTTACTTTTCTGGCAATACAACAGGAGTTGTGTTAAGATGTTTAAACACCAAATAGATACCTTTCGCAAGGAATTGAATTCGCATTAGCCACACACAGTACTTATGATGAACGTACAAACTAAGCATGCTTTACACCATTGGAACCTCATTTGCCAGAAGAAAAAATATGATAATTGTTTTTTACCCTTTTAAAACTGACACTTTTTTTACAAGGAGTCATGTTTGGACAGTGCATACATTATCAGAGTTATGNTTTTTGTTTGCATTACGACTGCAGGTATTGTGGTCTATGCAAACATGATCCTTGTAAAAAAGGTGTCAGTTTTGTTGCCAGATAAAGGGTAAAAAAACAATTATCAAAGCATGCTCTGATAATAATATGGCATTGTCTTTGGAACTGATTGCCCTACACCAGAGACATTCTTTTTATGGCCTCGTCTCACCAGCGGTGTCAGGCCAAGGCGAACAATGCACAATGAGAGCATTTATACCTCGAGATGGGCAGCTATATCGTGGGACCTTTTTGATACTGCTAACAAACGTCTCACGATGACAACAACAGCGTTCTGAACACAGTTGTTGTTCTGAACCTGTCCTCGCGTGTATGATGGTAGAGTATGTTCAGGAGCTAGATGCCAATGTCGAGTTCTGCTGGTCACGACGAGAGGCTTCAGGGGAGAGCGTGGCAGAGTTCGTGTCGTGTTGCCCTTCCTCCTCCTCCTACAGGGGCTTACTACCCGCTCCATAATGTGGGTTTCCATGACCCCAATCGCACTCCTGTGACTTGTATTGACTATCTCTGTGGGTCGATATCTATGTATATGCTATGTTATTGCGTATGATCACAGCGGCAATATATTGAGGAGGTAAATGCTGACCAATAACGAGATGGCTTCAGGAGGGACGTTTCTGTTCCTCCGTTGTAAACTAAACTATAAACACATTTTTTTTACCAGGGTAAGGCCCACTGAGATATACTGTACAGCTCTTTTTCAGAAGCGCCCTGGCCACAAATAATAGCTCAACAAAATTGGCTTATCACGTGGAAATGTATAGCGGCCAAATAATCGAAACGCGTGATGTTGATTCTAAACGTGGAGGGAAAAACTGTAAGACCCAGAGAAAAATCCACGCGGCCACGGGGAGAGACACACGCAGATTCCAGATATACAGGCAGGTGTCGGGTCGGGATCGAACCCACGACCTCCTTAATTCCAGGCGAGTTAGTTAGGTGCGCAGACCACACTGGTTGTATGCCCCATAGCTGCACTGATACATGCTCTCGTAGTGCTGTGACGCGATTATTCACTCATAATCATGTGAGACAACAACACTTAAGCCAATCGTTAGGTACCATTTGTCCACTGCGGGATGAGGACCTAACAACACAGGCTGTGCGGAAACTGGAGCTTCTTTGACCACAGAATGTGAGCTTGTGGCTCATGCAACCGAAACTGGACCATTTAGTAAATCCATAGAGACACACAGAGATAGAAACTAAGAGACCATGGGTACATACGTATTCGTAGAGATACATAGAGATTCGTAGAGAGACATTGGTCCACATTGATACGGAAGAGATACGTTAAAGGACAAGCTGCAGTAGCGACTGTAGCCAAGCAATCCAAACTACGGACCATACAGCAAGCTCTTTCAACGGAGGAGGAACAGCCAAACTGCACGAACTCTCTCTCTCTCTACTGAAGCCCCTCTCTTCGTGGCCAGCAGACCACAAACATTTGCATTTAGCTCCTGAACGTAGACGTGTACCTGGCATACGCAAGAATAGAATCACGCTCGTCGGCGCAGGTTGGTGAAGGTGGGGAGTGCATTGGTGACAGCAATAAAGTACAGGCACATTGCCACTACGGATTATTTTAAAACAAACTAAATGATAGCTCAACGAAAGGGCTTATGTGGAAATGTGTAGCAGCCAAATCCTCTAAATGCATGTTGATTCTGAAGGGAAAAACAGGAGGACCCAGAGAAAAATCCAAGCGACCACGGATGAGAACATGCAAACTCCAAATATATAGGTGTCAGGGTCGGGATCGAACCCTCGACCTGTATACCAGGCGAGGTAGTTAAGATCTCGCCACCGTGCACTGTTCATTCCCACGCAGCCCCGCAAAACAACGCATACACGTTTTAATATGTAAGACTATTAATCATTGCTGTCTTTAAAAGTGTAACGAATGTATGTCTGTGTTATTAACAGGTTAAGGTACAGCCCAGAAATTTTTCACTCGCGTCACTGCTGGTAGAAGGGGCCTCCACGAGATGGGCTCAAGAGGGAATTTTATCCGCTTCCACATTGGCCGGACGTATTGGAGGAAGTGGGATTACCCAGTAATAACTTCTGGATGAACAGGAATGATGGGGGGAGGCTATTTAAGAAACTTGCCCATTGTTTAAATTGCCCCAGCGAGAGATCAAATTGAACTCGAGAGAATAATTTGCTAAGTGGCCATGAAAGCATAGCCATTAATGTCTCTCTCTCTCTCTGCTGTCTCCTGCAAGACTCTGTGAAGCAAATCAATCGTGCTGTTGACGCCGCGGCCGTCCTTCTCATACCTTCGAGTGGTTCCATCCATCCCTCCCTGAGCCATGGGTCTGCACGAGAGCAAAGACGGAGCCGCCGCTGCTGTGCCCGAGACACCCATCGCCATGCCCGCCATGCGCCGTCTGCGCCAGCTGGAGGACCCACGCTCCCCGTCGTGCGATATCGAGCGCACACCCATCGAGGTACGGGGCGTGGGGGAGGAGGCCACTGGTTTACGTTGCACTCGCAGGGGACAAAGGGGGTGTAGTTGACTAGCAGCATATATAAGGTTGTTAAAAATCGGGATTTATTTGGCATTGCCGGTAACCGCATGTCAAACACCGGACAGACGGACAGGAGCTGTTGCATTCATGCTCTCAACGCTTAGCCCAGGGGTCGGCAACCTGCTGCTCCTGAGCCCGATGCGGCTCTTTGAAGGACTGCTTCGGGACGTTATTTATTAAGGACTACCATCTCGCATTCACACTTTTTTAGTCTGTTTAGTTTGTTGTCCATCCCCCGCACCTCCGATTAGCACGCTTGGCTACGTATGGTGCGAAAGAACTTCTACATGTACGCATTGCGGCTCTTGAAACATTAAAGGGGTATTTTTTACCGAGTTATAAAAAAAATGGCTCTTCTTATTTTGGTTGCCGACCTCTGCCTTTGCCAGAAAGTGGAGCGGTGTCGCCGGTTTTTGTGTGTGCTGTCGGTCAGGTGGGGAGCAACTCGGAGGAGAAGAGACGCCCCGAGAGACTTTCTGTGGGAGACACGGGAGAGGAGGAGGATTATGAGGAGGAGGAGGAGGAGGTGGTGGCACCCAAGGAGGAGGGTCACGTGGCGGCGGTCAATGACCGCGCTCTCCCTCGCAGGAGTTTGACAGAACGCCGCTGCGCCTGGAGCCTGAAAAGCACACACAACGTATGTGTTGGGGGCACGGCGCGCAGAGGGTGTGCATGCGTATGTAGTAGGTCTGTGTGTGAAGGGTGTGCGTGGTGGGCTGATGGGTGTACTTGTGTATGTATAGTATAGTATGCGCTACAAACTCGGTTGGCTGTGTTCATTGTTCTCCCTCCAGATGCAACGAGTGCCCTGGCCATGCAGCTGGACCTTGTCTTCCTCGGGCTGAACACATCCGATTTGGCCCCAGGTACCTGGCTCCGGATGTTCCAGACACTCTCCCCACCCTCCTGTGCATGGGGTTTTCTCCGGGCACTCCGGTTTCCCACGTGCAAACATATAGACGCGCTTACAAACATTGGAGAGAAATCATGCAAACGCATGGATTCTGTAATTCTTTCTAAAATGCGTTTGTCCTCAGAATTATTTAATTTATTGATGATAATATTCTTCAATGGGAAAGCGAGATATGTAAGTCTTGATAGGAGTTTAAAAGTATGACTAATTATTTTGACTCACTGGAGTTTTTCCTGGGTTATTGAGACCCTATTACCATCATCAATGTCAACAGCATGTGCATCATCAGCATCATTATCATCTACAGTGTTAGCAACTGTTCTAGCACTGTGAATATCATCGACATCATGAGCAGCTGCATCATCAGCAGTGTCATCGTGTTAATCCATCATCTCTAGCTGCAGAAGCAGCATCAACTGCGGTATCTAAATGATAATCAATCATCATCAGCTGTATCATCTTTATCATCACAATCACCGTCAATGCCCTCCGTGGTCAGTGCTACCGATTCCACCTGACGAACCCCTCATTTTAACAGAGCATGAACTCCAGTGTACGGCGCTGCTTACTCTGCCACACCCAGAGAGCGATACACCCAGGGAGGAGGCTGACGACAGACTGGAGGAGGTGGCTCTGCGCGTCTCCACTGCCGCCCCGCCGGTGGTGCCGTCCATGAGGGAGCAGGAACCGCTGGACCCCCGGCTGCTCCCAAGCTCCCCCACCAAGCCCCAGGTGCGTGTGCGTGTACATGTTAGTGTGCGCGTGTGTGCGTGGCGAGCGGTAGTTTAGCAGTTTGCGCACTACGCTACGAACCGGCAAACCGAGTTCGATTCCTACTCACGGCCACCACCAGTGACGATTATCTGAACTGGTCCTGGGCCACCCCTAGCTTGACTCAGCCTCAAATTAGTAACCAATGCGGTGTATAAACATCGCCACTGGGAGACAAAGGCAGTAGGGCGTGGTGCTTGCCACCCACTCCCTCATGTGCTGTGCAGGCCTTCACAGGTGCTTGCGAACCTCACTTGCCCCAACGGTCTGTTTTTTTAAATTTAATTTCACCTTTATTTAACCAGGTAAAAAAAACCTTTATCTTTGTTTTTTGTGTGCGTGTGTAAATGTGTACAGGTGCATGTGTGCGTGCGAGCATTGGCATGTTGCGTACTTGGGGACCGGTGGTATAGTGGTTAGCACACTTCGCTACGAACCCGGCGACCCGAGTTCAATTCCCACTCATGACCAATAACAGTGATGAATATCTGAACCGGTCTTTGGGCCTCTCCTAGGTTGTCTCAGCCTTAAATGAATACCTAGAGCGGTGTGTAAATATTACCACTAGGGGAGGAGACAAAGACTGTCAGGCTTAGAGCTAACCACCTTCTCGTGATCCGTGACGACCTTCACATGTGCTCGCTCACAGCGCTTACCCCCAACAGCCTGTGCAGTTTATAGGGGGACGTTTGTCTTTGTTTGTATCTGCATGTACGGGTAGTGGATAGAGCACTGTTACAAACCCGAATTCAATCTTCATCATCATGGGCAGATAGTCCACATTTCGTCATTTGTTTCCATTTTTCTCTTGTCTTGTGCCAATATGCTCAAATAGCGCCACACCTTTCTGGCACCAATCTCGTTATGTCATCGTCAAGCCATTCTCTGTTAGCTCTTCCTCTCTTTCCGGTTCCTTCCATTTTTCCTGAATGGTACACTTTTAGTCTTCCTCTTGTTGTCCACCCTACATACGCTTTCAATAACGATCGCTTATTAAACACCGTCGAGGGTAAATGCTTGTTAGAAAGTGTTGCAGAATCCCCTCCCATCCCCTCTTCTCCCTCTCCGTTTTCCCTTTTAAGTTAGTTATCTTCTCCCTTCCCTTTTGCTTCCCTCCCCCCATGTAAACTGTCACTGCTCTGCTAGAGGCTCCTCACCTGGATGGGGCAGTGAGCCCCAGTGGCGTAACGAGCATGGAGGGTCAAAGTTACGAGTTGGGGGCCCCCTTGACAACAACAACAACAAAAGTGTAAAATAACAATATAGATTTGAAGTTTTCGTGACTGCAGAGATCCATACTCTTTGGTTCTTTCGGTAAAGTCACGTATGTATAAAATAAATAGTGATTTAATTTATTTTGTTTTATTGTAAAAGAACAATAACGCCTATTTAAAACGCAGTTGAAATACATCTGTATGAAAATGTGCTTCCATTCACATTTCACTTTAACTTAATTAGGCTATGTATCGCGGCGATATATAATAGCCGAGGTGCGACCGTGCGAGACAAATTAAATACTGGGGCGCCAGCTGACTGATTGACGCACCCACCCTGAGCTGAGGACGTCACCACTACGCCACCAAGCCCCGCCGTGTCGATCTCGGGCTTTTGCTGGTGGGATCTGTGCTCTTCCCCCTTCTTGTTCTGTGACCGGTGCTGTGTAGCCGGGCTCGCGTTGAGTTGAAATAAAAACAACAAAAACAGGTGTTGCGGAATCGATGCGTGTGCACGCTTTTTCTTCGTCGCCTTTGTTCTTCACGCGTGCGTACGCGTTTCTTCCACAGTGAGGAAACGCCACCCGTCCCAGCGCAGTGCTCTCCGCTGTGCGAGGCCGCTATCAATGTTCTGCCGGAGTTGCCTATTTATTGTGGTGCGTTCACTCTCCCACACGGCTAACCACACGGCCAACCCGACCACACGCTCGCACGCAGCTAACCCACCCAACCATGCAATCATCCACACAAATAACCACCTAACCACACAACAAACCATATGTGTACATGTGCCTGTGTGTTTGTCTG
Source organism: Lethenteron camtschaticum (assembly GCA_018977245.1). Classification (NCBI taxonomy): domain Eukaryota; kingdom Metazoa; phylum Chordata; class Hyperoartia; order Petromyzontiformes; family Petromyzontidae; genus Lethenteron; species Lethenteron camtschaticum. The sequence continues at coordinate 10,488,951 of MU249596.1, forward strand.
TGTGTATGTTTGTCTTTGTACTGTGTAAATTTGACTGGAGTGGTAGTGTAGCGGTTAGTGCGCTGCACTATGAACCCGGCGACCCAAGTTCGAGTTGCTGAGGAGATGGAGTCTGCTTCAGTAGCTCGCGATCACAAATCACTGTTGAATTCCATCAAAAAAGTGACTTGAAGTGCCATGCCTATTGCCATACTTAAGGGAAAGAAAGGTGATCTGATCTCCAACTCCCAGACATAAGTTTGCAGACTTACTAAGCATTTCTGTGAGGTCTGGAGGGAGGGGAAATCCCTTAGCCCAGAAAACATAATTGGGCAAAGTGGGGATTACTCTGCTGAGGCTGCTGTGCCTCAAATATTGTAAGAAGTAGTCAACCGCTATGAGTGACTGGCTGAAGTGCCATCTTTTGAAGTACGGAAGGAAATCCAGAGTCTAAGACCAGGAAAAGCGCCGGGCAGAGATGATCTCCCACACAAACTGCTGAGGGAGGGTGGTTTTTCTGTGCAGACTGCCCTACCTGACATCATAATAACAGTCTGGACCACTGGGTGGGTTCTGCAGGATTTGAAGGATGCCCTGGTGGTCCCCCTGACTTTAAAAACTGCAGGGGCATCTCCCTCCTCAGTGTACCATGAAAGGTACTGGCAAGGATTATTCTACATCGCCTTGCCAGGCACGCTGAAGAGAGGCTTGCGGAGCCCCAATGTGGTTTCAGGCCAAGGTGGTCCTGCACAGATGTCATATTTTCTGTCCGTCTGCTACAGCAGAGGTGAAAAGAATTCCACCAGCATCTACATCTCTGCTTTATTGACCTGGTCAAGGCCTATGATACCATCAATAGGCCTGGGCTCTGGGTTGTTCTTCATGCTTTCGGAGTCCCTGACTTCCCACAATCATTAAGGACCTTCATGATGGTGGTCGGGTAAAGCTACATGGCCGGAAGTCAGAGCCATTCCCTGTTAACCTTGGGGTGCGACAGGGATGTCCTCTGGCACCTACATTAACATTTTCNACCACGTAGTTTGAGAAGCTTTCCATGGCTGTACTGGAGGAATTTCCATCTGGTACAGATACAATGGGAGGCTGATCGATGCCTGGGTGCGGTCAGGGATGGCTCTCTATTGGTATGCTGATGATCTGGTAATTGCTGCTCACTCTGAAGTGGAGTGGAGGTGCTGCTGCTGAACTTGGAGCATGCTACTAAGAGGTGGGGCCTTACCGTCAGCCCCTCCAAAATTAAGCACCTGTCTGGGTATTTTGTGTCATAAAACACTCCACCTCAACTCCTCATTGGTGGGGTATTGTGGAGAGAGTGGAGAGGTGTCCATACCTGGGCAGTCTGCTCATGACCGGCTCTGGTTTGACAGCAGAGGTCTCACTCCGAATTAGTCGAGTGGCATTATATTTTCATTGGCTGCGTAACGCTGTGTAGAAGCTAGCTATCTGGTGTGTCCCTCCACATGAAGCTTTGGGTCTTCTCGGCCACAGTCATGCCCTCCCTTCTCTATGCTTTAGAAACATGGACCCCCCCCTAATAGAACATCTTTACCAGTTAGAAACATTTAGGCTGGCCTGCCTACAATCCATCTTGTGTTTGACCAGCATGAATTGTGTGAGGAGCTCACAAATCCTCGAAAGATCTGGACACAGTCCCATTGTTGAGCTCCTGCAGGCAAGGCTGCTTTGGCTGGGTCATGTAGCCCACATGCCCAGCCACATGCCTAAACAGCTCTTGTTCGGCCGGATCGAGTGGGCTAAACGGGTGTGGCACGGGCTAGAGAAGAGATGGAATAATGTGGTGCGAGAGGATGTGGAGCTGAGTGGACTTGCCAATGACTGATACCAGCCGTGTCAAGATTGGGCTCTGGAGGAGGCTCGTGAAGGACGCTACTGGGCAGTTGGAGGCAGTCGCCCTCCAGCAACAGCAGAGGGGAGAGGAGCGACGATCACAACGAGCAGAGTTCCGAGTGGCTAAAACAGCAAGTTGGCACAGTATGGGGCACAGGTGGTGCATCTGCCAGTCATCTCAGTCAGTCAACCCAAGGCACCTGGGTCTGTCCCATGACCTTTCCAGCTGCCGTTCAACACTTCACGTGGCCTTAACATGCACATCACCGCCACTTAGTGGCAAATGGTGGTTATTGTTCTTGTATGTATGACCATGTGCGCTTGTGTGTTATATGTATGACTGCGCGCATGTGTTATATATATGACCATGTGTGTGTTATATGTATGACCATCTGCACCTGTGTGTGTAATATGTATGACCATCTGCACCTGTGTGTGTAATATGTATGACCGTTGAGCAGGGAGCCCACTTAAGGCCGTGTCCCCGTCGCGCCCGGTGCTGAAGCAGCGCGTGGGCCCCGGGTCCTTGGGGTCCACTCGTCGGTGACCCGCGCTCGCCCTCGCCCTCGTGACCCGCGCCCGCCTCTCTACCTCGTCTCCCTGTGCGACCGCAACTCTCCGGGCAAGCCTCAGCGTCCGGCCGTCACGGCGAGTAACCCGCAGTGCCGCGTCGTCATGTCGAGGCGGTGGGAAGGGTCGCCTCGAGGCCACGGATTCTCAAACTTGCTTGGGCCGCGGACCAATCACCCGATGCACCCTGGTGACAAAACAGTTTCACCTCTCTCTTGATACCAGTCATGCAACATGGTTAATATTGCCGGAAAATTAAGAAAAAAATATAGCTATAACTTCATTTTTAATTAAACATCATGAGTAAAATATAAATGTCCGATCAAGATACGTTTGTATCACAGCCCTGCGGACCACCCCGGTGGTTCCGGGACCGCACTGGGAAGCACTGCTCAAGGCCATCCTGATTAGCCTGAAACAAGTGCTCCGGGAATTAATTAATCCGTATCATTTTCATTATTTTCTCTTTCCCTATAAGACCTATTGCCTTTCCCCCCCACTGCACCACAAAGCGTGTGTTGGGGCCGTAGCAGAGCCAGCCGTGCGCCAGAGGTCGCAAACGGGTTTTGATTCCTTACCCGTATCCGGCCGCACCAGGGTCGCAAACGGGTACCCGTACCGGATCGGGTACGGGTAGGGTGCGGGTATCGGTACCCGATTGCGACCTCTTGGATGAAGCCATGTTGCAGGCGCGGGTGGGTTGATTCTTGAATTGTGAGAAGAGACAAGACGTTGGGAAATGAGTGACAAACGGTTACTCATATTCTTAGGTTTTTTCGGTAAAGTCACGTAGGTAAAAATCAAAATTAATAAAAAAAAATCACGACGTTTCGGAGGCAACACAAGTCTCCGTCATCAGGTGGGACCGTCACAGCCGGATTAGCTGCATCAAGTGAGGCAATGATTCAAGATGTAATCCTTAAAAGCAAGTTGAGGGGAGGAGAGGGGGGAGCTCATCAGAATGTGGTAGCCAATTTACTCACCAGTGACTCACGGCCTTCTCACTCATTGGTTGGGGTGAGTCACGTGCGGCTACCCGTACCCGGCCGCACCAGGGTCGCAAACGGCTACCCGTACCCGGCCGGGTAGCCGAGTATCGGTAGGGTACGGGTATTGGGTTCCTGATTGCGACCTCTGCCGTGCGCGGCATAGGAGACACCCAGCTGCTTTTCCACTGCAGGAGCCAAGCCGTGCCGCCGACGTGTTTGCGAGAAATTGACGAGTCGAGGGCACGCATAGGCGACGCGGCAACACCGTGTCCTCGCAGTGCGCCGACTGACGTCGAATGCATTGCATCATTTTGATCATTTCGCTGCTATAAATGTCCAAATGATAAGCCACTTTGTTGAGCTATCATTTGTGGCCAGGTCGCTTCTGATAAATAAGTGAATACCTCGGTGAGCTTTGCCTGGTAGGATGGGTATGGTTTAGTTTTATTATGTGTTTGGGTGATGTTTACCTTGTACTTTCCACTACTATCACGTTTTTGTATTGTTTGTTGTTGTAACATTCTTAGCCGCCCCTCCTGAACATCTGTGAAAGAGCTTTATAGCTCATCGGATTCCTCCAGTACAAATAAATATTCTGATTCCTACCTGGCCCTGCTTGGTCTCCCTTGCCAGATTCGGGTGTCCTGTGAGTCCAGCAGCTCATCACGTTGTTTTGTTTCTGGCTCGGAACAGCAAATAGAGTGGGGAAAACCTCCCATACCGTGAGGGCCCCATGCTAGCACAAGTCGGATGTGCCAGTGGTAAGCGGGTAAATTTTTGTCTATTGAGCAGTGAACACCTCCACACGTGGTAACGTTTATTTGTTTAACTGGGTGAGAACTGAAGAAACCAGGAGAGTCTCGTTTGGAATGTCCATGGCAGTAGTAATGGCGCGTGTCCACACAGGGTCGCAAGGGAGGCTCCGGTGAGGCGCTGCACGTGCCCGCTCGCGCCGGGCGCAAGCACGAGAGGGTGATGGGCGGTGACAAGGAGAACAGCTCCGTCCGAGCTCTGGATGACTGAAGATGCCGCCGCCGCTACTGCAAGCCGTCAAAGCAGATTCTCAACAACAGCAGCCACTGCCATTGCCTTGGGTCGACGAGGAGTTTGCCAAACACCCCGAGCAGAACCCTCTTGGAAAGTCTCGAGACTCGGGAGTTGAGACTCGGCTTTGAAATTTCCTCAAAGACTTCGTGACGATTCACCCTCTGCGCTTGGATGAATCGCCACAATCCTGTTTGAGCATCGACTATTTCGTCCTCGCGTAACATCGCCATCTGTACCGTCTCGTGTGTTGTCTCATTCAAATCTGGACTCTCACTTGCTCCCGCTAGGTACTTTACCATCGTTACATCTCGTCACTGCCAGACTTGTTCCGTCGTTGTTTCATTCCATCCGCACAAACTTCAATCTCTTCCATCCCATTTATGTTGCCACGTGTGTGCCATTTCGTTCGCTCGGTGTAGTTCCTTCACTGTGCATGTTGAAGATCCCCTGACGTCGTTGGCAAGAGCAGGCCGTTGCGTGTGCACATCGGGGGTCTATCATTTTCCAACTTACGAGAACTCTACGTGCAATTACTCCAGTGGGATCTTGCACTTAGTACCGGCAGGACTAATGCCCGCTGGTGCGAGTCACCTTGCACGCACAGGATGAGATGCAACAGAAAGCGCGCCGAGACGGCCGGCATGTAGGCTGCGACGTCGATCACGCCACCATCATCAGTTCTGTTCTGAGTTCCGCGTGGTTTCCTCCAGCTCATGTGGATGGTCTCGTTCTGCTGCGTTTGTTCTCGTGGTGTTGGCCATTCCTGTTTCACCCATTCTCACCTTGGGCCCAATTCCTTTTGGACAGTGGGTTAAGGCCAAAAGAAACGTTCGCATAGTGTTTGTGCAAATCGAAAGCAATTAATCCCCCACCTCCAAAGTGAATTTAATTGCCTGCGTTGTGATTTGTCGGGTAGTTCCCATGCCGCGTTCATTAAAAAGTTACACTACGGTCCAGCTCCAGGTTCCTCTCCAAATGCACTGCCAGCGCTTTCAAGCCTCTTGGCAAGTGTGGTGGTGGTGGTGGGGTGACGAGGTTCGAAAACGTGTGGCGCGATATTGGTTTAAATGTTCGGTCAGCTTGACTGACGCGGTCTTCACAAGATATGCTGTAACAATTGCGACAAAAGATGAGGGGGGGGGGGGCATGGTGAAGTGTAAAGAGGTACATTGATGCAGGGCCCCACCGGCCACAACCTAACGTGCGCTCTCAAACTCGACCTCGCTGTGTATATTGCCGACCTGATAATCACGTGCTCATCACGAGCTCTGCACCCTTCTCGTTGCGTTCCTCGTGTATGGTCTTCAAGTCACGGCTCGCTCGGTTTTGCACATTTTTCTCACCAATAAAAGTAATTTTAGCCACGATTTGGTCTTCGAAAATGGTTGAGGACAAACACCCAGGCAAGGCAACTTTCCACGTAGTTTTGAAAACACGCACAATTTCTAAGGATGGGTTTTATTTCCAACATTACAAAACTTTGCAAACCGGGTGGTATTTATTTTGCACCTTAGAACTATATTCTTACAAAAACCAACAACAAAATAAAGACGGCCAGGATGTTTCACGTGCGACTTCGGTCGGGTTAACATTACACCAGCCCTGCCCCTCACTTTGAAATCAGGAGGCGGACGTCTAATTTACCTGCAACCCTCCTACCAATCACAGCATCCTGAACTGACTACTCCTTAGCACAATGTTTACCAGTGGAGAAACCACGGTTGTGTCTATGGGTGTCATTATCTGTATGGGTGTCTGGATCTGCATGGGTGTGTCTGCATTTATGTGTGTGGGGAGCTGTCGTGTAGCCACACGGCAGATTCTACACGAGTGGCGAAGCCATCAATTGTGCGGGTGGAGGGGCCCAGGTGCTGAGCTATGAAACTGGGACAGGCCGGGGGGGCATTATACTCATTGCCCCCAGGGCTGCTGCCAACGACGATAGCGAGACATGAAGACTTACCAGAGACAGAGGAAGGCACAGAGACGGAGAGAAGGAAAGGACCGAGCAAGTGTTGTGGCTATTGAGTGTGCAAGCGGTGCAACTGCGCCAGGGCTCACAGGCTGGAGGGGCCGAGGCATTTGCCTACAAATATGGGGGTTCAAAAGTTGGACAGGAGGAGCCCCAGTTGACGTCTTGCACCAGGGTCCAAGTCGGCCAAGCTACGCCACCGTTCCACTTCCCAGGATTCATCACGAAACGTTTTTCCCCAAGCGGATTAAAGCAGGGCGAGAGAGACGCACGCGCCCGTTATGGGGACACCGCCCACAGCTGCGTAAACAACAAAAAACGTCGAAGCCCTTCGGGTTGCGCGCAGCGGCACGCGGATCTAGGCACTTGGGGAGAGCTACGCTAAAGGGAAGGAGGGCTGAGCGTCGACCTAGAGTCAAAACGAAACACCGACGGTTACAATTGATGAGCGGGAGGGGTGGGGGTGAAGGTAAAGGTGCGCCCTGCAATTGCTCACTCACGTCACGGCCTCCACCAGAGGAAACTCTTGAAGAGCCCCTTCCCCACCTCTAGAGGGTATTTGGCCTACTCTTTCACACGCTGGCCAGGCATCTTGGATAAAAGTGGCACAGTGCTGGGTGGACGAAGGCGTAGGAGTGGGGGTGGGGGGGGATTTGAGAAACTTGGACCGACGTTTCAACCGCCGCGCTCCGTGAGATTGACGGCAAAAATAATAATACCGAAGCTGACGAAACAGAAACGCTGCCAAGGTGGCCACATTGCCCGCAGAGCTTCAATGTCCGTGATCCCAGCAGTTACCGCCGGCTCCGCGCTGACCTCAGCCACCGCGATAAACGCCCATTTTAGCTACGGGAGATCTGTGAAAAAAATAACTTCATAAGCTCATCGGATTCCTACGATCTAAATAAAGGTTTCGATTCTGACCGATTTGAACGTCTATGTAGAAGAGGCACGTGGCCGTGAAGGCCACGAAGCCTTTTGCCGCGACCTGCCCAGTTTGGGTGAAGAGTCAAATGTCGAGGGATGAAAACGAAACGGAGTAAAACTTACAGGGTAAAAGCGCTCACGCTGCGACATCCGAGTCAAGTTTAGGACAAGGCTCCACCTCTTAAGAGAGAGTGGAGTCGCTGAGAGGGGTGGATTCGCACCTTCAATTAGCATGGTGGGGCTACGTACGGTGGGGAAAAAGTTAAACACACATACGGGGACTCCTCGACTTATGAATGAGTCAGGTCCAGAGGTTTGTTCGGAAGAGGATTTGCTCGTAAGTACAACTTTACGCCTGTCAATTCCAAAAATGTTGTACGGCACGTACACTAAACACAGGGAATGGCTTTAAAAGTTATATAATCTCCTGTAGATGCCACTGGTTCTTCATATTCTGCAAACGTAGATGCCACCACCGCCATCTATTGCGCGGCGATTGAACTTACGAATCTCGGTCCGAACAGGCAAATGGACATACGGACAGCTTTGTTCGTATCTCTGACAGTTCGTAAGTCGAGTGTTCGTAAGTAGAGGAGTCACTGTACATAGTACACGGCGGGGTGGGTGGAGCCACCATTAAAGCATGTGGTCACAGGGTGGAGAGGGTGGAGAGGGTGGAGCAACTGGGTAGAGCAGGTGGAGCCGCCACGCGTGGGAGGAGTCGCTGAGTGGAGGTCGGTGGGTTCCCCAGTGGGTCGAAAATGCACATCAGGGGCACTTCCTGTCGACGCATTGCTTCCCGCCCTCCTCGTACTCCTGCTTGGAGATCCACATCTGCTGGAACGTTCCCTGCGCATGCAAAAACAAAGATCCCCCAGGTAGTCTTAAAACTGTTGGGGCAAGTGCTGTTAGCGAGCACCTATGAAGGCCGGCACGGCACGCTAAGGGGTGGGTGGCCAGCACCATGTTGTCTCCCGAGAGGGATGTTTAAACACCGCACCAGGTACTCATTTGAGGCTGAGTCGACCTAGGAAGGCCCAGAACCGGTGTTGTCCCCATGAGCGAGAATCGAACTCGGCCGCCGGGTCAGAGCACTACATTACCGCTCCCATATGCATGCACACATATACACGTACAGACGCACATGTAGATATATACACTAAAAAACAAGCAAACAAGCATATACATAAACTAAACTATAAACTAAACAGTTTTTATTTTACCACTTAAGACCCACTGAGATATATAGCTCTTTTTCAGAAGTGACCTGGCCACAAATGATATCTCAACGAAGTGGCTTATTATGTGGAAATGTATAACAGCCAAATATTTTAAATGCATGCTGACTAAATGTGGAGGGAAAACCGGAGGAACCGAACAAAAATCCACGTGGCCATGGGAAGGACATGTAAACTCCAAATATACAGCAGGGGTCGATCAGGGTGGGGATCAAACTCACGACCTCCTGTAGATCAGGTAAGGTAGTTAACATCTCGTAGCCACCGTGGTGATGAAGTGTGAGAGCGAACGTGCGTGTGCGAATGTTTGTGAGCAGGACTTAATGTGTTTGTGAGTGTGAACCTGTGAGCGAGTGATTGAATGATGAGCGAGTGAGTGAGCGTTACACACCAGCGATGCGAGGATGGAGCCGCCAATCCAGGAGCTGAATCTTCGCTCGGCGGAGCTGGTGTTAGAGATCAACTTCAGCCTCATGCTCTGTGGTCCAAATCCACAGACAAACACAAAGACGCACATATAGACAACAACCAGCATTCGCCACTAAGTGGCGGTGACTTCACCACGAAGCTTGTGCCAGGGTCGGTGTCGAAAGCTCACTGGCAGGAAGTCAAGGTACAGTTCTCCAGACACACACAGAGACAAAGATCCCCGTATTGCATTGACAGACTGTTGGGGCAAGCGCTGCTACCGTGCATCTATAAAGGCCGGCACGGCACACGAGGGGTGGGGTGCCAGCACCACACCCGGCCACCTTTGTCTCCCCAGTGACGATGTTTACACACTGCACCAGGTACTCATTTGAGGCTAAGTCGACCTAGGTGAGGCCCAGGACCTGTTCGCATAATCGGCATTGGTGAGCGGGAATCAAACTTGGGTTGCCGAGTTCAGTAGTGCAGCGTGCTAACTGTTACACTACAGCTCTCCACACACACAGACAGTTACAGACACACACAGACACAGTTACAGACACACACACATGCAGATGCACAGTCACACACAGCCACAAACGCAATGTACATACGGGCAGCCACAAAGAATCAAAATCCCACAATTATCACACAGGCCATTGGGGGGTCGTGATACTACTGATACTACTGGCCCTTGCTAGTTGCTGTGACGGTGGCGGTCACTTCCTTGTACGTAAGCGATGCTGCCGATGGTTAACGGTGGCTGCGTCACTGGAGTATGTCGACTCACCGGCGGAGTTTTCTGTGAGAGCTCGCGGTTGATGCGGTCGGTGAAGCTCGGCAGGAGAGTGTTGCCCCCAGCGAGCATCACGCTGCCGTAGAGACCCTGCGCTCGCCACAAATACCGCCACCACGCCCGTGTGAAGTGTGGCGTCTGTGGTGTGGTATGCGTAGGGTGTGATGTGCCTGGTGTGACGTTCGTAGTGCGGTATGGAAAGGATGTGGAGTGTGGTAGCCTTGAGTCTCAAGCTATTGTGATCATCCAGGGGTAAGGAATGGTGGGGGCCGACACCCCACTGCAGATAAACATCCGTAGAGGGACGCAGGCAAGGCCAGTGAGTCCAATGCATTATTTGACCTCCTCCCTCAGGTGTTGGATCAAGTAGCCCCATCTGTGAGCTCCTCTGGCAGGTGAGGCTGCATTGGTTAGGTCACGTAGAGCGCTTGACCAGCCACCGCATGCGGAAGAAGCTTCCGTTTGGTCAAATAGAGGGGGCTAAATAGGCACGGCACTGGCTGGAGAAGGGAAGGACTGATGTGATAAGGGAAGATGTGGAGCCGAGTGAACTTGCCGATGACTGGTACCAGCGTGTCAAGATCGGCCTCTATGGAGGAAGCATGGCCTCTATGGAGGAGGCACGTGAAGGATGCTACTGGGCAGCTGGAGGCAGTCGCCCTCCCAACAATGACGGAGGGTGGAGGAGCGACGGCTCACAACAACGAGCAGAGTACCGGATGGCTAAAACACAGTGAGTTGGCACATCCAGCTTCTGTTTGGCTGGATAAAGAGGCGGCTAAGTGGGTGTGCGACACGGCCGAGAGACAAGGCTTGCGACGCGTTGCATGGTGCGCCGTGTACGACGAAGGACCGCAGCGGCCTGCAGGCACTCACGGGCCGGATGTCGATGTCGCACATGCCCACGCTGGTGGTCACCACGTGGCTCACGCCCAGCATGGTGTTGCCGGTGAGGCCCTGCCGCACCAAAGACAGAACCACCAACATCGTCGTCGTCATCGTCACGACACCACCCCTCCTCCCGCACACGGCAACATGCGTCGCCAGGTGCAAACGGCACGATCACAACCACCGAGGGTTGGGAGCGAAGTGGTCAGTGGAATCAGCGGAGAAGCGCAAGCAGGTGAAATAGTGAGAGTCGTGCGGTGTGCGTGGCGTGAGCCTGGTGTGGTGTGTGTGGTGTGTGGTGTGTGTGTGGTGCGAGTGGTGAGTGCAGAGTGGTGAGTGTGGTGAGTGCGGTGTGTGTGCGAGCGTGGTACAGTGTGATGTGGGTGGTACGAGTAGTGCAAGTGGCGAGTGTGGTTCCACGTGTGTGGTGCGAGTGGTGAGTATGACGATATAGCGAGTGTGATGCAGAGTGATGCGTGTGGTGCGTGCGGTGCGCACAGAACATACGGTGTGTGCGCCATGTGTGGTGAGAGTGGTGAGAGTGGCGAGGGCAGTGCATGCAGCGCGATACGTGATGAGAGTGGGCGAGTGTGGTGAGCGCGAGTGGTGAGACTCACTCGTGTGCCGAGTGCGGCACGTGCGTGGGCGAGTGGGAGCGAACCCTTACCCGCACGTGCGAGGGGTCGAACAGCCCCTCGGGGATCTTGAACCTCTCTGGCCCAAAGTCGCAGTTGTATCCGTTCGGGAACTCGTAGTGAACCGTGGGCATCTGAGCGGCCACCCTGCACACAGCACACCACACACAGACGCGTACGCACGTACAGATACACGCCGGTGAGGGGTTTCGTACAGGCGGAAAGACAGGAGGAGAGAGGGGGAACAGCAGAACTGGTACAGGGGGAAAGGAGTGAGAGAGAGAGGAAGGGAGGGGGGTGAGCTGTACATTATGTACGTGCACATGTGGTACGAACTGGTCATCGTAGGAGGAGTCGGAGACCTGAAGCACAGACGCCTGAAAGTCCTGGATCACCTCTGCCACACGCACAACAAAGACAAAGATCCCCGTGCAGCCTTAACAGACTTTTGGGTAAGTGCTGTTAGCGAGTAGCACCTATGAAGGCCGGCACGGCACACGAGAGTGTGGGTGGCCAGCACCACGCCCGCCGCCTTTGTCTCCCTAGTGGCGATGTTTACACCGCACCGGGTACTCATTTGGGACCAGTTCAGATAATCATCACTGGTGTTGGTGGCCATGGGCGGGAATCGAACTCAGGAAGCCAGGTTTGTAGCGCACAGCGCACACACCGCTACGTTAGTGATCCCCAGTCCTTCGTCGCACACGCCGCACCGTACCACTCGTCTTCTCTCGACCATGTCGCAAACCCACTCAGCCCCCTCTCTATCCAGCCGAACACCGCACACAGAGACACACAAAGGACAGGCAACACGCATCGCGCGCACACGGCACACAGCATACACGCACGGTACACTGAACACAACGTTGCGGACAGTTATAAGAATGACAAACGTGCCCATGAAAGACGTAGCGATGAAATCAGCTCGTGGTGCAGCCGCTGGGTGGGTGATTGCATCGCGGGCCACGAGAGATGGGGGGGGGGGACTTTGGGCACCACGGTGGCTAGGAGATGTTAACGACCTCGCCTGGTATATATAGAGGAGGTCGTGGGTCAATCCCAACCCTGACGCTTGCTGCTGTATATTTGGAGTTTTATGCTTCTCTCCCCGTGGTCGCGTGAAAATTTCTCCGGGTCCTCCAGTGTTTTTCCCTCCACATTTATAATCAACGTCACGCGTTTAAGAGTCTTTGGCTGCCGTAAGTTTCCACACAGTAAGCTACCTTGTTGAGCAATCATTTGTGGCCAGGTCACTTCTGAAAAATAGTTTATAGTTCACGAACAATTTGTAGTTTCTTTCAGTCGTGGAACGATCATGGCTCAAGTTGGTGATGATGATGATAACGGTGTTACGACAGCGGCCGCGCTGTTTGGATAATTGCAACGATGACGACGATTTATCAGGTTACTGCCCGGCCGCTCTCTCACGTTGCACATGTGGTTGTGCCAGGAGCGCGTCACTTGCGGCAGCTTCTCCTTCTTCTTCCAGCTGGGCTGGGAGCCCTCTCGCACCGCGTCCTGCCGCACGTGCGGTCAACACAACACCAAGCAGGGACAAACATCAGGGAGGCGCGCGCGCAAGGATGCTGCGACGTTTTTCTAACAAGCGTGATTTTTTCCCCAGGAGCATTTAATTCAGCGCTAACAACGGTTAATTAGCGATCGTTTAAAGCCGCGCAACGAAATGACATACAGAGCTAGGACGCAGAGACCTGCGCGTTGCGCAGTGACCCACGGGTCAAAATGTATACCCATAGACTTACATAGACAACCACAGACGAACATAGACCAATAGACTAACATACAATGCATAGATTAACTTAGCTACAGGTAGCACCCACAGACTTAACATTGAACCCATAGACGAGCGTCGAACCCATAGACGAGCGTCGAACCCATAGACTTAACGTCGAACCCATAGACTTAACATTGAACCCATAGACATAACAATGAACCCATAGACGAGCGTCGAACCCATAGACGGACCTTGGAGGCGATCATGTAGGGAGGGACATTTCTATGTTCATCTCCTGGAACATCTCGCGGCACTGCATGGTGATGAAGTCACCAGCTAGGGGCGACTTCACAATGCCTGGGCACAGCAGGACAGAGATCACGCAGAGCAGCGCCACACACACACATGGCACCGTGAACACAGCAGGGTCAGCGTGTCGACATGTATCTATCATGTACAGGGATCGCCATGACGTATGTGCGTGTGATTATCAGTTTTTACGAGGAGGCCCGTGAAGGACGCTGCTACTGGGCAGTTGGAGGCAGTCGCCTTCCCACAACAACGGAGGGCAGAGGAGCAACGCCCACAACAACGAGCAGAGCGCCGGGTGGCTAAAATACAGCAAGTTATCACAGTAGGGGCACAGCTGCTACATCTGTGAGTCATCTCAGTCAGTCAACCCATGGCACATGGGTCTGTCCCGTGACCTCCTGTCAGCGAGCCTTCAACACTTCAGTGGCCTGAAAGTGCACCTGGCCTGGCACAGATACAGTGGTGACGTCACCACCACTTCGTGGTGAATGGCGGGTGTTTTTTTGTACGAGTGTAGATGCTCACTAACTACACTTGCCCTAACAGTATGTTTAGGCTATATGGGGGTTCTTTGTATTTGTCTTGTACGAGTGCGTGACTGTGTGGGTGGCGAATATTTTAACTGGTCCAGGGACCTCCCTCTACGTCAACACAGCCTTAAATGAAGTACCTGGTGCGGCACGTAAACATCAACACGAGGGAGACAAAGGCGGTAGGGCGTGGTTGCTGCCCACCCACCAAGTGCAGTGCCGGCCTACGTAGGCGCACGCTAACAGCGCTCGCACGGTCTGTCGAAGGCTACATGGGGAGCTTTGTCTTTGTGCGTGCGTAGACACGGACCCTGCTGCAGCACGTAGCCATCGTGCACGGGGATCGCCGTGGTGTGCGTCGCTCCGCTGTCGAGCACCAGCGCCGTGGAGCGCCCGTTGGCGAAGCTGTGGCCACGAGCGAGTCAAGGAGGTTGGAGCCTTGTCCAGCGATGAGCCGACCCGACCACCGGTCAAGTCACGGGAGTGTCTGACAAAACCCACTAACTCAACAAACTGACCGACCCGCCGATCAAGCAACGGTACCGTCTGACAACCCGACTTACTCAGAGACTGACAAACCAGCTGGTTAGTCGACAAACTGTTACGGTTAATAACCAGGGCAGCCAGCCGGAGGAGAACCGTGAACCTCTGCAAACAAGTGACGAACGCGCAATCGCCAGCCTGCATCACCGTCCCAAATCAGCTGCTCGTTTGACACGTGACCGCAATCGAGTCGGCAAGTAAACCAAGTCCTTTAAAAATAGCACGTTCTGAATCGTCACTCCCATCCTAACAGAGCTAACATTTTCATGTTTCTACAGCCTGGTTCACGTGCATTTTGCATGATCCACTTTTCTGTTTGGGCCAGATCCCCCCACCTCCAACATCATGCTGGACAATCCTGTTCCCGGTGCAGTAAACACCAACAACGGGAGGGAAAACGTGGCCAGGCGTGAAGCTGGCCACAACAACACGTCCTCATGCGCTAATGGTGGCCTGAAGATTTTCTACAGCGCAATTCGTATAAGCCCTCAAATAGATGCTAACAGCACTTTCCCCTGCAAGCTTTATGGCTGTATGGGCAATGTTTGTGTGTGCACAGATCTGCGAATACTGCGATCTGTGAGCGCTATTGGGCGTTGGCAGGTGCGAGGATACGCGGTGAGCACTGCCGACTTGCACAGGAAGAAGGCGGGGATGTTGTAGTGCTCGAACATGAGCTCCGTCAGCCTCTCCCGCTTTCCCGCGCGTTCCACTGAGCCACACGACACACACACACACACGTACAGATGCACATGAATGCAGGAGGCGGTGGCCAAAGCCGTTCCTAGGGTACAGCGAATCGGGGACTGCCCCAGGCCCCGCGTTTGGGGGCCCGGCGCTTCAACGTCACGGTGGTGTCAGACGTAATGCTTTAGTTTGAAGGCGTCGGGGGGCCCCACACCCCACTATGGACAGGCCTGGTGGTGGCTATGCACGCGGCCTGTAATCCAGCACTGAGGAGGAAGCGAGGGTTGGTGGCTCACACGAATGTTGGACAACTTCCTTTCTTCGTGGGCACTGAGAAGGAGCCATACCCTGGCTTGCCAGGAGAAGGCGGTACAGAAAAGTGCGGATCAGTATCATCTATCACTCTTCTGTATGAGAGTGCTAACCATTCATGTGGTTTCCTCCCACATGTATGGATAAAAACAGCTCAATAAATAGAAAACTGTAGAGCTTGGACAATCGCTAGCACCAGTTCACCGCCTGGCTGTCTTCGTTCCTCAGCGATTGTGAGAGATGCAATTTGCGTGAACGACGCTGCTACTTAACAATAAACGTGAATGCGCGCGCACCGCGCGCACACACGCGGCAAACGACCACTGAGAAATGACAATTGTGGGAATGCTACCTCACGATTGTAGCCATCGTGTTAGGCACACGACAGCAGTGGATTGACAAAGGTTGTGTCCCGTGTACGAGGAACAAGAAATCGCAAGGGGAGTAGGTGGGATCCACCATGGTGGAATGTAGGTGGGGTCCACCACAGTGGTCGAGGGTTGCAAGGGGTGTGAATAAAGGTTCTTTACCGGAGCTTCGGACATGAGCACTGGGTGTAGGTCAGGTTCCGACTTGATGTTTCGTTTGTACGTGTGATCCAGAATGGCCTGGAAGCAATCCCAGTCTTCGACTGTGGACCCACACACGACACATGGCGTCACCCACACGCACAGACGAGCATAAGGCAGGGTTAAGTATCTATCAAATCACCCAAAATGTGCCCCATCTCCACAGTTAAGCAGGTTCTGAAAACTCGACAGCGCTCGCATGGGGATTTTTGTTTCACGTGACCGGGATCCACTGTGAGGTTACAGGGGAGGCCTCATCCAGCAGTGGATGAACAAAAGGATAACACATGCATCAGTATACGTACTGCATATGGGCCTTGTTTAGCAAGCGTCGACAAAAAAACTGCTCGTGACTGTTTAGCAGATGAGAGTTCGTGTTTTTATTTATTTAGCGAGGTCATAAGAAATCCAGAATGTAGGTGATGTCAACAATTGAGCAGCGTGAGGAAAGAAGCAGCAAGTGGAGAGAGTTTTGACCTGCAATATGCTATGTATGTATGTATGTTTAACTTCTTTCGCACCTGTACGTAGCCAACCGTGCTAATCGGAGGTGCGTGACCCACTCCAGGGCAGTGGGACCCTGGGTAATTTGTTGATCACTTAAGGCAGATGAGCCTCAAGCAGGTCAATGGAATCGCAAACACTGGGAAGGCGTGGCTCAACCTGGTGAATTGTTTCGGCCATCAACAATCACACGATAAAGAGGGAGAAAGCGCTGGCGAGGAGTGGCGGCATCAACAGCTTTGGCCATGATGACAACTTCATCTTGATGGCGGTGACACTCAAAGGAATCTGTGAGCGACACTGCATGTGTGTGTTCATGTGCTAGCGTTCACGTGGGAGGTAGTGTAGCGGTTGGCACGCTTGTGCTACGATCCCAGCGACCCACGTTCAATACCCACTCATGGCCAACACTAGTGACGATTATCTAGACCAGTTCTGGGCCTCCCCTAGGTCGACTCGGCCTCAAATTACGACATAGCGAGGTGTGTAAACATCGCCATTGGTGAGATAAAGGCGGCTGGGCGTGGCGCTGGCCACCCACCCACTCGTGCTCCGTGCCGGCCTTCATAGGTGCTGCTCGCTAACAGCACTTGCCCCTACAGTCTGTTGAGGCTATACGGGGGGGATCTTGTCTCCGTATTCAAGCGCTCGCCCAGCCCACTCACTCATTCCGTTCTTGAGCGGTGACGTGACCTCCATGCCCTCGCGCGCCACGTGCAGCGCGTTCACCCCGATGTGGTAGGACCTGCGGGCGCCAACGTGGCCGCTCTCCATGCCAACGCGCTCCAGCCCGTCCACGTCCATGGGCGTCGTGCCGTCCTCCCGCTCCAGCATCATCCCGAGGGCGGTCGGGAAGTCGGCCTGCCCCGCGCACGGCAGCGGTGTTCAGAGTCAAAAACTCAACACATTCATTCTAGATTTGAAGCTTTCGTGACTGCAAGGATTCATATTCTTAGGTTTTTTCTGTAAAGTCACTTTACCGAAAAAACCTAAGAATACTCAACACATTCGTCAAAAGCACCGTGGCCTTAAAATAAATATATAATATAATCTGTTCTGCTACAACGCATGTTTTCATAACGTGAATTGGATTAGGGAACACTTTTTTTCAACGTGATGCGAATGCGAGTGAGTGAACAGAACTACGTCGCACGAGTAAGAATAAGCGGTTGCACGGCTGCCTCAGCATAGCGTTGCACAAGGCGGGATGCTGCTGGATACTTCTAGATGCTACCCACGCGCCTCTGTGTTTGTTCAGCCTGTGTACGCATATCACGTGTTATGGCATGTGGGTGGCTTCCAGACTGTACACAATGCAAAAGTATAAAAATAGACTTTTATATTTTGGGGGGGGGGCGCAATAATGATATATTTTGCATGGCAAATGAGCGGTCACATCTGTGATGTCACCCGCATACGGAAGCGTTACGTAGTGAGCCTGCTGACGTAACGCATCCCCCCCATCCTCGCGTAGGCTGTGTATTAATCCAAGACAAGAATCCAAGTCTCGGAAGCCGGGTAGTAAAGCTAGTTATTTATAACGCGATTCTTCCATAACGCGGTGTTCTTCGGGAACGCAACTACAGTGTTATAGGAGAACGAACTGTATATCATGTGACGTTTCGGGCAACGACCCTTCTGTATGCGCACATGACGAAGGGCCATTACTTTCAACGTTAGTGTGAGTTACGTGCAATTCCCGTCCCAAAATACATGGGCGTGAGCAGGACACAACGCTAGTAGGGATGACGGCCAATGGGTGAGAATAACAACGGATCGCACGTAAAAGATACATCCACTATAGAGACTGGCCGATTAATTCAGCACGTGTGCTGGTATCAGATGGATTGCTGCATTGTGGACTGCTGAGGGATGATGAAGATGGTGGTGGAGGCATACTTTCCATTCTTTGCATAACACTTTGCATTATTTTTCTTTTACAATTTTTATTTTACCAGCTCAGGCCCACGAAGCTGTATAGCTCTTTTTCAGAAGCGACCTGGCCACAAATGATAGCTCAAGAAGTGCCTATCGTGTGGAAATTTATAGCAGCCAAATTTCTAAACGCGTGCTGTTGATTCTAAATGTGGAAGGTAAACGCAGGACCTGGAGAAAAATCCATGCGACCATGGNAGAGAGAGACACGCAAACTCCAAATATACAGCAGAGGTGTCAGGGTCGGGATGAAACCCACGACCTCCTGTATACCAGGCGAGATAGTTAACATCTCCTAGCCACCATGATGATGAGAGAGAGACACGCAAACTCCAAATAAACAGCAGCAGGCATCAATCGGGATCGAACCCATGCCCGCCTGTATACCAGGCGAGGTAGTTAACATCTCCTAATCACCGTAATGATGATGAGAGAGACACGCAAACTCGAAATATACAGCAGCAGGCGTCAATCGGGATCGAACCCATGCCTCCTGTATACCAGGCGAGGTAGTTAACATCTCCTAGCCACCGTAGCTTCGTTAATGTCCATGTTTATGATCCAGGTCATCGTTACTTCCGAGCACAAACGCCCGTTGGAAATCAATCCAGAATCCACGAATAAGCGCCACGTTCCTTCCCCCTCGCCTTGCCCGCCGCTCTGCGCGAGTGTGTTCGTCGCACGGGGCCCCACACGCGCCTACCTTGGGGCAGTCCTCGCCCGCAAACCCTGTGCGCACCGAGTACGATCCCAGGTCGAACACCAGCGCCCCCACCTCATCTGTGTTCACGACGCAAAACAACAAAACAAGAGTTAATTCTACACTATGGGGACCTCATTTGCCAGTAAAATATGATAATTGGTTCTTTACCCTTCTATCTGGCAACAAAACTGACACCTTTTTGCAAGGTTTCCTAAGGAAAACCCTTCTATCTGGCAACAAAACTGACACCTTTTTGCAAGCTTTCCTAAGGAAAGCTGTCTCGGGTGTGGACCAATCAACTTCAAGGACAGTGCACATTATCAGAGTTATGTTCTTTTGTTTGTATTATGACTGCAGGTATTGCGGTCTATGCAAACATGACCCTTGCAAAAAGGTGTCAGTTTTGTTGCCAGATAGAAGGGTAAAGAACCAATTATCAAGAGTTAATTCAATCTTGATTGGAAGCTTTCGTGACTGCAGGAATCTTTGGTTCTTTCGGTAAAGTCACGTAGGTAGAAAATAAAATAAATCACGACGTTTCGGGCGCAATACAAGGGTCCTTCATCATGTAGGAAAGCCTCAGCAGCAGAGCACGCTTTCCCACCTGGTTATGACGCTTGTGTTGCGCCCGAAACGTCGTGATCTATTTTATACCTACGTTCGTTCACTCGTTCATTCATTCTAGGAGCAAGGGAGCCATGTATGCCCCGAGCCTCAAATACCTAAACTAAGGCACCCTTACGATCTTTAGAGTTCAGTGTTAATGCCTGTGGCTAACCAAAGCCAGACTTGGGCACGCACTCTAGGCTGTATAAAGTACTGTATTAAAGTATGATACTCAGAGCCAACGAAAGCATTATTACATCCTTACGGCTCAGTGCGGATGCCTGTGGCTCAAAAGAGTCATCTTAAGGCACCCTTAGAATGTTTACAGTTAGGTATTAATGTCCAGACTCAGAGCCGAGCTCAAGGCAACATTTAAGGATATCCGTTTGAATGCCTAAAGCTTATAAACATAAATTAATGCACCTTTAATACTGCGAGTCGGTGTTAATGGGGGGAAGACCCCGTCTAGAATACTCACCTCCGCCGTATACTCCGCCGCTCATGATCACCGACTCGGTCCGCGCAGCTCTGCCGACCTAGGCACCTCGCGGCCGGGCAGAGATTCTATCCGAGAAGGGGTTACCCCGCGCGCCTACTTCGGGCCTAGCACTCGCCTTCAAGTCTCTTCAACTTAAAACGATCAACATCAAAACCAAAAATAATAACGAAATGTTTTTTGTGTAAAAAACAAAGTACAGTTGTTAGCCTCGGCGGAAAAGGCTTAAATATTTAGATTTTTTTATTCGGTAATGAACGCGGACCGGGAGACGCTGCAAACCGGCGCGTGGAACGGGGTACAATGGAAACGAGAATCGATTCGCGCGTCACGCAATCGATTCTGCAGATTCCCGAAGTGCTCGCGGGCGAACGGTAGCGGGCATCGATCCGTTTATTTTTTAAAATAAAATCTCGATTCCGGGTAATCGATTCTCCACGCCTCCTGTGGCCAGGTCATTTGCACCAACCCCAATGTCTGGGTATCCGGCGAAGCTGTGGATGGGTTTACTCCGTGAGTAAGGGGCCGTCCATAAATGACGTCACGCACCTGGGGGGGGGGGGGTCAGACATTTGTGACGATGTGTGACGAGGGGAGGGGGGTGAGAAACGTGACGTCACATCAAAATGCGCAACGTTAAATAAATATAACGACACGTTCTACTTATTAAATAGACTTTTAATAAATGTTTCTCCTACAACATCAGAGTGCAGCGCCACATTAAATACGCACAATGGCAATAGTTTAAAGCGATTTGAAGCATGTTTTATTTGAGGGCAGGGCAGAGCTTTGTGACGTCATATTTTTGGGGGTCTGACTTTTTGTGACGCCGTGTGACGAAGGGGGGGGGTCAAATTCGTCCAAAATCGCGTGACGTCATTTATGGACGGCCCTAAGATGTTCA
Source organism: Lethenteron camtschaticum (assembly GCA_018977245.1). Taxonomy (NCBI): domain Eukaryota; kingdom Metazoa; phylum Chordata; class Hyperoartia; order Petromyzontiformes; family Petromyzontidae; genus Lethenteron; species Lethenteron camtschaticum. Next base: position 10,510,102 of record MU249596.1, read on the forward strand.
AACACCAACTGGACATCCTTTTGCAAGGAATCAAAGTACTGCATTAACCACACCGCAGTTATTGTGTTGAACATGCAAACGAAGCTGTCAACCCCTTATCAGTGCCCTAACTTATTACAGACCAATTCAGGCCTCATCGATCACCCCGTCCTCTTATAAATCTCAAAGTCCCATCATAAGGGATAAACACAAACAAAAAGACAAAACATGTTTGCCCGTATTGGACCTGAAAATTCAATTTTCCTGTACAAGAATACGCCTAAACATTATGGGTTGACAGGTATGGTATAGTGTACTGTATAGTAGTGTAGTGTATAGTGTAGTATATAGTAATGTAGTGTGTAGTGTATAGTGTAGTCTATAGTAGTGTATAGTGTATACCACACCTGTCAACCCCTTATCAGTGCCCTAACTTATTACAGACCAATTCAGACCGTATTGGTCAACCCGTGCCCATTATAAACTCAACGTTCATCCTGCAAAGTTCCACCACAAGGAGAAACACAAACAAATAGGCACAAAATGTTTGTATTGAAACGGCTGTACGCCGTATGGACCTGAAAGCTCAATTCCCCTGTACAAGAATACGGCTAAACCGTATGGGGTGACAGTTATGTGCAAACAAACACGCTTCGATAATAAATACATTGTCTTTGTAACTAATTGGCCTACACCAAAACAGCCTTCGTTATGGTCTATTTGGTGTTTTTGGCAATACATCTGTTGTATTGCCAAAAAGGTTGAAACCTATTCTTACTTTTCATACTTTGATACTGGCAAAAAGGTCCCATGATCAAATTTCAGCCTGGTTGGGATTGGATTGGCGGCCACCGTGCGTCACAGGGTGCTCATCGGTTACACGTTTCGGGTGTGCGAAATACATGTCTGATAACACCGATTAGCAAACGGTCGGCTACATACGCTACCATTAGAAATTCAACATACCGTGCATAACATGCATATATAGAGGATCGCAGAGCTTGGGGAAATGTTCTTCGCACCGGCTGACTGTGTGGCTGCTACCGTCTGCAGTTCCACGCGCTTCTGAGTCGTCCTCTCTGTCTGGCCTGTTACAAGTTGACATTAGTATTATTACATCCTATTTACAAAGTCCAAGTGAGTTCTGCTTGAATTAGCATTGAGACGCTGCTCAGCCCTTTACAGTCCGGAGCCAGTAGTGGAAACTCCACGTTCCGACGGCAGGGGCGCAAGTCTATCCACAAGATAAACCACAAATTGGTGTCCATCTTATCGACCCCGCGGGGTGTGGTGATGGGCTGTCAACCTCCCAACCAGGATTTTAACTCCCAACATTCCGACTGCGGGCAATGCCCTTCTCCGTGGAAAATAAATAAAATGAAGAAAGCGCATTATCCTGAGCGTATCCTATTATGTCTTTGTTTTAAGTCCACGCACAGTGGTGTTATTGACGAATGTGTGGAGTTTTAATATTTAACATCTGTCGGTTCCACCAGCGTTGATTGAAGCGAGCCTGACTGCTGATGAGATACTGAATATCGAGTGTTGCCTTGTACTGTACTGAATCTATGCTGCTGATATGATGCACTCCCGAGTAGGTCGCATGGCTGAGGGATATGTAAAGAATACTTGTATATAACAACATATCTTTTTTTCAAATTTATTTATACTGGAGAATCTGATGTGCTATAAAGCTCTTTTTCACAGATGTCCAGCAGGGGAGGGTAAGAACTTCACAACAACAAACAGAAAAAAATCTGAGAGTGGTGCAAAGTACAAGAAAGGTAAACAAATCACCAAACCACATACAAATAAAACTAAACCATCCCCTCCCACCAAGCAAAGCCCACTGAGGTATTCACTTATTTTCATAAGTCACCTGGCCACAAATGATAGCTCAACAAAGCGGCCCATCATTTGGACAGTTAAAGCACCAAAATAATCTAAATAATATCAATGAATGTGTTTGATATGGACGGAAAACTGAGAACCTGGAGAAACAATCCACACGTCCACGGGGAGAACATGCAAACTCCAAATGTACAGGCGTCAGGGTCGGGATCGAGCCCCCTACCTCCTGTACACCAGGAGAGGAAGATGACATCATACCACCGTTGCGCCCCTTAAATNAAAAAATATATAAGTTCAAATTGCATCATCAGTTCTCAAGCTTCGAAAAGGCAGTAAAACAACAGCAAACTTCCATACCACACCAAGACAACACTGTACAGTCCCTCCATACACATTGTACATTAAAATTTAACTCGCGATACATTAAGGATTAAATTTACAAATCACATTTTCAAACGTGGCTGTATCCAGCACTAATCTTCTGCTGCGAAAATATTTTTTTTACGAATATTTATGATGTTGAGGGAGGAAACAAGGTTGTTTCAAAACCTCGGTGCTGCAAAGGCAAAGCCTTTGTCACCAATTCCAATTCTTGGAATGGTTAAAAGGCAATTAGATGGAGTCTTAGGTTTCTTGTATTTGACAATGGAGTTCATGAATTAGCTAAGTATAGCGCAGATTTGCCAATAAGGATTTTATGGATGAATAGGGCTCAAAGTAGATGTCTTCTTGCATCAAATGATGTGAGATTGGATTTTAAGTAGAGGTCACGATGTAGGTTCGGTACTGTACATCCAGTGCAAATCGAAGAGCAGAATACTAAAGCGGGTTTAGTCTGTTGAGTGATTCATTAGTAGCTGATCTGTAAGAAGCATCACCGTAGCCAAACAGTGGTAGAATGATAGCTTCATTAATTTTCAGGCGTAGTCGAATGGGGAATAAAATGTGTTTGTATATAAAATCCAAATTTGGATTTGATTTTTATCGAGATATGATCAATATGGGATTGGAATGTAAGTTTTGAACCGATTAGCAAACCCAAGTATTTTAAGCACTCCGTTTGTTCAATTATGTTGTTTCTGATATCAGTAATAGGTGAAGAGAATGAAACTGGATTTTTGTTTGAGGAAAACACCATGAAATAATTTTTTTAAAGATTTAGGAGTAATTTAGTCATGAAAATTGATGTTGAGTTAAACCAAAACCGTGTTGGAGATTCTCTTTGACTTATTTAGAATATTTACTAGATACTGGTGTAGTGTAATAGCGCCGGCTGGTGGCCAGCAGCGGCAACTGCGTGTTCAAACAGTACACACGCCGGCGAGCATATACACGGGTGTGTTGGCAGGGCGGAGGAACAGGGGCAAGGGTCATGGAGGGCCCCACCTGGAAGCCCCTGGAACCTGCTAGTGGGTTCGAGAAGGGAGGCTGGTAGCATAAAAGGGGCCGAGAGCGGGAGCTCGAGGTTGCCGGTTTGGGATTGGATCGTCTCGTCGTTGCTATCGTCTCGTCGTCATCGTCGCTGCCATCTTCGCTCGATATTGCGCTGCTAGTTAGGTGTTGGCTGTCTCAGTCAGCGCCATCGGTGTTAGGCGGCTAGTGTTGTGTACAGGCTAGCGACGGTGGAGTGTGTGCAGGCTAGATAGTGTGTGTGCAATAAAGAAGGTGCCTCTACAAACCCTCGTCTCCGAATTATTGACAATATACTAGCATGACAGTGTCATCAGCAAAGCTATTTAATTGTCTAAATATAATGAGAACAGAACAGAATGGGACACAGCACGGAATCTTACGGAACACCAATCTAGATTTGAAGTTTTCGTGACTGCAGGGATCCATACTCTTTGGTTCTTTCGGTAAAGTCACGTAGGTATAAAATACCGAAAGAACCAATTATGGTAAAAACCCTTGGCTATTTTATGGATGAGATAGTATCACGATGTACCCATTAACAANGGTCTGAGAGGTAGCCCTTCAACCATTTTACTGCACTGTCTGAAATGATTGTGGGTAGAATATCATGGTCAACAGTGTCAAAGGCTTTTGACAAGTTGAGCAAAGCAGTAGTGGCCTTTATCCAGGTTACTGAAGACAACGTGTAATAACCATTGCTGTGGTAGTGCAGTGATTCTCTCAAAAACCAGACAGTGGTCTGTGAAGGAGATTGTTACTTTTGTTGTAGCAGTTTATTTGCGATTTAAGTATTTTTTGGAATATTTTAGCAACTGTGAAAGAATAGAGATTGGTCTTATTATTAGGGTCTTCTTTGAAGCCATTTTTATATACCGGTGAATAAGAGCGGTTTTCCACTCGATCGGAAATGTACCTTTGATAATTTGAGTGTGAGGGGTTTATAGGTAAGATCTGCCACAGCCACACGTGCAAATCCATTCGATTCGTCTTCTCCCGGGGATGGATGACTGATGTCTTGATTGACGATGGTTTATGCGATAAATCGAGTTCAGATATGGGACTAAACGAGAAGTATGGAGGATGACTTTCACGATCATTTTTCGGGTTGGTGTATGACGAGGAAGAAGTGCATTTTTGTCAACCCCTTATCAGTGCCTACCTTGTGACAGACCAATTAAGACTTTATTGGTCACCCGTGCCCTTATAAATCTCAACGCTCATCCTACAAAGTCCCATCCCAAGGGAGAGACACAAACAGAGAAAATATATTTTCTTGTCCATATTGAAACGGGCTGTATGCCGTATGGACCTGACAATTAAATGTCTCTATACAAGAATACGGGGTAAATGGTATGAGTTAACAGGTATGCATTACCCAGTGTCTCTTTAACAATGTCTCACTACCAGTGTCTCTGTACCAGTGTTTCACTACCAGTGTCTCACTACCCACTAACTACCAGTGTCTCTCTTTCTGTACCAGTGGTTCACTACCATACCTGTCAACCCCTTATCAGTGTCAACCCCTTACCTTATTATAGACTAATTCAGACCTTATTGGTCACCCGTGCCTCTTATACATCTCAACGTTTATCCTACAAAGTCCCATCACAAGAGAGAAACACAAATAGACAAAATTGTTGTTGCCTGTGTAATAAAAGACTCCGTCAGGCACTGCTGGTCTCCATTTGTCTTTTATTCAGGTTCTTCTCCGCACCCACTGGCCTCCTCCCGGACCAGTGTCGTCTCGCGCACGCCCCGCGCACGCTCCCTCTCGCGTGCCACGCACGCTCCTCCGTTAGCTCCTCTATTCCGCACTCCGCACACCGCTGGCCGACGGCGTGCCGAGGTCCTTCGGCCACGTGGCCGATGGCGCTGATATTTTCTCACCACACAACGTGGCTCAGCCTCTTAACTTCCCCGACTGCCCCGATCTCTTCCGGGCTCCCACTTATATACATTCCCCCACGTGACCCTGACTCCTCCCCTTCCGCTGGCTCCGCCCCATTCACCTCGCCTCTTCCCATTGGAGCCGCCGAGGTGAACGGTGGCCCCTCCCCCACGCCCCGCAGACCAGGCTCCGCCCCCAATACTCCGGGCCGTGTGATTGGACCAGAGCCCAGCAACAACCCATGTACGTCGCACTACACCTGTAATGAAACGGCTGTACCCCCGTATGGACCTGAAAACTCAATTTCGCTGTACAAGACTACGGGGTAAATCGTGTGCGTTGACACGGTATGGAGTATGGTGGGTGATGTGAACAATGGGGCATTCCGAGACTTTTCCTTTATACTCTCTGATGTGTTTCTGTCAAAGGTTTCTCTCTCACGAGGAGAGGGCAGACAATGCTACAACAGAGGCATTGCTCGTCTGTCGTAAAACTTAAATCGACAGAATCTGTTGAGGTCAGGGGGCCCGAGGGAGGGGCTGTGGGGGAATCGAGGAGAGAGGCCTCGCGTTGGGCTCAAGAAGATTTTAAAAAGATCATCGATTTCTTTCACGATTATAATCAGTTTGACTTCGTCATGTGAATCGATTCTATTTATAAAAGCGATTAATCGATCCAGGCCTGCGTGATTCGCCCTGAACCGCACCCGTCTCCGTGGCAACAACGGGGCCCCTCCCACCCACCCCACCCACCCCGTGTCGCTACGGGGTTGCTCCGCACGGGCTCGGCCCACACAAACACAGGGCGGCGGCGGGGGGGGGGCTCAGCTTTATAAACAGCAATCACCCTGGAGGCGTCACGACCCTCGGAATCGCAATGCAATCCAATGAGCCACGTCACGCACCCTCTTGCCCTGGGGGCATTTCTCATATTCGACTTACCCACCCGTTGGCAGAGCCTCTGATTAATCGTCGCGTTGGATTCCGTACAGCGCTTAGGCGCGAAGAGCCCCTGCGATTGGCCACGGCGGACCGGGGCGGTCGCGTCCGACCAATGCAACGTCACTAACATCAGCGTCACGTGGCGCGCGCCGACCAATGAACGCGAGGGCCGGCGCGCAAGCGGTCTAGGAATTGCGAAAGGGGGGGAGGGGAAGTAGTGGAAGGAGGGGCCCCCGCGCGTTGCCTTTTTCCGCGGTTCTCGTTCGCGCTGAGGGGAAGGCGGCGAGCAGGCGGAGGCGGCCGAGGAGACGACGACGACGAGAACGACGACGCCAGAGGAGGAGGAGGAAGAAGGACGGAGGGACGCGGAGACAGGGGAACGTGGCAGGCGCGCGGCCACGGCAGCGCGGGTGAGTTGAGCGGGCGAGGTGTCTCCGACCCCGGCCCGCTCGCCCTTCATTACCCCCTCGCTGCCCCGCGGTGCCTCCCGTCTCGCCGCTCCCTCACACACTCGCGTTATCTACTCTCCTCCATTACTCGTTACCTACCCCCCCCCACCACCACCACCCTTCGTGATGTTACCGTTTCGTTACCTCGATGCCCGTGCGGTTATGTCGACGGTGGTCTCCGTCACTGCGCCTTCGCTCGGCTTGCGTTCGCGCTCGTTGCCGTGTGCCGCTACTGCAGAGCCCGTCAACCCCTTGTCGGTGCTTCAGACCTTTATTGGTCACTCCGTGCCCGTATCAATCTCAACGTTCATCCGACAAAGTCCCATCGCAAGGGAGGAACACAAACAAATAGTTTAACATTTTCTTGGCCCGTATTGAAGCGGCTGTACGCCGTTTGGGCCTGAACTCCATTTCCCTGTACACGACAATGCCGTGTGGGTGGACGGCTATGCACGACCAAGTGTCTCACCACCAGTGTCTCTGTACCAGTGTCTTAGCTACCCAGTGTCTCACTACCCAGTGTCTCACTACCAGTGTCTCTGTACCAGTGTCTTACTANCCAGTGTCTCACTACCAGTGTCTCACTACCCAGTGTCTCACTACCAGTGTCTCTGTACCAGTGTCTTACTACCAGTGTCTCACTACCAGTGTCTCACTACCAGTGTCTTACTACCCAGTGTCTCACCACCAGTGTCTTAGCTACCCAGTGTCTCACTACCCAGTGTCTCACCACCAGTGTCTCACCACCCAGTGTCTTACTACCCAGTGTCTCACTACCCAGTGTCTCACTACCCAGTGTCTCACTACCAATGTCTCTGTACCAGTGTCTTAGCTACCCAGTGTCTCACTACCAGTGTCTCTGTACCAGTGTCTTACTACCCAGTGTCTCACCACCCAGTGTCTTATACCAGTGTCTCACTACCAGTGTCTCACTACCAGTGTCTCTGTACCAGTGTCTACTACCCAGTGTCTCACTACCCAGTGTCTCACTACCAGTGTCTCTGTACCAGTGTCTTAGCTACCCAGTGTCTCACTACCAGTGTCTCTGTACCAGTGTCTCTGTACCAGTGTCTCACTACCCAGTGTCTCACTACCCAGTGTCTCTGTACCCATACCTACCCAGTCTATCGCCACCAGTGTCTCTCTACCAGTGTCTTACTACCCAGTGTCTCACCACCAGTGTCTTACCTACCAGTGTCTCANCACCCAGTGTCTTAGCTACCCAGTGTCTCACTACCCAGTGTCTCACTACTAGTGTCTCACTACCAGTGTCTCACTACCAGTGTCTCACTACCCAATGTCTCTGTACCAGTGTCTTAGCTACCCAGTGTCTCACTACCAGTGTCTCACTACCAGTGTCTCTGTACCAGTGTCTTAGCTACCCAGTGTCTCACCACCCAGTGTCTTAGTACCAGTGTCTCACTACCCAGTGTCTCACTACCAGTGTCTCTGTACCAGTGTCTTAGCTACCCAGTGTTTCACCACCCAGTGTCTCTGTACCAGTGTCTTAGCTACCCAGTGTCTCACTACCAGTGTCTCTGTACCAGTGTCTCTGTACCAGTGTCTTAGTACCAGTGTTTCACCACCCAGTGTCTCTGTACCAGTGTCTTACTACCAGTGTCTCACTACCAGTGTCTCTGTACCAGTGTCTTAGCTACCCAGTGTCTCACCACCCAGTGTCTCACCACCCAGTGTCTTAGCTATTTAGTATCTCACTACCCAGTGTCTCTGTACCAGTGTCTCACTACCAGTGTCTCTGTACCAGTGTCTTAGCTACCCAGTGTCTCACTACCCAGTGTCTCACTACCAGTGTCTCTGTACCAGTGTCTCTGTACCAGTGTCTAGCTACCCAGTGTCTCACCACCCAGTGTCTCACCACCCAGTGTCTTAGCTACCCAGTGTCTTACTACCCAGTGTCTCACTACCAGTGTCTCACTGCCCAGTGTCTCTGTATCAGTGTCTTACTACCCAGTGTCTCGCTGCCCAGTGTCTCGCCGCCCAGTGTCTCGCCACCCAGTGTCTCTCTACCAGTGTCTCTCTACCCAGTGTCTCTCTACCCAGTGTCTCACCACCCAGTGGCTTAGCTACCCAGTGTATCACCACCCAGTGTCTCTCTTCCAGTGTCTCACTACCCAGTGTCTCACCACCCAGTGTCTCCCGCCCAGTGTCTCGCCGCCCAGTGTCTCGCCGCCCAGTGTCTCGCCCCCAGTCTTGCACCAGTGTCTCTCTACCAGTGTCTCTCTACCAGTGTCTATCAGTGTCTCACTACCAGTGTCTCACTACCAGTGTCTCACTACCAGTGTCTCACTACCAGTGTCTCACACCCAGTGTCTCTCCAGTGTCTCACACCCAGTGTCTCAACACCCAGTGTCTNCACCCACACTACCAGTGTCTCACCACCAGTGTCTCACCACCAGTGTCTCACCACCAGTGTCTCACCACCCAGTGTCTCACCACCCAGTGTCTCACCACCAGTGTCTCACCACCAGTGTCTCACCACCAGTGTCTCACCACCAGTGTCTCACCACCAGTGTCTCACCACCCAGTGTCTCACCACCAGGTCTCACCACCCAGTGTCTCACCACCCAGTGTCTCACCACCAGTGTCTCACCACCAGTGTCTCACCACCAGTGTCTCACCACCCAGTGTCTCACCACCCAGTGTCTCACCACCAGTGTCTCACCACCAGTGTCTCACCACCAGTGTCTCACCACCCAGTGTCTCACCACCAGTGTCTCACCACCCAGTGTCTCACCACCCAGTGTCTCACCACCCAGTGTCTCACCACCCAGTGTCTCACCACCCGTGTCTCACCACCAGTGTCTCACCACCCAGTGTCTCANCACCCAGTGTCTCACCACCAGTGTCTCACCACCCAGTGTCTCACCACCAGTGTCTCACCACCAGTGTCTCACCACCAGTGTCTCACCACCCAGTGTCTCTCTACCCAGTGTCTCACCACCCAGTGTCTCACCACCCAGTGTCTCACCACCCAGTGTCTCACCACCCAGTGTCTCACCACCCAGTGTCTCACCACCCAGTGTCTCACCACCCAGTGTCTCACCACCCAGTGTCTCACCACCCAGTGTCTCACCACCCAGTGTCTCACCACCAGTGTCTCACCACCCAGTGTCTCACCACCAGTGTCTCACCACCAGTGTCTCACCACCCAGTGTCTCACCACCCAGTGTCTCACCACCCAGTGTCTCACCACCAGTGTCTCACCACCCAGTGTCTCACCACCCAGTGTCTCACCACCCAGTGTCTCACCACCCAGTGTCTCACCACCCAGTGTCTCACCACCCAGTGTCTCACCCCCAGTGTCTCACCACCCAGTGTCTCACCACCCAGTGTCTCACCACCCAGTGTCTCACCACCCAGTGTCTCACCACCCAGTGTCTCCCACCCAGTGTCTCACCACCCAGTGTCTCACCACCCAGTGTCTCACCACCCAGTGTCTCACCACCCAGTGTCTCACCACCCAGTGTCTCACCACCCAGTGTCTCACCACCCAGTGTCTCACCACCCAGTGTCTCACCACCCAGTGTCTCACCACCCAGTGTCTCACCACCCAGTGTCTCACCACCCAGTGTCTCACCACCAGTGTCTCACCACCCAGTGTCTCACCACCCAGTGTCTCACCACCAGTGTCTCACCACCCAGTGTCTCACCACCAGTGTCTCACCACCCAGTGTCTCACCACCCAGTGTCTCACCACCAGTGTCTCACCACCCAGTGTCTCACCACCCAGTGTCTCACCACCCAGTGTCTCACCACCCAGTGTCTCACCACCCAGTGTCTCACTACCCAGTGTCTCACCACCCAGTGTCTCACCACCCAGTGTCTCACCACCCAGTGTCTCACCACCCAGTGTCTCACCACCCAGTGTCTCACCACCCAGTGTCTCACCACCCAGTGTCTCACCACCCAGTGTCTCACCACCAGTGTCTCACCACCCAGTGTCTCACCACCCAGTGTCTCACCACCCAGTGTCTCACCACCAGTGTCTCACCACCCAGTGTCTCACCACCCAGTGTCTCTCTACCACCAGTGTCTCACCACCCAGTGTCTCACCACCCAGTGTCTCACCACCCAGTGTCTCACCACCCAGTGTCTCACCCCAGTGTCTCACCACCCAGTGTCTCACCACCCAGTGTCTCACCACCAGTGTCTCACCACCCAGTGTCTCACCACCCAGTGTCTCACCACCCAGTGTCTCACCACCCAGTGTCTCACCACCCAGTGTCTCACCACCCAGTGTCTCACCACCCAGTGTCTCACCACCAGTGTCTCACCACCCAGTGTCTCACCACCCAGTGTCTCACCACCAGTGTCTCACCACCCAGTGTCTCACCACCCAGTGTCTCACCACCCAGTGTCTCACCACCCAGTGTCTCACCACCCAGTGTCTCACCACCCAGTGTCTCACCACCCAGTGTCTCACCACCCAGTGTCTCACCACCCAGTGTCTCACCACCCAGTGTCTCACCACCCAGTGTCTCACCACCCAGTGTCTCACCACCCAGTGTCTCACCACCCAGTGTCTCACCACCCAGTGTCTCACCACCCAGTGTCTCACCACCCAGTGTCTCACCANCCAGTGTCTCACCACCCAGTGTCTCACCACCAGTGTCTCACCACCAGTGTCTCACCACCCAGTGTCTCACCACCCAGTGTCTCACCACCCAGTGTCTCACTACCCAGTGTCTCACTACCCAGTGTCTCACCACCCAGTGTCTCACCACCCAGTGTCTCACCACCCAGTGTCTCACCACCCAGTGTCTCACCACCCAGTGTCTCACCACCCAGTGTCTCACCACCCAGTGTCTCACCACCCAGTGTCTCAAGTGTCTCACCACCCAGTGTCTCACACCCAGTGTCTCACCACCCAGTGTCTCACCACCCAGTGTCTCACCACCCAGTGTCTCACCCCCAGTGTCTCACCACCCAGTGTCTCACCACCCAGTGTCTCACCACCCAGTGTCTCACCACCCAGTGTCTCACCACCCAGTGTCTCACCACCCAGTGTCTCACCACCAGTGTCTCACCACCCAGTGTCTCACCACCCAGTGTCTCACCACCCAGTGTTCACCACCCAGTGTCTCACCACCCAGTGTCTCACCACCCAGTGTCTCACCACCCAGTGTCTCACCACCCAGTGTCTCAACCCAGTGTCTCACCACCCAGTGTCTCACCACCCAGTGTCTCACCACCCAGTGTCTCACCACCCAGTGTCTCACCACCCAGTGTCTCACCACCCAGTGTCTCACCACCCAGTGTCTCACCACCCAGTGTCTCACCACCCAGTGTCTCACCACCCAGTGTCTCACCACCCAGTGTCTCACCACCCAGTGTCTATTTACCCAGTGACTCTCTACCCAGTGTCTCACTACCCAGTGTCTCACCACCCAGAGTCTCACCACCAGAGTCTCACCACCCAGAGTCTCACCACCCAGAGTCTCACCACCCAGTGTCTCACCACCCAGTGTCTCACCCCCAGTGTCTCACTACCCAGTGTCTCTCTACCCAGTGTCTCACTACCAGTGACTCTGTACAATTGTCTCACCACCCAGTGTCTCACTACCTAGTGTCTCACTACCCAGTGTCTCACTACCCAGTGTCTCGCTGCCCAGTGTCTCGCTGCCCAGTGTCTCGCCGCCCAGTGTCTCGCCGCCCAGTGTCTCGCCGCCCAGTGTCTCGCCGCCCAGTGTCTCGCGCCAGTGTCTCTCTACCAGTGTCTCTCGCCAGTGTCTCGCCACCCAGTGTCTCGCCACCCAGTGTCTCGCCACCCAGTGTCTCGCCACCCAGTGTCTCGCCACCCAGTGTCTCGCCACCCAGTGTCTCGCCACCCAGTGTCTCGCCACCAGTGTCTCGCCACCCAGTGTCTCGGAACAATTCAGACCTTATTGGCCACCCTGTGCCCATTATACATCTCAGCGTTCATCCTACAAAGTCCCATCACAAGGGCGAAACACAAACATAGCCAAGCCCGAATGTTGTTGGCTGAATCTAAACGGATGTATGCCGTATGGACCTGAAGACTAATTTCCCTCTACAGAATACGTGTACACCGCATGTGTGTTGGCAGATTTGATACGATACCCTTTTTGTTAAGCCAGGTTTTAGCTCCCGTCACGAGCACGCGTTACCCCGCTCGTTACTATTAATTACCTCGTTACAATCAAGTTACCTCTAGCTATTTCAACCACCTTTAAACCCCCCTCCAGCCACTCGTAGCCACTGATTAGCAGCCATGCCCCCCACTTTATTTATCTCTTCGATATCCCGCGTCACTTCCCCTTGGCATCCCTTTGCTCACTCCTTGTAACCCTGCTACGTTACCCTTAACTGCAATGGTAACCGCGGTGATAATGAAGCGGTTGAGGTGATTTAAAAGCAATCCCAGGGGCGTGGTCGCTAGTTTATAGGGCGATCGTTGTTACTCAATCGAGTGAATCTGTGGAATCCACACAGTACAGAAGCTGCAGTGTGAATCCACGTAGTTTATTAACACGGGACTAATGTTATCCACAATAGAGGTTTTTTGGGGTTGGATAGCTTAAATATAAATGTGTCGTTAAACCCGTCACCACCCGACATAGCCAATTAGTAAGGTTGTCACGTAACAGTTCCTTACTTGCACAGCAACTCCGGTGTGTTGGATGGTAAATCCACATATTAAATCTCTGTCGCCTGATGATGCAGTTGTAATTACTGGCGAAACGTCGTACTCGAATTGTAAATGTTGTGGAATTACTCTCCAACACCGGTGTGCTGTACTAGTAACAAATTGGCATGTTCTGTTTACGTGACAAACCTTACCAATTGGCTGTGTCGGGTGGTGGCGGTTTTAACGACACATTTATATTTACGCGATCTAACCCCCCAAAAAAACTTCTGTTGTGAATCCAGTAATAATTAACGTTGATGTCAATCTGCGGAATCCACTTGAACGTTATAGAATCTATGCGCGAATCTTACAGTACTCATGTGGTCATCTGTAAACTATCTACAGGTGGTGTTTATAGTACCGTGGAGTGAAATGCATAATCCTGAGGATATGAATCTGCAGACTTTACAGTGGTGACATCTCTATACACTACACTTGTTTTTTTAAAACGGTTGCTGAGCATAGGTCCAAAACGTCAAGCGGCCAGAAACAAGCAGCCCTATATAGTTGTAATGGATAAAGCGTTTATGCATTTCTTCAGAAATTAACGAATAAAGTTCATAGGAACGCGCTCACCACGATATGGATAGAGTGGTGTGCAAAGGGGCGACTGGCCGTGACAAGACGATTGACTCGGTGAGTGTTGGATCATCAATGGAGTTCTCATCTTATGTAAACAAAATCGACTTAACTTTCAAGCCAAACTGTTAGACATTGAAACATCAGGTACAGCGAGGTTAGGAACTGGGTGTGCTCCACCCTAGATGGCAACAGTGTTCCAACTTTGGCCATAGGGGCCATCCATTTAGTACGTACGCATGGAGGGGGTTGACCCAAATGCGTACGCTTGCGTATGGGGGTCTACTGACAATGTACGTACGCATAGGAAACGGGGGGGGAGGGTGTGAAGCTTCGATAATAATTTGTCTGCATTGGCCTTCAAATGAGTTAGATAATCCGGCGGTGGACTATCTGTTGCTTAAACACGTTCACATTATGAATCCTTGATCGTTTCTTGCGTGGATTAAATATCGGCCGGGAGGGGGGAGGGGTTAAGTCTTGACAGATTTTTGCGTACGTACTAAATGGATGGCCCCATACTGTATTTGTCGTTTGTATAGGAGTCGCAGCCAATAAGTAAGGGTTGTCACGTAAACAGAACGTGCCAATTCGTTACTAGTATAGCTGGAGAGCAAATCCACAACATTTACAACCTTACTAATTGGCTGTGTTGGGTAGTGGCGGGTTTAACGACACAATTATATTTACGAAATCTAACAAAACACCTTATGGATGATATTGGTCGCGAAAGCTTGCGTGTTAAACTAGGAATCACAATTGATTTGGAGTTAAAGAAGGATATGGTACGGAAAGGAAAACCATGCTTCTTGAACGCCTCCTTTGGTAGATTGGGAATATAGTTCAGCCATTCCTTGACAGGTCAAATGAGATTGTGTAAATATAATCTGCTGTGGTGTGAACAATCAAACCTGCAGTAAAACCTCTCAAAGAGACTAATTGGGGAAAGCCTTTCCTGTTATTTGGGGTGTACTGAAACTAATTGATAATTGCGGACGTAAAATGACATTTGCACGTGATTAACTTGACTAAATAATTGCAAGTAAATGTTGAACAACATTTTGTGTGATGTAATCCGAGTTCCCATCGCCATGAAGCATAGGTTACAAANCTGAGATTCACTGGCTGTATCATGCGAAAGAGATGTTATGATGCATTTAAAGAGTTTATTTTGTTGCATTTGTGAAACATGTTTAAATAATGTAGAGCACATGGTGTCCAACAGCATGTACACGGAATTATACACAACAGATAAGTATATAACTTTTTTAATTGCGAGTGCGCATAGCCTACCACTCAAAGGTTAATTTGCGCACTACCACTGTTCAGGTAGTTTCTTTTTTAATTGACGACCAGAGCGCAAATGTAGGGAAAAAAAACTGAATATTTGGCACCACTCTCGCTCAAGAGTTCTATCCAATCCTCGGCCATTTTTTCGTCCAATCGCAGACCTGCCTTGGGTGTCAGTTGATTAAATCTGAAGGATTGTCCACCCCTCTTTAGTTTGTGTATGTTAGGGGGTTATGGCCAAGCATTGGAAAGCATTCGGAGGACATCCACCAAAGGAGATGGAGCGATGAGATCAGTTCACCTGCATGTGGATTGTTGTTTCGCAAGTTCGTAGAGAGGGTGCGGGTGACCTTGGAGGTCATCATCTAGCAGTGGATTGGTCACGGCTGGTGATAATGATGGCGTGGGTTAGCGTTTGGGTTATGGCTTCAGGTTTGGGGTACGGTTACGGACCGCAGTAAGTAACATTGTTTTTCTTACCACGTAGTTATAGGGACAGTAGTCTTCACTTTTATCTAATTTTGGTAACCTTTCCGACTTGCTCCGACTTCCGGCTTTGCTTGAGTCGGACTTGAATGTTTTTCCTGTGATGCCGACTGAATTTACAAACTGTGTAATGTTTACGAAGGTTAAGCATTGGCATGGAGAAGTGTGGTTGATACACGAGGGTTATCTCACCGCAAACAAAATAAGCATCAGCCTGTGGCCATTCTAGAGTGATGTTTGCCAATAGCATTGGGCCTCTGAACAAACTTACTGGTTTAGACTTTGGGTCCTCGGCCACAGTGTGGCCTGTGAAATAAATGCCACTGGGTTTTCTAGCATTTGTGGATTAGCTAGAACCCTTTACGAACACGGGAGCAGGGGGGGGGGCCTTTCAGCCAATACGTGCGTGTGGTTCTATAGGCTTTGTGACGAGCGCTCCGCTCCGCCGACTTTAATAATTGATGTGAATCGCCTCTTCCCACGTGTGGACGAGAGGTGATGGGCGGGGGCTTGGTAACGTCAAAATCGCTGTCAGCCGCATCGCGCTAGGCGTGGCTTGTAGGGGGTTGCCTGCCTTCGGGACGGTGGGTGTGGGGCGTGGCCACTGTTTTTAAAGGGCCCGAAATAATCAACCAGCCAATGAATTACAGATGTTGGTTGTTTAAGCGACTTAACTATTCATCCGAGCATTCGTTGTGACTAAATCAAGGTGATAGCAGGACGAGGGGACCTCCTGCCCACAGCATCATTTCACAGGACCCATGGCCACATTAGGCCGACCACTTCACAAGGCCCGCAACCGATATTTATCCTTGGCTGCAAGCATCTTCTCAGCTGTACGAACCGGGTACGAGAGGGGGGGAGCATTTTAAACCTGAAAGCAGTTTATTATTTTGGCACACTCGGTACCATACTCTGCCGTCTTTCAGGT
Organism: Lethenteron camtschaticum; assembly: GCA_018977245.1. NCBI lineage: Eukaryota > Metazoa > Chordata > Hyperoartia > Petromyzontiformes > Petromyzontidae > Lethenteron > Lethenteron camtschaticum. Next base: position 10,526,579 of record MU249596.1, read on the forward strand.
GTTCGGTTAATGTGTGGCTCGCCAAAGGTGTTTAAAAACCCCAAAAGTCATATTAAGCTCTCGGTTAAAGACAAGGTTTCCCAACCCTGGTCTACAGTCACGTGAACTTATGGATTTTGTCGTGGTGTGATGCGATACAATCTGCATTGATGTCCAGTACATCACACATCACCGCCATGGCCAATTAAACCCCCCCTTCCCGCACACCGGTGCACAGTTCACTGTGTGTTTTGGTGTTGCTCAGTGTAGACGTTCACAAATGGGACCTCCGTCACATACGGTCACGTGTTCTTAATCTCGTGTACATTCGTTTTACTTTAAATCACGTCGGCGCGTTTCACCGTGTTCGGAGAAACTTGCGCTTTATTTGCCCCGTCACCTGTGTGTGCACGATGCTCCGACTGTCATATTTGATTGATGTTCTCATATCTGACCTTTTCACACATCTGCCTACACCTGGTCCCCAAGCGAGTTGGTTGCGTGATTGCATCGCATTTGTTTGTGCAAAGCCACACGAATATAACATATCATTCTAAGTCCCATCGGTCTATGGTATTTCCAGGCTTGTATTATTTAACCAACGACAATTAAGTAGACACTGGGCTGGTTTCGTGCTTTAGAAGCTCATCAGCAGTCGGGCATGGTAAAAAAAATGCTGATGGGTTGGCAGATATTATTTGAGTGTCCATTATTGGCAAGAGCGCTTGGTATTGTTTTCTGTCTTGAAGGCATGTGGTGTACAGTGTGAACTATGAAATATTGTAGACTGGTGACGTGAATCCATAGGGTAGTAACTGTAGATGATGGTACAGTGAATATAGTATTTGTCTGTCTTGTCATTGTATAGCTAATGTATAAGTGGAATAATATGGTATGTGTGATGTAAAGTGGACTGCACAATAGTGAATGAGTATCCATAGGACAACCACTTGACTTCCCAAACAGTTACCACCCTTGGAATGAGTATGGGACGAGTTAACAAGGATTTGAACTTGCAACCATACGATTGTGAGCCTCTCGCTCTACCCCTGGTTGACTAAAGTGACTGGATCGTATGTCGTACAGACTGTGTGATTATACACTATGGTATATGTGTAGAGTTGTCTTCGATAATTTTGTGAATAGTACATGTAAGTCGACTGCTGGATGAGGGCCTCTTCACACCCTATCGTTCATGGGGGGTTGACCATACTTCTCCCGTTGGTCAGTGCGGGTTGAAGGAGAACCAGACCGGTTCAGACTCGCTCGCCACTCGTGTTCGCCATGGCTGGGAATTAAACTGGGGTTCGTCGGTTTCACAGTGCAGTGTGCTAACTACTGCGCTACCGATCCACCTAATGTGTGCGATTTAATCAATACTATCTGGAGATAAGACTACCTGTATAGCGAATAGGCTGTGTGCAATCGCACCATGTGTGTAATCACACTGCATGCACAGCAGCCATTTATAAGTCCACTGCTGGATGAAGGCTTCCTCGCACTGTCGATCATGGGGGCTGTTTGGCTATCCTTCGCTAGACTGGTCAGTGTGGTTGCTGAAGGCGAGGAGCCGAGAGACGTGAGACTGGATATTTTAATACGTAGTAAACTGAACTATCTTTTATTTTACCAGCTAACGCCCACTAAGCTCTGTTTCAAAAGCGACCTGACCACAAATGATTGCCCAGCGAAGTGGCTTATCATGTGGAAATGTATAGCAGCCAAATACTCTTAAATGCATATTTCTAAATGTGGAGGGAAAACCCGGAGGACCCGAAGAAAAATCCACTGGACCACGGAGAGAACATCCCAACTCTAAATATACAGCTGTTAGGGTTGGGATCGAACCCACGACCTCCTGTATACCAGGCAAGGGAGTTAACATCTCGCCACCGTCGTGCCTGCTTTAGTGACTACTATAGGTATATTAGTGATTAATGCGTATGTCATCGACAGCCATAATCCACTGCTGGATGAAGTCCTCCCTAGGCTGTCGCCATATCTATCTGTATAGGAACTCAAAAGGTAGGTAGTACAGTGACTGGGTGTGCGTGACTAATACTGGAGATCCAAGTGTCCTCTTCGTTTTGATGGTCGGGTTAGACCCTACATCTCTCACACAAGACAAAGATCCCCTGTATAGCCCTAACAGTCTGCCGGGGTAAGTGCTGTTAGCGAGCACCTATGAAGGCGGCCACAGCACACGAGGGGGTGGGTGGCCAACACCACGCTTGGCCGATTTTGTCTCCCCAGTGGTGATGTTTACACCACACCAGGTACTCGTTTGAGGCCGAGTCGACCTAGGAGAAGCCCAGTACACGCACAGATACAAGACACGTACAAGACAGAGACACATGAACAAGACACAGACACATGAACAAGACACAGACACATGAACAAGACAGACACATGAACAAGACAGAGACTCATGAACAAGACACAGAGAAACATGAACAAGGCACAGACACATGAACAAGACACAGACACATGAACAAGACACAGACAGAGAAACATGAACAAGAGACACATGAACAAGACACAGACACATGAACAAGACACAGACACAGACACATGAACAAGACACAGACACATGAACAAGACAGACAGACACATGAACAAGACAGACAGACACATGAACAAGACAGACAGACACATGAACAAGACAGACAGACACATGAACAGACAGACAGACACATGAACAAGACNCAGACAGAACATGAACAAGACACATGAACAAGACACAGCCAGACACATGAACAAGACACAGACAGAGACACATGAACAAGACACAGACACATGAACAAGACACAGACAGAGACATGAACAAGACACAGACAGACACATGAACAAGACACAGACAGAGACACATGAACAAGACACAGACAGACACATGAACAAGACACAGACGCATGAACAAGAGAGACGGACACATGAACAAGACACAGACAGGGACACACACACAGACACATGAACAAGACAGACAGACAGATACATGAACAAGACACGGATACAAGACACACACAGACACATGAACAAGACACAGATACAAGACACACACACAGACACATGAACAAGACACGGATACAAGACACACACAGACACATGAACAAGACAGACAGACACATGAACAAGACACGGATACAAGACACACACAGACACATGAACAAGACACGGATACAAGACACACACACAGACACATGAACAAGACACAGACACATGACAGACACGGATACAAGAACAACACACACAGACACATGAACAAGACACGGATACAAGACACACACACACAGACACATGAACAAGACACGGATACAAGNCACACACAGACACATGAACAAGACACGGATGCAAGACACACACACAGACAAGACACACACAGACACATGAACAAGACACGGATACAAGACACACACAGACACATGAAGAAGACACGGATACAAGACACACACACAGACACATGAACAAGACACATATACAAGACACATGAACAAGACACGGATACAAGACACACACAGACACATGAACAAGACACGGATACAAGACACACACACAGACACATGAACAAGACACAAATACGAGACACACACAGACACATGAACAAGACACGGATACGACACACACAGACACATGAACAAGACACAGATACAAGACACACACACAGACACATGAACAAGACAGACAGACACATGAACAAGACACGGATACAAGACACACACACAGACACATGAACAAGACACAAATACGAGACACACACAGACACATGAACAAGACACGGATACAAGACACACACACAGACACATGAACAAGACACGGATACGAGACACACACAGACACATGAACAAGACAGACAGACACATGAACAAGACACGGATACAAGACACACACACAGACACATGAACAAGACACGGATACGAGACACACACAGACACATGAACAAGACACACACAGACACATGAACAAGACACGGATACAAGACACACACAGACACATGAACAAGACACGGATACAAGACACACACACAGACACATGAACAAGACACGGATACAAGACACACACACAGACACATGAACAAGACACAGATACAAGACACACACACAGACACATGAACAAGACACACACAGACACATGAACAAGACACGGATACAAGACACACACAGACACATGAACAAGACACGGATACGAGACACACACAGACACATGAACAAGACAGACAGACACATGAACAAGACACGGATACAAGACACACACACAGACACATGAACAAGACACGGATACAAGACACACACAGACACATGAACAAGACACGGATACAAGACACACAGACACATGAACAAGACACATATACAAGACACACACAGACACATGAACAAGACACGGATACAAGACACACACAGACACATGAACAAGACACGGATACAAGACACACACACAGACACATGAACAAGACACAAATACGAGACACACACAGACACATGAACAAGACACACAGACACATGAACAAGACACAGATACAAGACACACACACAGACACATGAACAAGACACGGATACGAGACACACACACAGACACATGAACAAGACACGGATACAAGACACACAGACACATGAACAAGACACGGATACGAGACACACACAGACACATGAACAAGACACGGATACAAGACACACACAGACACATGAACAAGACACGGATACAAGACACAGACACATGAACAAGACACGGATACAAGNCACACACAGACACATGAACAAGACACGGATACAAGACACACACAGACACATGAACAAGACACAGATACAAGACACACACAGACACATGAACAAGACACGGATACGAGACACACACACAGACACATGAACAAGACACGGATACAAGACACACACACAGACACATGAACAAGACACGGATACGAGACACACACAGACACATGAACAAGACAGACAGACACATGAACAAGACACGGATACAAGNCACACACACACAGACACATGAACAAGACACGGATACAAGACACACACAGACACATGAACAAGACACGGATACAAGNCACACACAGACACATGAACAAGACACGGATACAAGACACATGAACAAGACACGGATACGAGACAAGACACAGATACAAGNCACACACACAGACACATGAACAAGACACGGATACAAGACACACACAGACACATGAACAAGACACGGATACAAGACACACACAGACACATGAACAAGACACAGATACAAGACACAAGACACGGATACGACACACACACAGACACATGAACAAGACAGACAGACACATGAACAAGACACGGATACAAGACACACACACAGACACATGAACAAGACACACACACGAGACACACACAGACACATGAACAAGACACGGATGCAAGACACACACAGACACATGAACAAGACACGGATACAAGACACACACAGACACATGAACAAGACACACACAGACACATGAACAAGACACGGATACAAGACACACACACACAGACACATGAACAAGACACGGATACAAGACACACACAGACACATGAACAAGACACGGATACAAGACACATGAACAAGACACGGATACGACACACACAGACACATGAACAAGACACGGATACGACACACACAGACACATGAACAAGACACACAGACACATGAACAAGACACGGATACGAGACACACACAGACACATGAACAAGACACGGATACAAGACACACACAGACACATGAACAAGACACGGATACAAGACACACACAGACACATGAACAAGACACGGATACAAGACACACACAGACACATGAACAAGACATGGATACAAGACACACACACACAGACACATGAACAAGACACGGATACAAGNCACACACACAGACACATGAACAAGACACGGATACAAGACACACACAGACACATGAACAAGACACGGATACAAGACACACACAGACACATGAACAAGACACGGATACGACACACACACAGACACATGAACAAGACAGACAGACACATGAACAAGACACGGATACAAGACACACACACAGACACATGAACAAGACACGGATACAAGACACACACACAGACACATGAACAAGACACACACACACAGACACATGAACAAGACAGACAGACACACACAAGACACTGAACAAGACACACAGACACATGAACAAGACACGGATACAAGACACACACACAGACACATGAACAAGACACGGATACAAGACACACACACACAGACACATGAACAAGACAGACAGACACATGAACAAGACACGGATACAAGNCACACACACAGACACATGAACAAGACACGGATACAAGACACACACAGACATGAACAAGACACACACAGACACATGAACAAGACACGGATACGAGACACACACAGACACATGAACAAGACACGGATACAAGACACACACAGACACATGAACAAGACACAGATACAAGACACACACAGACACATGAACAAGACACGGATACAAGACACACACACAGATACATGAACAAGACAGACAGACACATGAACAAGACACGGATACAAGACACAGACACATGAACAAGACACGGATACAAGACACACAGACACATGAACAAGACACGGATACAAGACACACACAGACACATGAACAAGACAGACAGACACATGAACAAGACACGGATACAAGACACACACACAGACACATGAACAAGACACGGATACAAGACACACACAGACACATGAACAAGACACAGACACATGAACAAGACACGGATGCAAGACACACACAGACACATGAACAAGACACGGATACAAGNCACACACACAGACACATGAACAAGACACACACAGACACATGAACAAGACACGGATACGACACACACAGACACATGAACAAGACACGGATACAAGACACACACAGACACATGAACAAGACACACACAGACACAAACAGACACGGAACAAGACACACACAGACACATGAACAAGACACGGATACAGACACACACACAGACACATGAACAAGACATGGATACAAGACACACACAGACACATGAACAAGACACGGATACAAGACACACACAGACACATGAACAGACAGACAGACACATGAACAAGACACGGATACAAGACACACACACAGACACATGAACAAGACACGGATACAAGACACACACACACAAGAACATGAACAAGACACACACACAGACACATGAACAAGACACGGATACAAGACACACACACAGACACATGAACAAGACACACACACAGACACATGAACAAGACACGGATACGACACACACACAGACACATGAACAAGACACGGATACAAGACACACACACAGACACATGAACAAGACACACACACAGACACATGAACAAGACACGGATACAAGACACACACACAGACACATGAACAAGACACGGATACAAGACACACACAGACACATGAACAAGACACACACAGACACATGAACAAGACACGGATACAAGACACACACACACAGACACATGAACAAGACACGGATACAAGACACACACAGACACATGAACAAGACAGACAGACACATGAACAAGACACGGATACAAGACACACACACAGACACATGAACAAGACACGGATACAAGACACACACACAGACACATGAACAAGACACACAGACACATGAACAAGACACGGATACAAGACACACACACAGACACATGAACAAGACACGGATACAAGACACACACACAGACACATGAACAAGACACACAGACACATGAACAAGACACGGATACAAGACACACACACAGACACATGAACAAGACACACACACGGTTCAACACACGGGGGGGGGTGGTGGTGGTGGGGTGATGGAGCGCGGCCTCTACATTCCCCACAGCGGATAAGCGCCCAAGGGGGCCCATCGGGGCGCGCCTGTCGGCGCCCGTTGGCCGCGAGCCCGTCACGTGCTCGCGGACGGGCCAATGGGCGCGGGGCTCCGTGTCGGCGCTCCCGCCCGCCTGTGACTGCGTGGGCCAATGGCGCGGCGCGCCCGCCCATCCGCGCTGGGAAATGTAAGCGGGCTCCATCTTCCTCGTCGTCGTCGTCTCCTCTCATCATCATCATCATCCGCCTCTTCCCAATCATCCCCCTCGTCGTCGTCGTCTTCGCCGTCGCGTTTGACATGGCGGACGCGGCGCGCAGCCCCGCGCCATGAGCTCCGCGAGCGGCCACACTGCTGCTGCTGCTGCTGCTGTTCACCTCGGCGGGAGCGCGAGAGCGGCGGCCGAGTGGGAGGGACGCGGGAGGCGACGCGGCGGTGAGCGGAGGATGCGCGGCTACGGGGTGGGGGGTGGTTGGGGTCGTCCGGTTATTGTGGTGGGTGGTGGGTGGTTGGTGGTGGGTGGGGTGGGGTGGTGGTGGGTGGGGTGGTTTGTTGGTTGGTAGGTGGTGGTGGTTGGTGGGGGTGGTGGGTGGTTGGTGGTGGTGGTGGGGTGGGTGGTGGTGGGTGGGGTGGTGTGGGGTGGTGGTGGTGTGGTGGGGTGGTTGGTGGTGGTGGGTGGGTGGTGGTGGTGGTGGTGGGTGGTTGGTGGTGGTGGTGGGTGGTTGGTGGTGGTGGTGGGGTGGTTGGTGGTGGTGGGGTGGTTGGTGGTGGTGGTGGGTGGTTGTTGGTGGTGGTGGTGGGTGGTTGGTGGTGGTGGTTGGTGGTGGTGGGTGGGTGGTGGTGGGGTGGTTGTGGTGGGGTGGTTGGTGGGGTGGTTGGTGGTGGTGGTGGGGTGGTGGTGGTGGGTGGTGGTGGTGGGTGGTTGGTGTGGTGGTGGGTGGTGGGTGGGGTGGTGGTGGGGTGGTTGGTGGGGTGGTTGGTGGGGTGGTGGTGGTGGTGGTGGGGTGGTTGTTGTTGGTGGTGGTGGGTGGTGGTGGGGTGGTGGGGTGGTTGGTGGGGTGGTGGGTGGGTGGTGGGTGGTGGTGGTGGTGGTGGGTGGTGGTGGGTGGGGTGGTGGTGGGGTGGTGGTGGGGTGGTTGGTGGTGGTGGTGGTGGTGGTTGTTGGTGGTGGTGGGTGGTTGGTGGTGGTGGTGGTGGGGTGGTTGGTGGTGGTGGTGGTGGGTGGTTGGTGGTGGGTGGTTGGTGGTGGTGGTGGGTGGGGTGGTTGGTGGTGGTGGTGGGGTGGGTGGTGGGGGTGGTGGTGGGGTGGTTGGTGGTGGTGGTGGGTGGTGGGTGGGGTGGTTGGTGGTGGTGGTGGGGTGGTTGTGGTGGTGGTGGGGTGGTGGTGGGTGGTGGTGGTGGTGGTGGTGGTGGTGGTGGTGGTGGTGGGGTGGTTGGTGTGGTGGTGGGTGGGTGGTTGGTGGTGGTGGTGGGGTGGTTGGTGGTGGTGGTGGTGGGTGGTTGGTGGTGGTGGTGGGGTGGTGGTGGGTGGTTGGTGGTGGTGGTGGGGTGGTTGGTGGTGGTGGTGGGGTGGTTGGTGGTGGTGGTGGGTGGTTGGTGGTGGTGGTGGGTGGTTGGTGGTGGTGGTGGGGTGGTTGGTGGTGGTGGTGGGTGGTGGTTGGTGGTGGTGGTGGGTGGTTGGTGGTGGTGGTGGGTGGTTGGTGGTGGTGGTGGGGTGGTTGGTGGTGGTGGTGGGGTGGTTGGTGGTGGTGGTGGGGTGGTGGTGGTGGTGGTGGGTGGTGGTTGTGGTGGTGGTGGGTGGTGGTGGTGGGGGTGGTTGGTGGTGGTGGTGGGGTGGTTGGTGGTGGTGGTGGGGTGGTTGGTGGTGGTGGTGGGGTGGTTGGTGGTGGTGGTGGGGTGGTTGGTGGTGGTGGTGGTGGTGGTGGTGGTGGTGGGGTGGGTGGTGGGGTGGTTGGTGGTGGTGGTGGGTGGTGGTGGTGGTGGTGGGGTGGTGGTGGTGGTGGTGGGGTGGTTGGTGGTGGTGGTGGGGTGGGTGGTTGGTGGTGGTGGGGTGGGTGGTTGGTGGTGGTGGTGGTGGTTGGTGGTGGTTGGTGGGTGGTTGTGGGTGAGGTGGGTGGTTGTGGGTGAGGTGGGTGGTTGTGGGTGAGGTGGGTGGTTGTGGGTGAGGTGGGTGGGGTTGTGGGTGAGGTGGGTGGGTGGTTGGTGGTGGCGGCTGGGGTAGTTGGTTGGTGGTGGTGGTGGCTGGGGTGGTTGGTGGTGGTGGTGGTGGTGGCTGGGGTAGTTGGTTGGTGGTGGTGGTGGTGGCTGGGGTGGTTGGTGGTGGTGGTGGTGGTGGCTGGGGTAGTTGGTTGGCGGTGGTGGTGGTGGCTGGGGTAGTTGGTGGTGGCTGGGTAGTTGGTGGTGGCTGGGGTAGTTGGTGGTGGCTGGGGTAGTTGGTGGTGGTGGTGGTGGCTGGGGTAGTTGGTGGATGGTGGTGGTGGCTGGGGTAGTTGGTGGATGGTGGTGGTGGCTGGGGTAGTTGGTTGGTGGTGGCTGGGGTAGTTGGTGAGTGGTAGTGGTGGCTGGGGTAGTTGGTGATGGTGGTGGTGGCTGGGGTAGTTGGTGGGTGGTGGTGGTGGCTGGGGTAGTTGGTGAGTGGTGGTGGTTGCTGGGATAGTTGCGTGGTTGTGATGGTGGTGATGGCTGGGGTAGTTGGTTGCTGGTGGTGTTGGTTCTGGCTGGGGTAGTTGGTGGGTGGTGGTGGTGCAGGCTGTGTTAGTTGGGTGGTGGTGGCTCGGGTAGTTGGTTGGTGGTGGCTGGGGTAGTTGGTTGGTGTAGTGGTGGTGGCTGGGGTAGTTGGTGGGTGGTGGTGGTGGAGGCTGGGGTAGTTGGTTGCTGGTGATTCCTGGTGTGGTGGTTGCTGATGATTGCTGTGGTGGGTGGGGTGGTTGCTGCTGGTGGTGGTAGGTGGGTGGGTGATGGGGGTGCTGGTGGTGGGGTTGTTGGTGGGTGCTGGTGGTGGAAGTGTTGGTGGTGAGGGGTGGGGTGGTTGGTGGGGGTTTGGGTGGGGAGGGGTGTTTGGTGGGGGTGGTGTGGGTCGGGTGGTTGCTGGTGGTGGGGGTGTTGGTGGTTGCTTGGTTGCCCGTGTTGGGTGTGGTGGTTGGAGGGTGGTTGCTGGTGGTGGCTGGGGTGGTTAATGGGGTTGTGCCATTGTCCGGTTGTAGTTAATGATTCGGTGCTGTGGATACAATGTGGTTGACTGGGTTTCCCGGTTATTCTGGTTAATGGTGGATTTGGGCTGTCCAGTTATTGTGGTTACAAATGTCGTTAATTAAGTGGTTATGGTTAATGATGTGGGGTAGGCAGGTTATAGTGGTTAATGATGTTAATGTTGTGGTTAATTGGAAATTGTCGTTTAGGGGATAGTATGTTGGTTTTTTATATTGTGTTTGTGGTAACTAATGTGTTTTGTGGTTAATTGTATGTTTTTTGGTATAGTCCGTTTCTGTTGAATGATTAGGTTAGTGGTCTATGAAGTGGTTATCGTGGTAAATGATAAGATTGTTGTGGTTAATGATATGGGTCTGGAGTATTCTGGTTATCATGTATTGATGTTGTGGTTACGGTTTTTGGGTTACAATGATTTTTGTTCGTGTGGTTAATGAGTGTGTAGGATGTGATTGTTGAGGGTAATGATGTGATTATGCGCTGGTGCATTCAGTCAGATGCATAATGTGGTTACGAGGTGGTTTGGTTATCCCAACTGGACATCTCTGAAAAAAAGCTTAATAGCTCAACGGTTTTTCTCCAGGAAAAAAAGATTACATTCGGATTCTGTTTTCATTCACGTAGTTAGATTTTAGTGTGGTTGTTTTGGTGTTTATTTGGTTCATGGGTGTTGGTGCGGCTATTGGGGTGAATAATACGGTATACGCATGGATTAGTGTGGCTTACGAGACAGGTCCTCGAGAGCTCTCTGTGCGGCTGCACTGCTCTCCTGAAGGTGGGAGTGGGACCTGCCCGTACAAGAGCAGATGAGGCAAAATCGGTCAAAAACAATCTTAATTTCTCAATTGCGATTTACATGTAGCAATCATTGCCACCCACCCCTCCCCCTTTTATTTTGACAGATTGTGATGAGTCTCCTTGTGCCCACTGGGACAGCTGCCACTGGGGGTGCACTTGAAAAATATCTGAGATGTTATGTAAAAGGTTTTTGTGAAACCCCGCCTCCCCCGACATTATAGGGGGCTTTTTCAAAAAGAAAAGTGTTATCATCATTAACCTGGTCTGATCGTGCTGACTTTTATATCCTTAATTTTCGTGGTTTCGGTTCACCATTTGAACCGATACCACTTGCGTCAGCACGAACCAATAACATAAACAAGGTAATGACCGAGTTTTAGTATCTGAACCGGTCCTGGATCGCCCCTTCACCAGCCCGCACGGACCAGCGTGGTGAAGTATGCTCAAACATTCCCCACAACTGATATGTCAATAGCAGGCCATTACTCGGCAGTGGCTTGATACCATCTGTGAATGTTGTTTATCAGGACTAGATGAGCAAGAAGCCATTGAGAAGAAAAATCATTGATGGTTGATATCGGATAAATGATGTGGATCGAGTACAGTACTGTATATGGTTGTGTGGGTGCGGTTGTGTTCTTTTATGGGTATGGGTGTGTTCTGGATGCATGCGATTGACGTTTTATATCCTGTATTTAATTAACTGGGAGAGGCTATGAAACCATTGAGACGGATTAAACAGCATTGCCTCTTTTGCAAGGGCGATCTGGGTCTGTTGGTGTGCGTGGTGTCTGCGAAATAGCCTGTGATATGTCTTGACGGTTCTGTGTGTGATGTGCCCATGTTCAATATCCGCGATGAGCCTGTGTGAGATGAAACTGAGCGACAGGGTTTTGCAGGGTGTGCGTGGCAATGCGTTTAAATGCGTGGTGTGCGTGTGCACATCCGTGATTTTTTTCGTGTGCGATTTCGGCTTTGTGCTAGACGTGCGTCTCCTTTCTGTCCATGGGTCCGGTGATGTCTTGCGTGGCGAGTGCGTGCGATGGGTCTATCCGTCGTGCACGCGTGTGCGCCGTCCTGCTGTCCCTGTGTGTACCATCGTCTTCCTCCTACGCGGACCGCCATAAGAACGCCCTCGCCGCCCCCCCCCCCCCACTCGCCGCCCCCCCCCCCACTCGCCGCCCCCCCCCACTCGCCGCCCCCCCCCACTCGCCGCCCCCCCCCACTCGCCGGCCCCCCCCACTCGCCGGCCCCCCCACTCGCCGCCCCCCCCCACTCGCCGGCCCCCCCCCCCCACTCGCCGCCCCCCCACTCGCCGCCCCACCCCACTCGCCGCCCCCCCCCCTCGCCCCCCCCCCCCACTCGCCGNCCCCCCCACTCGCCGCCCCCCACTCGCCGCCCCCCACTCGCCGCCCCCCCCACTCGCCGCCCCCCCCCACTCGCCGNCCCCCCCCCACTCGCCGCCCCCCCACTCGCCGCCCCCCCCACTCGCCGCCCCCCCACTCGCCGCCCCCCCCCACTCGCCGCCCCCCCCACTCGCCGCCCCCCCACTCGCCGCCCCCCCCACTCGCCGCCCCCTACTCGCCGCCCCCCCACTCGCCGCCCCCCCCACTCGCCGCCCCCCCCCACTCGCCGCCCCCCCCACTCGCTGCCCCCCCCCCACTCGCCCCCCCCCACTCGCCGCCCCCCCCACTCGCCGCCCCCCCCCATCGCCGGCCCCCCCACTCGCCGCCCCCCCCCACTCGCCGCCCCCCCCCACTCGCCGNCCCCCCCCCACTCGCTGCCCCCCCCCACTCGCCGCCCCCCCCCACTCGCCGGCCCCCCCACTCGCCGCCCCCCCCCACTCGCCGGCCCCCCACTCGCCGCCCCCCCCCCACTCGCCGCCCCCCACTCGCCGCCCCCCACTCGCCGCCCCCCCCCACTCGCCGCCCCCCCCACTCGCCGCCCCCCCCCACTCGCCGCCCCCCCCCACTCGCCGCCCCCCCCCACTCGCCGCCCCCCCCCACTCGCCGGCCCCCCCCCCACTCGCCGCCCCCCCCACTCGCCGCCCCCCACTCGCCGCCCCCCCCCACTCGCCGCCCCCCCCACTCGCCGCCCCCCCCACTCGCCGCCCCCCCACTCGCCGCCCCCCCACTCGCCGCCCCCCCCCCCACTCGCCCCCCCCCCCCACTCGCCGCCCCCCCACTCGNCCCCCCCCCCACTCGCCGCCCCCCCCCACTCGCCCCCCCCCCCCACTCGCCGCCCCCCCCACTCGCCCCCCCCCACTCGCCCCCCCCCACTCGCCCCCCCCCCACTCGCCGCCCCCCCCACTCGCCGCCCCCCCCCACTCGCCGCCCCCCCCACTCGCCGNCCCCCCCACTCGCCGCCCCCCGCCCCCCCCCCACTCGCGCCCCCCCCCACTCGCCGCCCCCCCCACTCGCCGCCCCCCCACTCGCCGCCCCCCCACTCGCCGCCCCCCCCCCCCCCCCCCCCCACTCGCCGCCCCCCCCACTCGCCCCCCCCCCCCCCCCCCCCCCGCCGCCCCCCCCCCCCCCCCCCCCCCCCACTCGCCGCCCCCCCCACTCGCCGNCCCCCCCACTCGCCGCCCCCCCCCACTCGCCGCCCCCCCCCACTCGCCGCCCCCCCCACTCGCCCCCCCCCCCACTCCCGCCCCCCCCACTCGCCGCCCCCCCCCCCCCCCCCCCCCACTCGNCCCCCCCCCACTCGCCGNCCCCCCCCACTCGCCGNCCCCCCCCACTCGCCCCCCCCCCACTCGCCCCCCCCCCCACTCGCCGCCCCCCCACTCGCCCCCCACTCGCCCCCCCCCCCCCACTCGCCCCCCCCCACTCGCCGCCCTCTGCTCCTCATCAGCACGCCCGGCTCGCTCGTTAGCGGCACCCGCCCACACTGTTCGCCTGCGTTAAGTGCTTCCACTGTACGCGCTACTGTAAGCCACCCCCCCCCCCCGTGTGATGGAGTGGTGGTGGGGGGGGAGTTGAGGGACAGGCGCGGCAGAGAGAAGATGGCTCGGTGAGTCCGTGGGGAGTGGATGGGGTTAGGCGATTATTATCAGATGTTTCCGAGGCTTTCCCCATCGGGCACGTGACGTCAATCCAGCCCTTGGTAACGATGCCTCCTCGCTCCCGGTGTCCGATTCCTACCTCCCAGAGCAGCGCTGTCTGGGTAGCAACCGCTCCTCCTCGCCCCCTCGTCCTCATCGCCGCCTCTCATCTCTCTCACCTCGCTCCCTCCCCGCTACTGTTTCCCTCCTCACCTCGTTGCTCCCTTCCTCACCACCTCCTCGTCCCCGTAAACAGCTTCAGTTCCTCACTACCTCTTTGCGCATCTCACTCCCCTTCTTGCTCCCTTCCTCACCATCTCGNCCCCCCCCCCCACCTTCACCCGTGAAATCCGTGGGGTGCAAGTGTGGAGATGATGATCGCAGGCTTCTCGCCGTTTCTACGGAAACTATTCCCTTTTTAATAGCGTCGCATCCTTTTCGCTACCAGAGGGACCACACACCTCAGCAGGGTTTGTCAAATGTAAGCAGGGATTTAGCCTGGAAAGCGTTTGGATGGGGCTGTACTTGATGCGCGCAAAGCGGGTTGTCACAGGCAGCTGTGTGGCTGCATTGTTTACGGCACAGGGCAGTAACAACATCCATTGTACTGTCCTTGGTTACTACCCATGCCGCCCCCCCCCTCTTATCCTTCACAAACTCGCAATGACCAGAGCGGTACGGAGCCAACCGAGTAGCCAACCGATTATCACGGAATGGCTACGTACGGTGCGTAAGAAGTTCAACATGTTTACATACATCACCAACGCGACCCGCTTCGTGTGGGGAGGCACTTATCCAGGAGTGAAGTGACGAAAGGGCTGGATGTACAAGCCAGTGGGTTTTACTTAACTCTTCATAGTTTGTTGATGGTGGTGGTGGTGGTTCTAAGTCGGTCAACCCACGGCACCTGGATCTGTTCCATGACCTGCCAGCGGGCCTTCGACACTTCACGTGGTCTCAAAGTGCACCAAGCGTGGCACAAGCGCCGTGGTGGTGACGTCGCCGCCATTTTAGCGATGAACGGTGGTTTGTTTTTTGTTGGGGAGTTTTTGTTGTTTTTGTTTTAGGGAGCCACTTGGCTCACTTCCGATTGCCGAGCCTGGGGTAATGTCGGTCCGTCCGGTGGACACTTCACACGTCTTTGACAAAGTTCTACAACCCCCCCCCCCAAGCGTTCACCACACAGTCTCGCGCACACAGCTCGCCTACACAACGGCAATGGGCAGTTTATTTTTTGTCGGAAGAGATTAGCAACATTATTTGCCTAAATTTTTTTTTCCCCAAAAAAGTTATTCTTTACTTGATTTTGCTACCAGCGGGCCCGCCTAGTTCGCGTGCGTGCCAAGACGACGAGTTTGTGTGGGTGTGATGTTTGAGCGTAAAAACACAAGTGCATGTGTGTGTAATTTAGGTTAGAATGTGAGCCATAGGGGTATTGGTGTGTGCGTGAACACTCAAGGGTGTGTTCAGGGGTGGGGCGGTCTTAGTGTGTGTGGGACGGTTGGCGTCCGATGATGAGCCCGGCGACCCGAGTTCGATTCCCGCTCACGATCAATAAGTGGAGAATATTTGACCTCAAATGAGTACCTGTTGCGGTGTGTAAACATCGCCACTAGGGAGACAAAGGCGGCCGGGCGTGGTGCTGGCCACTTACCCCCTTGGTGTGCCGTACCGGCTTTCGTCAGCGCTGCTGCCTCGCAGCACTTGCCCCAACAGTCTGTTCATGCATTAGGAGTGGAGGGGGGGTATCTTTGTGGGATGTTAATGTGCGCCAGTGTCTTTCACACAGTTTTAGAGGGGGGGAACACTTTCGCCGGTAAACATCATCAGTGCGAGGGCCCACCACACACATTATTTGAAACCATTGGGGTTTGACAGCAGCACGATGGTGATTGGGGCTGTTTTCACTCGGGGGCCGCACCGTCAGGGACCGCACGAAGGCCACCAGGGGCCCCACCGATGGCCCGCGGGCCTTGCCATGAAGAATGCTGCGCCGTGTGCGTCAGAAGGGTAGCGCGGGTGTTCAGTCTGCACGTGGTGACGCGTGCACACATCGCGCAAAACAACGGAGGGGGGGCCCCCTTAATGGACCGGCCTGCCGGCTTGCTTGTCACGCTGCTGCTGTTTCTTACCGACAATGTAATTGGTGCAAGGGGACGCGGCTGCCCGGCTGCTGAACTTAAACCCGAGCGGAGCTCTGCAACCAGCGTCGTCATGAGTCGGGGGACGTTAACGATTAATGGTTTTGGTTGATTCGTTCGAGCTGTAATTTGTGTCCAGGTCCCTTAATAAAATAAGCCCATAGCTCAATGACCTGGTAAAATAAACAGTTTAGTTTAATTTGTATATTTTAAGTATTATATATTTTTAGTTTAACACGTAGGCTTTGCAAATGTTGTGGAATTACTCCTGAAGTCACGAATTGGCGCGTTGTTTACGTGACAAACCTTACTGGCTGTGTCGGGTTGTGGATGGTAACGACACATTTATACTTACGCGATCAAACACAAACACTTTTATTATGAAAATGTGTGTTACATTTCCTATGCTTTGCCCACTCCTATCGTGCGTTTTGTATATTTTGTCGTAACGTTCTGACCCGCACTAACTGGACACGTGTGAGGAAAGGGAGATTTATGGCGCCATGGGCTTTCTTCCAGTATCAAATACATGTTCTGATTCCGAGAGTCGAATCCCGGTCAAATGTTGGGGAACGATCCTCACTCGCGAATGTTCGCATGGCGCGTTCCATTGCGATTGGTCCGGCGAGCAGCCATCGGCAGTGGGGGGGACATCGGTCAACCGAGTGGTACGTTCCAGTAGCCGCACGAACCATGTCGCAAACCCATAACCATTTGAATAAAAAATCAATTTTATTATCGATAACGCTAAACGTACTGAAATATTGCAAACCCTAGATAATTATCTCCCCCCCCCACCGCGAATTGGTTTCTTCCGCATAAACACAACACTGCCCCTCAATTTGCACCCCTTCGACCCTGGCACCGGTGGTCTGTTCCAACCCCTCAAATGGCACCCTATGACCCTGGCACCGGTGGTTTCTTCCAACCCCTCAATTGGCACCCCTACGACCCTGGCACCGGTGGTCTGTTCCAACCCCTCAATTGGCACCCCTACGACCCTGACACCGGTGGTCTCTTCCAACCCCTCAATTGGCACCCCTACGACCCTGGCACTGGTGGTCTCTTCTCACCCCTCAATTGGCACCCCTACGACCCTGCAACCGGTGGTCTCTTCCAACCCCTCAATTGGCACCCCTACGACCCTGGCACTGGTGGTCTCTTCTAACCCCTCAAATATGGCACCCCTACGACCCTGGCACCGGTGGTCTCTTCCAACCCCTCAATTGGCACCCCTACGACCCTGGCACCGGTGGTTTCTTCCAGCCCCTCCCAGCTCTGGGCCACTACCGCCATTGTGCACTGTACTGTGCTCTCTCGCAGGCACTGTACGTTTTAAATTCCATTTATTTTGTCAATCCACTGCTGGATGGGGGCCCTCCCACGTCTGTGCGGTGCGTGGGGGATTAGCTGAGCATACTTCACCACACTGGTCAATGCAGGTTGGTTGAATAGACGCTGGGAGTATAGAATTACTCTACCAGCGTGACTAATCTTTTAAAATTGAATTTTTTTAGGCAGACGATTAATGCGTAATTGTGAATGAAGGTTTTTTTTTTATATTGATGAGAACTTAATGGAAATGTCAGTTTTTGGGCAGCTGGAACCAGCAAAGCAGAACGTACGAGAGAGACCCCTGTACAGACGAGACGATACGAGCAAGGCAGTGAGTGAGTGACCGTCGCATACGAGATGGGCGGGAATCGACGAGCCAGGCGGTGCAAATGAGATTGTACAACCAAGCTAAAGCGAAATTGTTTAATCGAATTGCGAACCCCGATTTGTGGCAATTTTAATTGTGTGTGTGTGGGGATGGGGCAATCTGGTGCACGCCCTTGCACTGTACCTCCACAGCTGTACTGCGTTGGCCCCAACCCTCCTGTATGCACTCGCTGTGGCACATGAACATTGCGCGTGGTGCTGTACGGTGTAAGGCCCATTACTGTCTTGTACCAACAGAATAAAGTAACAGTTTGTCATTTTATGCAGGAAAGCTTCACTCTTGCTCAAGACTCTGGTGTTCGGGAGGGTCCTGCTTGGGATTGCTTGGAGAAGAATGACATTATCTTGCTAATTATTATTTTGTGATAAAAAGCCCTTGCATGCAATGGAAGTGCACTTAAACTGGGATCCCCCCCCCCCCCTCGGCTTTACGGTGCAGTTGCACCGCCTGCTCGCTTGACGGCGAAGCCACTGATCAAGACGAGAGAGAGATATTTTTAGAGGGCAGAGCACAGTGTGGGGAGCTGTGACTCGGGTGCTTTGGGAGTTACGGGTGGGTGGTCGTGGACACCAGAGAGCAGCGGAGATGGGAGGCAAAAAGGAAGAGAAAGGCGGGGATGATGCTTTGGGGGGAAGGTAATGGCAGAGAGGAGAGACCGGCTTGTTGCATAGTAACACGTACGTGCGGTGGGTGGGTGTTGGCTGTGGTTAGCCCGTGGTGGTGGTTGCAGTGGAGGGGCTACGGCTGGGAGTGGTGCCGCCACAAGTGGACGTGGAGCTGTCGGTATCGAGGCTTTTAGTTTCTTTGCGTGCGTTCTTCCCGGCCGCGATCACTGGTGTCGCCAAAACAAAATCGACGGGGTCTGCGCCCGGTGTCTGGAGTCTCGCCGAGAGGGTAAAGCATCGCTCTTCTTTTAATAAAATATGGCTTTGTTTACTTGCTTAGGCTTCCGTGGTTGTGCTGTGCAGCTCTCCGATGTGTGCAGGGTCGTTACCGCATGACGTTCGGCACGATGTCCGGCGTGTTTTAAACCTTGGTATCGCGGTCCACTGGACTTTTTCTATTTAACATTTGAGTAATTCCCTTGAGCCGTGGAACGTGTGTGCAGAGCGATTTTTTTGCCACTTTTTCACAAACTATATTGAGAAATGAAGCCCCAATGGGTCTCCATATGTCGTCCGTTTGACTCCATATGCTGGGAGCTTTTGTCATGCACTGAATTGAAGAGGCTCCCAGTGCGAGGAGGGAAACATTGGACGTCAAGCCAAACCACGTGTGGCACGACCCGAACAAACGCAGTGGACAGCTATCGGGGCTTAATTTCTCAACAAATACTTCTTGCGTTACTGCTAGACTGCAGTAGGTGGTACGTAACAAGTACGATAGTCGTATGCCATAGCGGGAGGTTTCTGAATGCGGTGTGGCGAGTGCAGACATTTTTTCCCCTTGTTTACCAACCCGGCTGACATTAGCATGTTTATTGTGATATATCTGGGTCCAATACAAGTCCGATGTTGGTTCTGTGTACAGCGCTTAATTTTTTACTGGTTAGCCTTCACCGAATCGCTGGTGGAGTGGGTAGGTGGAGCGTGACGAGTAGCCACAAACCAACAGGTAATAATAGATGTGGTGTGCCGGATGCGGAAAAACTTTGCGGGTTGCCTCAAAAAGTAATAATTAAATGGCCATGAACGGCCGTTTATATCAAAAGATTAAACTAATTCCATACCAAGTAGAAATGTTACCAAGTCGGCTTTTAAGGACCAATGTTTAACTCGAGCAGCGTTTGCTTGCACAGCAAATCCTCCTGATGGCTTCCTTGATGCAGCAAACCAGCGATCCGCTTCTTTCGTCTTGTGTGCTTGCCATCAGCAGGGTGTGGCCACATCAAACACTGCAGGTCTGCCTGGCGTTTCTAGGCAAAAGCCATCCGTGGCGAAACGTTGTACAAACATTCTCTACGGGTTTTGCGTTTCTGTTTTTCCTGCCGTTGTCTGCTGGCACTGGGTTTCGATTGACATTTCATAGCTGCTAGACTAAGTGCTGCTCAATCGATTTAGAAATAGTATGTAAAAAATCAATTGGACACGTAAATATTGCTACAGACTTCCGAAAAAAAGTACCGTGATTGACCAAGATGAAAGTTAAAACGTCGTCGATATAAATACCTACGTAATTCTATTTCGCTTCGAACGCTGTGTATCGTAAAGGAGGAGACATTGTTACAAATTCCATCTCCGCCCCCTCTCCCGCGCGGAGGCCTCTAATCGGGACGCTTTTGTGACAGTAAGACAGAAATCACGGCAAACTGACACCACTCGCTGTTTCAGCAGAAACAATTCCTCTTTGGGAAACGGGAAGTTGCTCAACTTGTACAAACACATGACCAAGCATCGCCGTTGGTGATAGTTTTTAAAAAGGAATTGGCCGTACATCCTAATGTGCGGGGTCTGCCTGTGAAGGCACTTCTCGACTCGGCGGTGGCTGTCTGTTTCCATTGCAAGTGTGTGATAAGTTTGTCCTGATAAACCAAAAATCGTTCAAGCATGATGGAACCTGGTCTTTGGTTCGTTGATGTTGCAGCCCTTTGTCAATCTACTGCTGGATAAAGGCCACCCCCCCCCTCCCTCAGCCCCTCTCACGCTGTGTTGGGCAGCAGGGTTGATTGGCGGTCCTACTTCACGCCGGTCGGCGTGGGTTGGTGAAGGAAACTTGAGTGGGGCGAATCCCGTGTTTGTGATTTTTCGCTAACGAACAAAATTCTGTGGGAACTTCGATTGGCTTCTCCACTGCAAATCATATTTGATCGTTTTTTTTAGGTGTCTTTTGAATAATCGTTACCATGTTTGCCTGCATTAAGAGCAGCCACGAATATTAACCGATGAGCTTAGATATTTCACAAACTCGACACATTTGTCAATATTCTTTGTGTTCCTTTAAAATTAGAAAATGGTTATAATAGGTGACATTTTCAGGCAATTGCCCTTCATAGCAAATAATGTGTGTACTTGTGCGCCACTGCAAATGCGGTATCACCAAATTGTAATTTGGTTAGCTTTAATATTTAATGGAAAGGCACCTAGCTTTCCCTTGCCAAGCGTGACCTCGTCATCACCATTACAACAATTACCACTTCTATAGAAGTGAACAGAGGTAACAATGTCGGTGACGGTGTTCGGCATTCTTGCCTTTGCCGGTCACGTGAGATTGTGAGGGCAGACAATGCCTGGGGGTGAGAGGTGTGGGGGGGGGCTAAAAAAAATGTTGAAACCTGCCCGACCGCACTGGTGCGAGAAGGAGCGCGCACGCATTCTTGTCGTGGCTGATGCCCTTCACCCGCAGTGGTGCACCCTGGTCTCTGGGAAGCCAAGCGGGAGGTCGAGCATGGCTTGCGCTTGGACAGGCGATGGCCGCAAACAAAACAATGGCCGTTGCAGGCTGCTTCTGCGAGGCTATGTTGTCAGCAGTCCAACATAATCCATTGTTGTCCTGTACATCTCTACTGCCACGTCTGTGCTCTCCACCTTGACCCACCCACGCCGACCGCAGATGGTGAAGTATGGTCAAAGGTAACTCCTGCGGCCAGTGACATGGGGAGCCTGTTCATCTGGCAGTGGCTGTGCACGTACAGCCTGTAGGTGACACTGGCTTTGGGAGGCCTACATTCATCAGTGGATTGATCATCGGTGATCATGTTGATTGAGTGACGAGTCAAACGAAAGCAGGTTACACTATTTTGCTCTAGTCTGTCGTTCCGTGTGAGAGAAAGAGTTCGCTAATGACAATAATTATTGCTGAGTAAACACTGTTACTGCCGCCTGCACCGCTTTAATTTCATCCTCTCCCACTGAATGGGTTATGGGCAGGGTCAGTGGACATCCTCGGAAGTTCCACCGATGTGTACCGCAACACTCGGTGATGACCCGGCTGCGCCTCCTGGTTAGAGCTTCCACCGATTTCCTCCAGATTACGGGAAGTGGTTGGACAGGTCGTGTTTGTCTTTTTGTGGTTCCGAGTTTTCAATGCGTGCAGTATTGATTTGTGGACGCACAAAAGACACACCTGGCGCTCGCTCACGTGTGGGTGTGCGGCGAATGTGTGTGCTCGTGTGCGTTCGTGCGTGTGTAAGTGTGTGTGTCCGTGGGGAGTGCTGGCACAGTGATTTGTGCGCTGCGCTACGAATCCAATAGCCTCAGTTGAATGCCCAGCTACGGTCAACATTCGTGGAGAGTGATAATCGGAACCGGTTATGGGCCTTCTCCTTTGTTGACTCTGCTTTCTTAAAATGAATACCTGTGCTGTGTCTAACACATGAGCAGCGGGCAGACAAAGGTGGTCATGTGGTGGTGGTGTTTGCGGTGCTCGTACTGGTTACAGTGGTGTGCATGTTTCTCCACTCGTGTGCTTTCATGTTTTCCCACGTCCTCTGTCTCCATTTATTTCGTTCTTGGACCATCGCCTCCAAGTCTACCTCAGTCTCTTATACCACTTGTTCTAGGCCTACCTCTCAGTCTACAAACCCCATTGCTTGCTCTGTTCATCGCCTTTCTTTCATGTGTTGTGGTTTTGCTCCCTCAGAGGACGTGTTCCCCTGGCCATCTGAGCCAACTTTCTTTTTGTACGTGTCCGAGATGGCTACCGCTGCGCATTTCTTCATTTTTGATCCTAATCGGGGCTTGGGTTCCCGATTTACATTTTTTATTTTAATGTTCTAAACCGGATTCTCCAGTGCAGTGAGTTGACGGTTTTGGCCCGGTCACAAAATGACGAGCAAAATCCTCACATTAAATATTTTTTTGCCTTGTTGGTGTTATTTGAATTCCTGAAAAAAATGACTTTTTTGATACGACAGATGTGATGTGAGAAATTTTTGATATGTGGATTAGAAAATATATGCAGTTTACACTTGATTACAAATAGTAACATTTTCCTCTCCAACATTCTGGGATTGCTCATAAACCAAATCAATATGAGTTTTTTCCAACATGACAATTTGATTTGATTGGCTATATTGGGTGGTGAAGAGTTATATCTTAAAAATTGGCATTATAGCTACACGGTCAAACCCAAAATAAAGTAATTGTGAATCATATCGATTTTTAAAAGGCTACGAATACAAATTTACATATTAACAGTTAAGAAAGTAAGGCGGACTTTGACAGGACGCATCTCCTCGGGGTTGATGGTGACCAGTGGCCTGGACTAAGAGGAGTGGCAGCCGAGGATGAGGGGTGGGGAGCACAACGGACAGCGTTGACGTTTCCTCGGGCTGGAGCTAAGGTGGGGGAGGGATGTGCTGCTGAGAGGGACGTCCACCTTTGTAAAATCAGCGGCGTCGGCTCTCGTGTGCCGGTGCTGCACCGCAGGGCCGTGAGAGGACGCCGGACGACCGCTGGCTTTGGATAATTTCTTACAGCAGTGGGATTTGGTTGTGGCTTGGCGACGATAATTTGAGACCGCCGCTCTTTCCGAGGTTTTTTTTTATTGCGTTAAGGCTTCGACTCTTCTGTGTGAGGGTTTTGTTCTTTAAAATCTACTCGAGGTAGAGTTCACGAATGTGGATACGATGTTTATATAGCGGGGGATTGGAGGGCTGGGTTAAGTTCCCGTGAGAAAATGAAAACGTTTCTTGGTGTTAATTTCTCGAAATTAAGAGGAAGGTTTTGCTCTGTAGCCCACGTGGTGTGCATGAATAGGCTGTCCAAAGTGATGTCAGAAGTTGTTCGGTGACGTCATCTCCACCAGAGCTGTTCTCTCCGGCCGGGTGCGATGGCACGCGGCTCGTTGTCTTGAGTTCCAAATAAACATCGTCGCCTGGTCTCGTGATGAAAACCCCGAGTCCCTGATCTCGTCAGGTTTGGGACTTAACCAGGCCTGTAATGGCGTTATAGATTCAATAACTCAGATTCTTTCGCACACTATAAACACATTGAAGTGTGCACGTGTGTGTTTTTAAGAAATTATTTACGTCGCACAATGTGTGAGCTGTATGTTACATTGAGGCTGATGCAAATAACAATTATCCGTTACTGCAAGCATGTTGTCTGCACTAATCGGCTAGAAGACGGGAAATATTTTTGACCCGGTAATAATACCGCTGTGTTTCTGACCTTCGGCATGCTCCATTGTTTCAGTCACTGCAATGGCCTCCTCCGGTTGATGTGACGGAGCCTTGTGTTCATGTGTGCTTGTCCTCCAGCGGG
Organism: Lethenteron camtschaticum; assembly: GCA_018977245.1. Lineage (NCBI taxonomy): Eukaryota > Metazoa > Chordata > Hyperoartia > Petromyzontiformes > Petromyzontidae > Lethenteron > Lethenteron camtschaticum. Next base: position 10,551,516 of record MU249596.1, read on the forward strand.
CATTCGTCAGCCATTTTAAAAGGCAACAATTGCCGTGTATAATGCCAATTTGGGGAATTTGCAGGTCAATTTACCCAGTAAATCCTCGCTTCAAAACTTTTTCAGGTAGCTCCTGCTAAGATGTCAAGTTTGGGGCAATGTGGCTATATGAATCCCAATTGAGTAATTAGAAATATTTGGCCAATACCAGTTAAATTGTTTGGGTGTTTTTTTAGCTATGGGTGGAAGTGGAGTGGGGCAGAAACTAGAGAACCCGGAGGAAACCCATGCAGAACACGGAGAACATACAAAACTCCACGCAGAGAAGTGGCAGACCGCAATTAAACCCAGGCACTTCTTACTGGAAAGCACAGTTGTTAATACTGCGGCCACCCTCCCGCTACAGTCGGGATGGATCGGTCTGAGGTGCCCACAGACACGGAAGGATTTTAACGAGACCATGTGGTGTGAGATGAGGGGGGGGGGGCAGGATGGAACTGGAAGGAAAGGCATGTAAACAACCCAGAATACATTGACTATTACCCCTTTCAAAGATCAATTACATATAAATTGGCTTTGTATTTGTAACGTTTGTGTTTTACTATTAGGAACTTTTTCAATCGGGTGAGCGCAAGTACAGAGTTGCAGCCAAAGGTGTGAGCTTGGGGATGTTGCGATGAAACCCAACTCGTGGTGTAGCGACTGGATGGATTGTTTCGTTGCTGGACAATGGTGATGGGGACTGCTTNGGGGGGGGGGGCCTTCGTCCAGCAGTGGATTCATCGTTGGTGGTGGTGATCTGGGACTGTCCGGCGGTTTAGCGCCGTTCGCCGCTTGTTTGCAGAAGTTCACGGTTTGAATCTAGTAGCTGCCCTGAATAATACCGCGGTGTATTCGCCGTAAAAATGCGCACAGTCTGCTGGACGTCAAAAGGTCACGTGACGTTATGTCATTCGCGAGAGTAGGCCATTGTGTGCGGGCATCACTGTCCAAATTTGCCAAATAACACAACAACAACNAAAAAATACCAGCAAATTACTCAATTGGAATATGAACACAATTATTNCCCCCCCCCATCTGTCGTGCGACACTTGCCAGGACCCTCCTGAAAAACAGTTGTAAGACTCTGCAAGGCTTTCTTGTTCTAATAACAATAAGCGGGGGCAAGTGGTTGCGTTTCTGGCCAGTCTGACGGGTTGAGGGCGGTGGCAGGGCGGACAGTGGTTGTCTTGGCTGCTGTTCCTCTGGGCAGCCAGTTAATGATCGTTCTCGGAGACGCACACGAACTGTGCCTGCACTTGCGCACCGATACCCGTGTGTGTGCACCTGTATTAAACATCTGCGTGCGTATTTGCCTGCCAACCTGCCTGGACATTGTATCCACCTTTTGTTTGTGTGTGTGCTTTTACAGGTATGAGCTGAAGTAGCATAGCCATCCATCAATGTGCCTAGAATGACCTTTGTTTAATTGTGTGGAACTGTTTCTGGATGTGTACCTGTACGTTTACCTGTCGGCTTCCATACTCGTGCATACCTGCACGTGTAACTTTGAATGTGCATATCTATTCCTCCATGCTTTACCTGTGTGTGCACCTATGTACCTGCACTGCCTTTGTGTGGAAGCACTTGTACCTGTCAGCTTGGGTACCTGTATCCGCTTGCGTACCTTTGTGTGTCTCGTGTATCCACGTGTACCTGCGTGCTTACCTGCAAGCATTTCTCTCTTGTAGACCCCTGCCACCTTCAGTGCCCCCTTCCCCCCTGTCACACACGCACCGTCCACGCCATCACCTAACCCCCTGGCAAAACCCCTCGTTAAGAGCTGCACTCGCTAATTACCCTAATAAGCACACCTATCTTTCGCCATGGTGACGACTCTCTAAACAAAAGCACCTTCCTCTCCCTGGGCACACACCTGGGCGGTTTCGCCAGGAGGGGTTGGGCACAGCGCCGCCGTTGAGCTCGTCTTTTCAAACTGGGCTTCTCGCAATCCCGTGCACTGTTAGAATTATTCTTATTTGCAGAGTCCTTGAAATACGAAGCTGATTTAGGACAGGGTAGCGCACCCCCGGTGTGTTGGTTTTCTTGAAACCGCCATTAAATTTTCACCAAAGATCACATCTCGCCCGTTGACGGCATGCAATGTCTCGTGTTTATATTGCGTTGCATATTGGACAAGATGCAGCCCTGGAAATTGCTTGCTCACGCCGCCGATTTACAAAAGAGATCTTGATTTGGAACTGCGTTGTGAGAGAGCCCTGTCCAGACGACATCTGGCATTTCGGTGTTCACGATGGCGAGGCGTGTCTTGGAAGAGACCGGTTTGCACTGGAAAAATAAAAACGCAATATACAAGAAAGGTGAACGATGGCAGTAAAACCACCGACAATCCCACAATTGCAATACTGTGGCAGCCACTGAGGCAGCCACTGAGGCAGCCACTGAGGCAGCCACTGTTCAGGCTGGGGCTGCACTTGGCACCGTCACGTTCCCACGCAGCGTGGATGACAACCGCTCGGTGTGGCTTTGCGTGCTGTTCGCTTTTTGAGTTTTGTCAGCGCGGTTTTTAAACATTTGAACGTTTTTAGGTTTTAAAGGAGTCAATCAAAAACCTCCCCGATTTATACACAAATTCTGGATAATTTAGTTTCGGTGTAAATTTATCGTCGGTCTATTCGTTGGCATAGTGAATCCCGAGCCCATGTTTGTGATGTATCTGCAGCCCTTCGGCGTTCCACTTGCTGGACGATGACCTAAAGCCCTCTCTGCTTCCCATCGGGCCCTGTGGGAAGTTTGATGCGCGTGTGATACCAGTCGATTCCAGTGGACGGGTTCCGCAGGATTGGAAGGATGCCCTGGTGGTCCCCTCTTTAAGAAGGGGTACCGCACCGACTGTAACAACTACAGGGGCATCTCACTCCTCAGTATGCCAGGAAAGGTCCTGGTAAGGATAATTCAACATCGCCTTGCTAGGCACGCTGAGGAGAGGCTTGCGGAGCCCCAATGCGGTTTCAGGAAAGGGCGGTCCTGCACAGATGCCATATTTTCCGTCCGTCTGCTACAGCAGAGGTGTAGGGAATTCCAACAAGACCTACATCTCTGCTTTATTGACCTGGTCAAGGCCTATGATACCATCGGTAGGCCTGGGCTCTGGGTTGTTCTTCGTGCTTTCGAAGTCCCTTACCCTCTGCTCCGATCATTAAGGACCTTCATGATGGTGAGCAGGCCCGGGTAAAACTACGTGGCTGGGAGTCGGAGCCATTCCCTGTACACCTTGGGGTGGGACAGGGATGTCCTCTGGCTCCCACGTTATTTAGCATCTATTTTGACCACGTAGTTCGTGAAGCCTTCAATAGCTGTACCGTTAGGAATTTCCATCTGATAGATACAATGGGAGGCTGATCGATGCGCGGGTGCGGTCAAGGGATTGCACCCTATTGCTCAACCACGTTATGTATGCCGATGATCTGGTAATTGCTGCTCACTCNGGAGGCGATGGAGGCGCTGCTGCTGAACCTGGAGCTTGCCACTAAGAGGTGTGGGGCCTTACCATCAGCCCCACCAAAACTAAGCACCTGCCTGGGTATTTTGTACCATCGGACACTCCACCTCCAAAACTCCAATGGTGATAGGGCAGTTGTGGAGAGAGTGGAGAGTTTCCCATACCTGGGCAGTGTGCTCATAACCGGCTCCGGTTTAACAGCAGAGGTCTCACTCCGAATCAGTTGAGCGGCATTATCTTTTCATCGGTTGCGTAACGCTGTGTGGAAGCTACCTGGTCTGTCGCTCGCACGAAGCTTCAGGTCTTCTCGGCCACAGTCATTCCCTCCCTTCTCTATGCTTGCGAAACGTGGACCCCTCCTAATGGAACATCTTCGCCGGTTAGAAACATTTAGACTGGCCTGCCTACGATCCATCCAGGGCTTAACAGGCTGGATTGTGTGAGGAGCTCACAAATCCTTGAAAGATCTAGACAAGTCCCATCGTTGAGCTCCTCTGGCAGGCAAGGCTGCGTTGGCTGGATCATGTGCCCGCATGCCCAGCCACCGCATGCCAAACAGCTTTTGTTCGGCCGGATCGAGGGGGCTAAACGGGCTTGGCACGGGCTAGAGAAGAGATGGAGTGATGTGGTACAGGAGGATGTGGAGCTGAGTGAACTTGCTAATGACTGGTACCAGCGGTGTCAAGATCGGCCTCTGTGGAGGAGGCTCGTGAAGGATGCTACTGGGCAGTTGGAGGCAGTCGCCCTCCAACAACAACGAAGGGCGGAGAAGCGACGCTCACAACAACAAGCGGAGTGCCGGGTGGCTAAAGCACAGCAAGTTGGTACAGTAGGGGCACAGGTGGTGCATCAGCCAGTGGTCTTGTCAGTCGACCTGTGGCATCTGGGTCTGCCCTGTGACTGCAGCGGGCGTTGACACTTCACTTGGCCTCAAGGTGCACATAGCCTGGCACAAGCGTCGTGGTGACGTCACAGCCACTTAGTGTCGAATGGCGGTTGTCCAGTGGGCGGTGACAACTCGCCACTGACGCTAGCTGTGACCGGGCGATTTGGTCAAAAGTGCAAAACTGAACTGTTTCCTGGTTATCCTTGACAGTATGAATGTGGTGTTAAAGCCACCACCACCAGACACAGCCAATTCGTAAGGTTTGTCACGTAACAAAACCAGTCAATTAGTTACTACTTCAGCAACACACCTGTGTTTTGGAGAATAAACCCTCAATTGACACTTTTTTTTTACGTGACACACCTTGTGAATTGGCTGTGTCGGGTGGTGGGGGTTTAACGACACACCTACGCTTTCTAACCCGAAAACCTTTATTGATAAAATTGGTCGCGAAAGCCTACCTGTTAAACTATCCTTTACAGGTTGTCGATCGTTAAATAAATCTCCTTGTCTACCTTGTCCCCCCCCGCCCACCTTTTTTCTCCCCGCCCACAGGAGGAAGTGAACTTGGCGAGCATTTGAGGAGAGCGTGACACCCCTGACGACTTGTGGAGAGAACCGTGGCGACGATGAGCGAGTTGGACCAACTCCGCCAGGAGGCAGAACAGCTCAAGAATCAAATCAAGGTGCATGCGCGTACACACACGTGGTGTTGTGGTTATCTTGTAATAATAAATAGTAGTTTTCTATTGTCATTCTTAGAGCGAAACGGACGGCCACTCTTTGTGCGCCATTCCGACCTTCGTAGGTGCTCGCCAAAAGCACTTGCGCCAGCAGACTGGAGACGACACGGGGAATCTTTTTTTTTCCAGTGCAAGTTCTACCGCCACTGGCACTATGACGCGTGTGTGGCGACGTGACCGAGCGGTAGGGCCATTTGCAGTTCGTTGCAGAGGTTTGCGGTTCGAGCCCAGCGGCTGGCTGGCTTACCCTGGTTAATGCCGCGAGTGAATTTAACCACGAAACGGCACGGCGCTAGCGCGACCAGCGGACGTTGAAGATCCCGTGACGTTATTCAAACAACAAGAATGGGCCCACGTGCGCCGGCGTGACGGTACAAAAAAGGGTGACTAATGGGTGGTAAAATCTGTTAGACTTGTTCCGCACCTACAATTTAGCACGGTTGGCTATACGGTGCGAAAGAAGTTCTACATATTTGAAACGAGCACCTGCATGACAGCCTTGCACATTGAGAATAGCGTGAATACCAAATAGTGGTACCCAGAGATCGAACTTAATTCGTTCCAGAAGCCATTCGAACACCGATTTGTTCGAACACCAATTCATTTTCCCCATAAGAATTAATGTAAATGACATTGATTTGTTCCAGACACAAGAAATCTCTCATTATAAAGCATTTTACACGAAGTTTACAGTAATTACACGCATAAAATCATACAATAAAACAAGAAACACAATAAATAAATGGAATAAATATATGGAATAAATTAAATAAATGAACATTAACTTACTTTACCTGTAGTAAGGAGAGTTGATGGCTTTAGTGGAAGTGGTGAGGAGGTGGTGGTGTTATTGTTTGGAAGGGAGTCCCCTTCCATAATAACGTGACTGCCCTTCTGGGTTCTTTCTCTTTTGTGCCTCTTTTCTGCCACTCTGAGTCACTTCAGCTCTTTCTGACTAAACTTAACTTAAGAGGTTTGTTTCTGCCTCCGTTTTAGGATGTTTCGAAAATGACACATTGCATTATCATCAAAAAGATTGCTCACTCGGTTGGCTTCTGCCTTATCGGGTGATATTTTTAACTGAGCCTCTCGTACGGTAAAACCTTTGTCTGGGCAAGCGTCATGCACGCTGGCCATACGCGTCTCAGCCGTACAGGTTCTTTTAAGTTGCATTGACTGTTCGACCTCCGAATTTCTTTCCGTTTCCGGGGCGAAAAATGTTCGGAAATATCGTTCAACCACCGATTTGTTCGAGTTCTGGTGCGTTCGATCTGAGGTTCTACTGTATACTAAATTATTATTATAGTCCCTTCATCCGTGTTGTTCGATGGCCCCTTTTCGTTGCCAGCGATTGCTTGCGTTTGCACCGCTGGGCCCCATGTGGCCTATTAGCACGTACCCACTGAGCCACGCCGGGCCCCCCCCCCCCCCTGTATTGCTCCTACTCCCCACTCCGCCGCCTCACCCTCTTCCCCTCCTTGTGTACAAGTCCTAAGAGCCACTCACCCCACCCCCAACAGTGGCGTCTCGGCACATTGTGATTCGTTCCGTTCCGCATTGGGTTTTTGTTCCATTGACAAAATTTAGTACCCGAATTTTTTTTCGTCAACTCGTTGCTTTCATTTCATTTTGGGTGGCTGATGACCAAGCGACATGACAGTGCCTGCTGCCCACCCACCGCAGACCGACGTGCGATCGACAGTGACCAGGCTGGACTTACGGATTCTGAATGAACACGCAGCAGACGGAGATGGGTTTGGTGGCCGTGACTGAGACACTCCGGTGGACAGAAGACCCAGTCTAGTAATTGGCTACATGTGAACAACAGTTCCTCGAGTTCACCCATTGGCTGACCTGCTAGGGGAAAACTTTCGGCTCAACCCTGCTTGGCTTCTCGGGCCCAGTAAGGTGGGGCGCATGAGCATGGCAACGACAAGGCAGTGACATGGTGAAAGAGCGATGATTAAGTGCATTGAGTGTCTTCATCTTTGTCGCCTGCCTACTTTCTGCCCCCTCTCATCACCCGATCCTCCAACTCCCCACCCCGTCTCTTGTCCTGCAGGATGCGAGGAAGGCGTGTGGAGACACGACCCTCACCCAGGTATCAAACTCGCACCACATGGGGCTGTGATTTATTGTGTTGGAGGTGAAAGTTGTGGTGGAAACGATGGGTAGTGAAGATGATGTGATCATGCTCATTTTGGTGGTGGTGGTAGGTAATAACTGTTGGTGGTGTTGGAAGTGATTGTTTCAGATAGAACTGATGTTGTGGAGGAGGGTCATGTCTCTAGTGGAAGTGGAGATTATGTAATAACAGGTGGTGGTTGCGGTAAAAACTGGTGGTAGGAGTGGTGATGTGGTGGTGATGGTAATAACTGGGCTGATGAATGTGATGGAGGTGCTGATTGTTGTGATAGTTGTAATGATGTAGGTGATGTGGGGAGTGGTAATGTAGCGGTGCGCGTGTTGCGCAATGAACCCGGCGACCTGAGTTCAATTCCCGTTCATGGCCAACGCCAGTAACGATTCTTTAAACCGGTCCTGGGCCGCCCTTAGGTCGACTCAACCTCAAATGAGTGCTGCGATGTGAAAATATTGCCATTACGGAGACGCAGGTGGTTGGGCGCGTGGTGCTGTGCCACCCTCCCGCTCGTGTGCTCTGTCGGCCTTCATTGGTGCTCGCGAACAGCACTTGCCCCAACAGTGTTAAGGCTACACGGGGAGGGGTTTGTCTTTGTGTTTTAGTGTGGCCGGTGCATGCGATAGGCGTTGGTGCCAGGCAATTCACACGATCCCTATCCCAGAATTGCACTGTGCTTAATGAAATCGTTCACCATTCCAAACGGCATAATTTGAATCTGCTTCGTGTCCAACTATTATATTCGGTCGGCAAGAGCCAGGGCTTGCCATCTAGCGGTGATCCTTGGAATCACCGCTACAATTCCCGTTCTCTTTTATGGAGACTCTGATACCGCTATCGTAAAAAATGGGATTCTACGCACGGTTCCTAGGCTGTTGGGGAATCGCCTTTTATTTCACTGGTTGAAACCAGCATCTCCATTCAAGTGAATGGAATTATTTTTGACAGCCCAATTAAAGATCATCTCTTAGAACTCCCCTTTGATTTGAATAGAGATGCCGGTATTGACATTGGTTGGTACTGGATGACCATGCTCGACTATTGTAATGTTTGAATCCCATGCGGGTGATTGGAGACTGACATGGAAATTGCCCATAAGAAGGGGATGCCACGGTGGCGAAATGTTAACTCCCTGCCTGGTATGCAGGAGATCGGTGGTTCGATCCCAACCCTGGCACCTGTATATTTGGTCGCGTGGATTTTTTCCGGGTCCTCCGTTTTTTCCCTTATATTTCAGAAACGTACGTTTTGGAGAATTTGGCTCCTATAAATTTGCACATTTAAGCCACTTCGTTGAGTTGGCTCGCTTTTTGAAAATAGCTCTAGCTCTGGGCCTTAGCTGGTGAAATAAATTTAAAAAAGTTCAGTTTTAGTTGAAGTATTGTGATTCTTGACTTAAAGCTTTCATGACTGCAGGAATCACAATTATTCTTGAGTCTTTCGGTTAAGTCCCATAGGTTCAAAGAAAATAACAAAAATAGCAAAAAAACTACAACGTTTCGATCGCAACACAAGCAATCGTCATCAGGAGAAAAATGCTCTTTTGATGACGATTCTTGTGTTGCGATCGAAACGTAGTTTTTTTGTAATTGTTTTAATTTTCTTTGAACCTATCTACGTGACTTTACTGAAAGACTCAATAATAATTGTGATTCCTGCAGAAGTTATCGGCAGTGGAATTGTGGGTTTGGAATGGGTTTCTTGCTTGAATCCCCTAACCAAATGGTTACTGGCTGTGGTGTCGGTGGTGGTTGTGGTGGCATAGTCTGAGAAGGTGCTGTGGAACAAGTATAGGGAAACTTCTTACCGAGGGCCGAGGAGGACTTGCAAATAACTTGGGCGGGCAACTTCTCACTTGCTCACACTCAAACGAAGCAGTTGCCGGGTAAAAGGAGTAGTCCCCCTCCCTAAGTACTGGGTTAGTGCGGCTAAGATGTTTGCAGTTATGGGTAAACACTGTTTGCAGCCCGTTTCAAAGTAATTCTAGATTGAAGCTTTCGTGACTGCAAGGATTCATACTCTTAGGTTTTTTCGGTAAAGTCACGTAGGTAAAAATATAAATTAATGAAAGTAAAATAAAAATCACGACCTTTCGGAGCAACACAAGCTTCCGTCTTCAGGTGGAACCGTCACAGCACGATTGCTGTATCAAGTAAGAGCTCTTGATACAGCAATCGTGCTGTGTTGGTTTTCCATGCGGAGGTGGAGGCCACAGTTGGGGTGGGTTTAGACGGTCGACCATTTTCACAAGGTTGGCTCAGGGTTTGGCAGTGGTTGTCACATTTTAGAGAGCCCGACTGCATTTGTTCACGAGGGAGATTTGTCACACAGCAAAGCAGCCTTGCCTGTCGCCTGCATCACTCTTGCAAATGTCCTATCACTTGAGTTCTCGGCTGGTTAAATAAAATAAACGTGAGCCTCTGCCTGACTGGCTGTTGGATCCTTACCGCCCCCCTCCCCCAGATCACGGCCAACATGGATCCCGTGGGTCGAATCCAAATGCGGACACGACGCACGCTGCGTGGACACCTGGCCAAGATCTATGCCATGCACTGGGGCTCCGACTCGAGGTGCCACCGCCGCTCCCCCGTGTGTGCGTGTCTGCGCGCGTGTGCCGTGACGGCCTTCATAGGTGCTCGCTTTAACAGCACTTGGCCTCGACGGTCTGTGAAAGGCTGCGTTGGGGTGTCTGTGTCTTTGCATGTGGGCACCTTGCTCTGCCCCTGTGTGCTGTGGCCAGGGTTTCGTGTCTTCTCACTGCCTCTCTGCTCCCTTTTATCTACTTGTTTCTGTCCTGGGTTATCATCTCCACGTCCACTGCACAGTTCTTTACCATTGTTCACAGCTTTAAAACCACCGCTTGTAGGGCCTGTCTTTTGGTCTCCAACCTGATGCTTCCCTAGTCGTTCAACGTTCCTTCCGTTATGGATTTACCACCTCGTAACATTTCCCCCCTCGCCATCTAGTTGACTTTCTTCCAGCTTGCCTGAGACGGGTACACCTAAACGTAAGCGACTTGTCCTCCGTCTCTCGCCGTCCGAGTCCACTTTCTCCCAACTTATCGTGAGATGGCCACTTGCCACTCTTGCCTTCTTCGTCATCCCTTCATTTGTGACCCGATCTAAATTTAAAAACTAATTTCTTTGGAACTCCTTTTTTGTGTTTTTGGTTTGTTGTCCTTCCCCGCACCTCCAATTAGCACTGTTGGCTACGTACTGTGTGAAGAATTCTACATACGTACCATCCAGTCTTGTGTTCCTCGGATCCATCTCGCGCATCTTCTGCTCCTCCCCTGGGTTTTAAGAGTCGCAACATTTAAATCCGTATGTCAATCCTGGTCTTGTTTTTGTCTTGTACAGCTAACTCTTGGTTATCGGTGGGGAACATGATGTGACTTGTGGATTAATCACGCTCGCAAAAAATGTTAATTATTTAATTTGTGCGCTGGTTTAATTGTTGGCTGCTCCTCGCCCGTCAGTGGCTCGGCACCCACGTTACCGCATATGCCGTTGGCGGAAAGTGATTTGATTTACTTGTAGAAGCGATTTTTTAAAACGGAAGATTTCTTCACTCCTATTCTAATTGGGTAAACGATCATTTTAGCATAATTTGTATATTTTGCATAATCCGTTTGACTTATTTCATCGGGACCACCCCCTGTCCCATTATTCCCGGTAATCGAGCGTTCCCAGTCAACTTTTATTTTCTGCCAGGCCTGCTTGATCTTGTGTAGGGTACGAGTTATTTACGTTCTTGGGAGCCCCAAGTGTTTTCACATTCGTTTTTTCCCGGGTCGTGCCACGCGGTGTTCTGCGGCGCATGACGTCCGACGTTTCATCTCGCTCCCTGTGCCCGGGAACTTGCTGAGCTCGTGGAATGAAACGTCGGACTTCGTGACGCAACACTGCGCGTGCCAACCAACGCAAATTTTTGTTAAAACGTAAACCGGGAGAGGCGTGCGGCACAACCGCGAAAAACTTTGCAGTATCGTCTTGAGCGTTGTGAGCAGAGTGACCAGCGGCGAGTGGCAGCCTGAAATTGATGAAGCGTGGAGTGAGCGAAACCCAATTTTAATAACTTGTGTGGTTGTTTTTCTACCTTCAAGCATGTTGCGCGTGTGCGTGAGTGTCGCATGGCACAGGCATTCCACATTTCCTGTCCTGAAGTTGTTTTTTTTTCTCCGAGCGATGAGAGAGAGCAGGCGTGGTTTTTTTGTTTAGTTGGCGTTGCTGCGCTGCGTGGTTCTTTGTGAATCTCCTCTTGGCAGTGTCTTACCCCCCCACCCTCACATGGCATGGAGCTTCAGCTGCTGAGAGAGCGAGATCTTGAGTTGCCTTTACTCTTGCTTCAAGCTGCTCCGTTACACCAAGCTAACTCCACGCACTCACTCCGTCATCATAACAGCAGTGGTCGAGTCAACATTTTCTGTTTCAGGTTGAAATGAGCCTCCTCCGAACCATTGTGTGAATGTCGCGAAGGCGCAGTGGGTGGTGTTGCCGAGTATAACTGCGTGCAACGTGTGCGCGCATTTGAAATGTTTCCCCCCTGTTTCCAGAAACCTTGTGAGTGCCTCCCAAGATGGCAAGCTAATTATATGGGACTCGCACACTACCAACAAGGTAGAGTGTTTTGCCCGAGATTTGCTTTTATGGTTTCATTTATATCTTTATAAATGAAATCTTTTTCCAAAGTCGAAGGCACGGTCCATCATCGTCGAAGGTCGAAGGTCAAAGCTCACCGTGGTCGTCCTGCACATTTTTCGTTCGTCGAGGCGAAATCGCGTTCATTTGTTAACCGGACAAGCGGCTGCCCGGTACGTCTTTAGCGTTTCCCGGCAGTCTCGCCCAGCGACAGCGGTTCTCAACGCGGCGATAGAATCCACGTGAGTGCCTCACCCATCGTGCGTACGCTGTCCGTGGCAGTGCTCATTGTGCGTGTCCGCATCCTTCTTTTGTTGGTCTTTGCCCTTTCGCTCTGCGCACATCTCCTTGATGCGCTCCTGACCCAGGATGGGAGATCGTGTTGGATGCCGCCCATTCCTCGGTCCATTTTTTGTTTGTCCGTCTCCGTCGCTCCTTTGTGTCATTTGCTCTCCCTCTCTCGTTTGGGAGTCGTGGTCTGTTCCCATTTTCAGCGTGGCGCTGGCGTGCCACGAACCGCCGTGCTTTGTGCTAATCGCTCGCTTTTCATTTTTTTGTTATGTTTAATCTCAGGTTTGTTTGTTTTTTAAGATCACCCTCCTCTCCTGGCCATGCACCATTTATTCTTGATGTTTTTTTTTTAATCTCAGTTTTGTGCCAAAGGATTAAGTTGCAATGGTTTTGCGTTGCATGAGGTCTTGGCTGTTTTTGTTTGTTTCATTTTTGTCTAAACCATCTTTGGTGTTTTTGTTTTTGTGTGTGTCTGTGTGCGCGTGCATTTTCATCGCTGCATGCAAACGCACCTTGCTTTGCGGACGACACACGACACGCAACATGAAATGCATCACGCCCAACACAACGCGTACATAACACTCTTTATATATGACCACACACATTCATCATGCAAACCATATCCACGATTTGCATTCTTTCTCTACGCATAATTCATCATAACACTTAAACACAACGATTGTACCACATGCCCATAACTACACGCACACAATACCCATAACCACATGCTACGTACCACACACTCGTAACCATATGCACACGTGCCCCTAACACTCGCACGCACCACTCATCACTCGCATCACTCTCATCCCGCACACGCGCAACACTCGTAACACACGTGCATACACATGGTGACACATGCATGTGCACGCTACACATGTAGACTGTTAGTGAGCGCCTCCCAGGACGGCAAACTCATCATATGGGACAGTTACACGACCAACAAGGTACGCTCTCCTGCCCGCGCGCCCGCCTGCCGCTCGCGTCCTCGGCGGCTCATTGCGCGTGCAAAATTAAAACTGTTGATTTTAAACTTTTGAAATGTCGAATGGAACTCTTCAATGATACCATTTGATTGAAGTCGTTGTATAAAATTGTTAACCAGTGGGTATGTATTCCGTTGCATCCATGTGTATCCACACTCGTGTGCATGGAACTGTGTGTGTGCCCGTGAGTGCGTAATCTGTTTGCATCCGTATGTGTTTCACCGTGTGTGTGTATATATAGGGGAGCGGTAGTGTAGTGGTTAGCGCACTGTGCTACAAACCTGACAACCCGGGTTCGATTCCCACTCACGGGCAACACCAGTGGCTATTATTTGAACCAGTCCTGAGCTTCCCCTAGGTCGAGTCAGCCTCAAATGAGTACCTGGTACAGTGTGTAAATATCACCTAGGGAGACAAAGGTGGCCGGGCATGGTGCTGGCCACCCACCCCCTCGTGTTTCGTGCCGGCCTTCAAAGGTGGTTGCTAACAGCACTTGTCCCAACAGCCTGTTAAGGCTATACGGGGATCTTTGTCTAGAGTTTTTTCCACAACCCTTCTGTGTATATCTGTCTGTAACCCTTGTCGATGTAACCCGCCTGTGTGTATACCCCTTTTGTAACCCGTAATGTGTGTACTTTTCTAAACCGTGTGTATATATCCCTGTAGTGTAGCGGTTACCGCGGTAGTGTCACGGTTTGCGGAATGTGCTATGAACCTGGCGACCCGAGTTCGATTCCCGCTCACGGCCAACACCAGTGACGATTAAATTAACCGGTCCTGGGCCTCTCCTAGGTCGATTCGGCCTCAAATGAGTACCTGGTGCGATGTTTAAACATCGCCGCTGAGACAAAAGGCAGCCGGGAATGGTGTTGGCCACCCACCCCACAACGTGTGTTGTTCTGGCCTTCATAGGTGCTCGCTAACAGCACTTGTCCCAACAGTCTGTTAAGGCTATACGGGGGATATTTTTGTCTTGTATACCCTGTTTAACTCTTATGCGTGTGTGCCTCTGTTGTAACATGTGTGTGTGTATTCCCTGTTTAAGCCTTGTGCGTGTTGTACCCCTGTTGTAACCTGTGTGTGTGTGTACTTCTGTTTAAGCCTTGTGCGTGTGTACCCCTGTTGTAACCTGCGCGCGTGTGTACTTCTGTTTAAGCCTTGTGCGTGTGTACCCCTGTTGTAACCTGCGCGCGTGTGTACTTCTGTTTAAGCCTTGTGCGTGTGTACCCCTGTTGTAACCTGCGCGCGTGTGTACTTCTGTTTAAGCCTTGTGCGTGTGTACCCCTGTTGTAACCTGCGCGCGTGTGCGCGTCCCGCGCAGGTACATGCGATCCCCCTGCGCTCGTCCTGGGTGATGACCTGCTCGTACGCGCCCTCCGGTAACTACGTGGCGTGCGGCGGCCTCGACAACATCTGCTCCATCTACAGCCTCAAGACCCGCGAGGGCAACGTGAGGGTCAGCAGGGAGCTGCCCGGCCACACGGGTGGGTGCTCGCTCGGGTACACTCGCTCGTCGTGGGCAAAGGCAAAGATCCCCTGTGTAGCCTTAACAGATTGTTGGGCAAGTGCTGTTAATGAGCACCTGATAAAGGTTGGGACTGCACACGAGGGGTGGGTGGCCAGCACCACGCCTGGCCGTCTTTGTCTCCCCAGTGGCGATGTGTACACACCGTACTAGGTACTCATTTGAGACCGAGTCGACCCAGGGGAGGCCCAGGACCCGTGAGCGGAAATCAAACTCTGGCTGCCAGGTTCATAGCGCAGCGTACTAACCGTAGCCCTATACATACACACATTCATATACACGCACAGCCTAGACGCCCATATTATTTGCGCACTCATACAGCGTCTACACATACTCATCATCTATATATAAGTCTATACTCTTACACACTTGTACACACTGAGCCTATACACACTAAGACACTTAAATACAAGTGCTCATACACAGATATGCCGATGACCAAATAAACTAAAACTAAACCATTTTTTATCCTACCAGATAAGGCCTGCTGAGCTTTATATAGCTCAGCCCCATGAAGTGGCTTTTCAATTGGAAATTTATAGCAGTCAAATTCTCAAAATGCATGTTTTTAATATGGAGGGAAAAACCGGAGGATTCCGGCAACAAATCCACGCGACCACAGGGAGTAACATGCAAACTCCAAATGTACAGCACCTGACCTCGTCCGATCTTGGAAGCTAAGCAAGTTTGAGCCTGGATAGTGCTTGGTTTGTCGTCCGCATGCACTGACAGGGTGTCGTAGAGCTTGCGTGGGCTACGCTGTGGGCTGCAGGGGCCGTGCGATGAGATGCAATCCGTGTGTGAATTGCGCTGAAACATGCCGGCGTAAAGGAGGGGGGCGGCTCTATCGAACAAATCCATTCTCGAGCACATCGTTTCCTTCGCCGGCAATCTTGACGCGCTCGTGTTCCCCCGTCGCCAGGTTACCTGTCTTGCTGCCGCTTCCTGGATGACAACCGCATCGTGACCAGCTCCGGCGACACCACATGGTGAGGGACCGCGCTGCGCACGAGTCAACCCTCGATCGCTCGATCGCCATCGTGTCCTCAATACAACAACCCCCTTTCCCCCGCCCCACCATGACCATCATCACCACCACCACCACCACCTAAACATCGCTACGGATTCGTTCACCCGAGCCGCTGACCCTCGACAACATGACGCAATAACGGCAACAGCGGCTGCCGCCGTTCGCTACTCTGTGGTGGTGACGTCACTGCAGCGCTTGTGCCAGGCTAGGTGCACTTAGAGGCCATCAGGTGAAGTGTGGAAGGCTCACTGCTGGCAGGAGGTCACGGGACAGACCCAGGTGCCATGAGTTGACTGACTTGGATGGCTGGAAATTACACCACCTCTCCTCCCATTTGTTTCAACTCGCTGTGTTTTCAGCCGCCTGCCCCTCTGCTGGTTGTTGTCGGGGCAGTGGCACGGCCGAGTGGTAACACGTCGTCCGCCCCCTTGCTTGCAGGGGTTCATGGCTCGGATCCCGCAGCCGTCTTGGTTAAAATGCCGCGGTTGTACTGAATGTAAAAAAAATACAGCTCCATGCCGTCTTCTTTATTGGACATCGACGATCCGGCGACCATTGTTCGATAAGCGGCCATTGTGTGCCAGTGTCATTGGCCATTTTAGGAAGCCAAAATGTTTAAATAACAGTGGAATGCACAGAAATGTGTCGACTTTATCTCCTAAATGTGTTCTTTATATTTTCTCAATGCAGTTTTCGTTTGGCAAATCGTGCAAGTAACTGGTCCCCTCCTTCCAAGATGCCGGGCCAGCATGGAAGAGAATGCCACAAACTCTGTTAGAAGGGATCTATAGGTCTCTTCTAGCGGGAAGGCTCTTCCGGCAGCATCGGCGTGAGCAAGAAATAGCCGGGACTGTATTTTGAACTTCTATTTTCGTGCGGTATCTATAAATGAATCGCCCTGTGCATTTCCACAATTGTCAGCCTCTAACCAGCACGGCACTTGCACATCTCCCTCTCCTTTCTCCCCACGCGATATGCCCCTCACCCGCACCGCCGCCCCCCCCCTCTCCCAGCGCGCTGTGGGACATCGAGACGGGGCAGCAGACGACGGCGTTTGTGGGCCATTCGGGCGACGTCATGAGCCTGGCCCTGGCCCCCGACGGCCGCGCGTTCGTGTCGGGCGCCTGCGACGCCTCCGCCAAGCTGTGGGACGTGCGCGACGGCATGTGCCGGCAGACCTTTTCCGGGCACGAGTCCGACATCAACGCCATCTGCGTGAGTCGGCGGCGGCGGCGGCGCCGTCACGGCCACGGCGGTTCCCATGCGGGGTGGAGGATTTTTGCCGGGCGCTCTCGCGATCCTCTGGACAGTCTTTAGTCTTAAATCGGCAACTTTCCCGTTGGGCCCGATTTTTGAGCGGTTGAGCTGGCAAGCCCAGTCTATTAAGCGAGCCTCCTCTGTTTTTAATATGAATATGAATTCCTGAAGTCACGAAAGCTTTAAGTCAAGATTTAATATTATTTGTCAGGAGTGGGGCAGTCTGCAGCTTGTGGGCCAGATAAAGCCCCCGCCACGGCTTGGCTCACAACCACGTGAGGCCTTCTGCTTCTGAAGGGCGCACAGCCGATATTTATCCATAGCTGCAAGTCGCCTCTTAACCGCACTAAACAGCTACAAGAGTGGAACGTATCAACGGCACTGTTTTTAATTTTAGTTCTGCGCTCGGCCACATTTTTTAAGTTGTTTCGAGCATGCGAGTCGATGCATACAGTCCGTTACCTAGCGGTTGGGGGAAGGCCTGCGTTGACATTCCCCATCATCGCGTTGACACATGATGTGCGCATGTTTCTTCGTCTTGGAGAGCCGTAGTATCGAGATTAAGGGCGCTGCTCTGCAAGCCCGGCGACCAGAGTGAAATTCCCGCTCGCAACCTATAACGGTGTGCGAAATATATTTGAACCTGTCCTGGGTCTCATTTAGGTCTACTGCCTACAATGAGTATCTGGTGCGATGTGCAAACATCGCCACAGGGGATACAAAGGTGCAGTCGCGTGGTGCTGGCCACCCACCCCCTCGTGTGCTTTTTTTTCCCCCGTCCATCGTATGTGCTCTCGAACAGCACTTGCCCCGACAGTCTGTTCAGGCTATACGCGGGCGAGGGTTGATCTTTTGTCTTTTGTTGCGTGCGTGGTGCGGTGCAGTTCTTCCCGAACGGCAACGCGTTCGCGACGGGCTCCGACGACGCCACGTGCCGCCTGTTTGACCTGCGCGCCGACCAGGAGCTCGTGCTGTACTCCCACGACAACATCATCTGCGGAATCACCTCCGTGGCCTTCTCCCGCAGCGGGCGCCTGCTGCTCGCCGGCTACGACGACTTCAACTGCAACGTGTGGGACGCCATGAAGGCCGAGCGCGCAGGTGCGACACAGCACCGACGTCGCGGATAAATAATCGGCAATTTTAAAAGAATCGTACCGGAATGTCTTGCAGCACGGTTTTTCATTTTTTTTTAACCCAGCCGGAGATTTCCTCCTCGCATGAGCATTAAGACGGTGCACGTGCCTCCTTAATTCATGCCCTGAGCCAGTCTTATGAATTCCACATTCCTGTGAGGGGGGGGGGGGTCAAGACAACCGTTGTTGTACTCGTTTTATCGACTCCAACAGGGATGTTGGACTGAGGTCGACCGACCAACCATGGATATGACCTCGCGACCTCCCGATTTGCGGGTTGCTTGCTTTGCTGCCGAAGTCACCTTGTCAGATTTCTAGCCCAGGATGAGGAGGGGGGGACAGCCGAATGGGCAGCTGTCGCTGTGCGGCACCGGTGAACGAGAGCACTCGCTTGCAAGTCGGCATGAGTCTGCTCCGTAGGGGGCGATGTTGCTTTTTGTTAATCCATGCAACTGCTTGGCAAGTTATTCTAATTTGGGCCTTGACACCGGCACACTTGACCTAATCCTCTCATCTAATATCGCAGCATATTTTAACGTCCATCGCGCGGCGGACGCAGAGGTTTATTTTTTTTAAGTTCGATAGAATAGCAGTATTGACCAAGGAGGGTGGCCTGCTGGTTTAGCCTAGTCGGCGTCGTTTTACTTTCACTGTCGTCTGAAGCTGGCCCGGCACCCCCCCCCCCCCCGCGCCCCTGAGAGCGATGCGCGACACATTAACGCCGTGTTCGGGGGTTGACGACCGTGTCCACGGCAGAGTGTGGCAGAAGCTCAAGCGGCAACATTTCTCGACACGCACGCACACGGCCCAGCACCGAGAGAACTTACGCGGTGACCTTCCGATGACCTTGGTGCTAAACGGGGGTTCTACACATTTTTGTTCCCTGCGTGTGCGCACGCGACCAGGTGTGCTGGCTGGACATGATAACCGCGTGTCGTGCCTTGGAGTGACGGAGGATGGCATGGCGGTGGCTACTGGTTCCTGGGACAGCTTCCTCAAGATCTGGAACTAAGCACAACACAGCCCCGTGCACCACCACCACCATCACCACAACTACCACCACCGACATCACCACTTGCAGCTCACATTGACGAGGTTTTATGCGGTCACTTTAGAGTTGGGTGATGCACTCCTCTCTCCAATCCCTTGCCACCTTCCCCCCTCCCTCTGATGTCCCCCGACTCGCACGTCAACGTGCGTGCGCATCGACGACAGTCTGACAAGAAGACACGCTGTTGGGTGGTGGTGGTGACTCGGGTGTAGTGTTCACAGCCTCTACCCCACACCCTCTCACCACCTTATTCCCCTCACCACCACCACCGCCGCCGCATGCTTCTTAGCGTCACTGACTTTGTCTTCCTTTTAAACATTCACATCCTGGCCCTTNCCCCCCCCCTCCCATCTCTCAGTAGTAAATGGTGGCACAGCCCAAGCACGTGGTCACGAAGCTTCACGATCTAGATGGTTGCATTGGCTTGAGAGCTGCTGCTGGTGGTGATGTTGGTGAAGGGGTGGTGCGTTTGATGTGGGGCCCAACCAGGGCTCCCGCTGATCCTCCGCTGTCCCCCCTCTCCCATGTAGTTTTGTCAGCTGATGGTAACGAAGCCTCGTTGCCCGCCCGTGACGTGAAGGGTGACCGGGGGGCTACGCTAAGCGGGTTGGGGAGGTGGCTGACAGCGTTGTCGTTAGCCGGGGGGGGGGGGGGGGGCATGGTGGCATGGGCGGGGGTGGGGGAATTGAACGTGTTGGTGGGGTCACAGGTCGCCCCTAGTTGGGGGCGAAGGTCAGACTAAAGCAAGCATCCCTGTAAAACGTCACATTGAAACTATTCTCTTGCTCGGCTCGTTCGTTCAATAGCAACAGCGCGAGGGGCTGCTGCTGCGGCGGCGGCGGCCTGTTTGTTAGCGTAGCGCGGTGGCGGTGGCGGCCGTGGGGTCCCCCCCCCCTCCCTTGCACTCGCCCTGGGGTACCGAGTGCTGGGGTGGGGGCGTCCTTGGGGGGGGGGAAGGGGAGGGGGCTGCAGGTGTAGGGGGGGCCCCCAGGCAGCAGCAGCAGCAGTGGAGTAGGGGGGGAGCCGTTAACAAACTATCACCCGCCCCCCACCCCGGCGTCACGGGGACACGTATTTTTGTTATTTTTTTCCCCCGCTCGCGGATGGGTGACATATCCCCCCAAGTCAGTGGTTCCGCCGCTCTACTGTATATTACGCAAATACACGCAGTTTCCACTTTTGAAAACGTATCGTCAGCTCCGCAGCCAACACCGTTGGGAACCGGCGACGTCAGGAGGAGAGGAGCGCTTTGGGGGCGGCGGGGTGGTTTTTGTTGAGTGAGGCCGGTAGGACGACGATGACGACGATCGTGAAACCACATTCCAGCTTTTTACTCTTCGCTGTAGATTAGGGGGGGTGGGGGGCAAAGCAGGGGGGAGGGGGGGAGGTGCCACCGAGGGTAAGCGGGGAGGGGGGGGGCTCACTGATGGTGGGAGAGAAGAGAGACGAATCGGTCAGCTGGGGGGCGGCAGGTTGGCAGGATTGATTAGATTACACGCTGGACTGTCGGAGGGGTTCTCTGCAGAATGGGTCCGACTGTGGGGGTGCTGGTTGTGACCCCCCCCCCCATCCCAGATCACTCGTGGGCTGTGCGCGTGCGACGTTGCTCGCCGGATGGGGGGGGGGGGGGCGGGGGTTCGCTTTGACGTTTGGTTCTTCGTCGCTTTCGCGGCCCCAATCTTCAAAGCGATGGAGCGTGTGTCCCCCCCGTGGGGAAAGCAACCGGCCGCGGTAGAGTTGTGTGCCGTCGCGTCTCTGTTCGTCATCGCTGGTGGGCGGGGGAGGTGGGGTGGGCGTGATTTTTGTTTAACCGGGTGAGATGTTGGGGGGGTGGGATATCGTCTCTTTGTTTGGCAAGTGACCTGGATCTACCGAAGTGACAAACCTTCAGGTTTTACACGGAGACGAAGTTTGCCCTCCCTTTTTTTTAAAATGGAATTTCCGGCCCAAGATGCACCGCGAAATGCGGTCTCTCCATCGTTTGAAATGAAATCTATCGGCGTAAGCGGCTCACCGCCGCCTCCTGGATTATGGCTTTTTGTTGCCACGTGTTCGCGCAAGATATGATTGTAGGGTTTCCACAAACCCAGCATGTTACAGTATCATCACACNTGTGTGTGTGTGGATGGGAATGGTCGACTCTTGCGCGCGTGCGCACACACATCACTGCATGTGCCGTGAGCCTAAGAATCCGTTTCAATCGGCGGATCTGTCACGTGTCTATTTACACGGGGTTGCACAGCAACCTGGATATAATCAGAAAGTTTTGAGTTGCGCATCTTAAATAACCCCGCCCACTCAGTCTCGGGGACTTCCAGGAGGAGGGGAAGGGGTTCTTCGTAGGAGAAGTTTGGCCAATATCAGGAGAGTGGACGCGACTGACGTCCCCGTTTTTAGGCCTACCCACTGCGAAACGGCCTTCACCCGTCGCGTCACCGCGAGCATCTTTGCCGCACTAATTGGGGTACTCGAGGGAGAGGGGGGGGGATTCGTCGAGCTGGCAACAACAGCGCTGCATTTCTCATTTTAACGTCGCACTCTGTGACCGGCTTCCCCTCCGTGTGCCCGTGTGGACGCACGGTTTTTGGATCATACTCGGCAAGGGATTGTGTTGGGGGGGGGGGGGGTGAGGGGATCAGCACCAAAGGTAAATTTTGAAGTTCCGATTTGGCCCAGGAAAGGCTTCCCCCCCCACCCCCGGAGAGAGGGTGGCGCTTGTAACGAGTGACAGCCGTGCTGGCGAGGTTGGAGTCGCGACGAGGCAGCGAGGCGTTTGCGAGTTGAGAGAGAGGGGTCACTTTTGCCGACGCTGCGTCGTCCGCACACCGCGCCGGCTCCGAGCGGGCGTTGAAATTCCTCCTTTGATGTTGGCCGTCACGTTAACCCGATAACTTTTTTGTGTTTTCCTTTTTTGGGTATTTTTATTTCGTGGCTTTTGTACCGGTCGTAATTTTCCGTTCGCCAAGGCACGTGCCACAAAAACCAAACTCCCGAGAGTGTCTTAAGTTTATTGTTGCCTGCAATGTTTGTTGTTTATCTTTTCATCGGGGGTTTTCTCGCCTTCATTTTCTTGTTCTTTTTTGTAAACCGCAGCCGTTCATCTGAAATGCGTTTTGATTTCTCGTCACCAAAATCGCCTGCGAGTCGAGGTGGGCCAACATGCGCTTTGCGGTCGCCACCCTGAAGCAGAAAATTCCAGCCGCGGACCACTTTGTTGTTTTTTTTCCCCCCGGGCAGACTGTAAACGCCGTCGCGCTACCTTTTAACTCATGACGGTCGTGATAATAACGACAATTAAAAAATATATATATCGCGCTGTGACATGGCGAGCAAATTTTTCAAGGGCGCTGAACAAACGACCAATAAACGTTCAACCTTCGTCTTTAGTCCCGCCGCAGAGTGACAACGCAGGGTTATGGCTTCACTCGTGGATGGCCGACAAGGTGAGTTGCGGTGTCGATTGACTGCAGTTGGCCCGGCACAGCTTGGTCACAGCTTGGTCACAGCTTGGTCACCGCTTGGTCACAGCTTGGTCACCGCTTGGTCACAGCTTGGTCACCGCTTGGTCACACGGTTATCGACGGCTCCTGGCCCGCCGGGCCGGCAAGGGTAAAGCCACCACGCTCGCCCAACATCGGTTTGAGANCCCCCCCCCCTCTCTTGCAGCCGCGCTGTAACAATGCTGCCTTCAGGGGTGTTCCCCCCCCCCCTTCTAAAGAGAAGACGCTAGGGACGAGTGCGTCTGGCAGAGGCCGGCATTTTCTGCTCCTGTAGCGCCGAGACGGACCACACGCCGTCCCGCGTGCGGCGTTGTTTGCGCGCCCCGGTGTTACGCCGCGTCCACGCCTCTCGGTGTCCCGCCACCGACCCACGTGTACATATGCACCGCTCGNCCCCCCCCCCACAGGTGCCAGCCACAACAGAGCGTGGTGGAGAGCGAGAGAGCCCCCCCTCCCCAGAGTCGCACGCCACCAAGAACCGGTGATTTTGCGCTCACGACGACGCTGATGATCACTGCTACTCGTATATAGGTTAAACACCACGCGGTGACGGGTTCATGGGGCACGGGGTGCATTTTTGCTT
Source organism: Lethenteron camtschaticum (assembly GCA_018977245.1). Lineage (NCBI taxonomy): Eukaryota > Metazoa > Chordata > Hyperoartia > Petromyzontiformes > Petromyzontidae > Lethenteron > Lethenteron camtschaticum. The sequence goes on from MU249596.1 coordinate 10,574,765, forward strand.
TTGGTAGAATAATTACCATTCGATTATTGTTACTGTGACGGATTTTAACTGTAAAATATATCGACTCGATTCCTTCTCTCTATTTTGTTTTGTTATTGCGGTATCTCTCTTGGTAGGCCTTCACAATTATAATTGTGATTTTTACCGTCGTTTTTTTATGTTCGCAAAAATGTTGGGCCGGTTCACAGGGCCTGCCTCGTTCACCTGTCGTAACAATAACGCTCCGGTTATTACTTTAACCCAGGTGAAGGGGACTTCTGACCCGCCGAGGTCGTCACGATGATCCTGTCTTGAGGGTTCCTGCTCTTTTATTGGGGGGAGGGGCGGGGTTGAATGTGTGGCCAAGTTTTTTAATTGACGTGCAGCTCTGGTGTGGGGAAATTTTTTTTTTCTGTTGGCATCATAAGGGATGAGTTTAACGCCGGTCCTCACCCTCCCCCCTCCTTTTTACATTTGGAATTTGCCTTCGTTTTTCAACGGAGCTTTTAAACTTAAGTGACGTAAAACTTTAAACCCCACTGTGTAGACGATATTTAATAATCCCTAAGTGCGCTTTTACAACATCTCTTTTATTGGAGGAAGCCGGAGAACCCCGGCAACATTAAGAAGGGAAACGCTCAAAAGATTGCCCCACCGCCCCCTTCACGCATCACCACCCAGCACGACACGTGGCAGGGGAGGGAGTTGGGGAGGGGTCTTATCCCTCCCCCTCCATCCCCACTCGTGCTGCTGGACGGGAGGTGATGGGGTTGGTGATGTCATCGAGGTAATCCGAGCTGGGGGTGGCCTGGGAGGGCGAGCGGAGTGACGTCGTCGTCCCAGGGTTGCGGTGTCCCATCTGGCTGCAGGGTGGGGCGCGAGTTGTGGCCGAGCAATCTTCCCCGCTTTGCTTTGGGTTGGGCGAGCCGCCTCCTGGCGGTGGTGGGTGGTTGTGATCTTCACACGCAACATTTGTGCGGCATATTGTACGGAAGGAATTCGATAAAATTGCACCCTGTCAGCAGTTACGTTTGGCAAATAACATCGCAGACACTGATGGGGGACTCCGAGTATGCGAAGCCAACCAATTTACAGATTCCTTTTTAAAGGCTATCTTGGTCCTCCCCGATGGTCCCATTGCGATGATTGCAAGTTATCCGCGGCCGATATGCCCTTGGTGATTGTTCTATTCTTTGGGCTGATGTCGTGAACAAAACCCGTATGAATGACGCCAACAGAAAGAGAAACCGATAGAAGCCAAACGACGGGAGTTAAATAAAACTGAGCTGCAAAGAATCGATTTTTCCCCTATCCAATCGTCAACCGAGAATCGTGAAATCTTAATCTCTCATGGGAAGGAGGTGGGTGGGTGCGGGCAGTTGCCAAGTCATTGCCAGACCCTGACGGGGGTTGTCAACGTCCCGTGATATTCCGTGTCCAGATTGTTGTATTTTGTTTTGTGCACACACACGCACACCTGTGGTGCCTGCCTTGGATCGCCGATGTCCTGTTGTACCCCCCCCCCCCAGCTATTTCTGTTGTCCATAGAAACCCCTTCATTAAAACTTCCAACAGCTGCCCTCCCTCCATCCCTCCCTTGCCTACCCCGAGTTTGCTCCGCCTGCCGTTCCTCCTCCCCAGCACCGTTACGGGTTGTGGTGGTGCAACGGGGACACGGAGAGAATGTGGTGATGGTCGTGGTGGAGGTGGAGTGCCCGGTCCGTAGTGTGCTGTAAAGTGCCACAACTCGGAGGAATTATTTACCAGAGTTGAGATCGGTGGGGGTTCGTTTCGTTTAAATGGACACATGGGGGTGAGGGGGGGGGGCGAATGAAACACGTGTTGTCTGGATGATGCGAACAGCTCTTACAACTCTCGTCTCAAACCCGTTGAACGCTGTTCCCTGCACACAACGCAGACTTGAAGTGACCCGTGGTGATGTTTTTGGCGTGTTAGGGTTGTCCAGCGGGTTGGGTCGTCACCCGGTGGTGTTTTTTTTACCGTTCTACCGATCGGTAACGATCAACCCCCCCCCCCCCAAAACCATCCCCAGAATCAACGTTCTCACGTTCAAAAAGATGATAAAGATGGACACGAACCTCCCCGTTTTTAAAAAAAGTAAACTTTGAAAAGGAAACCATTTAACGACGCTCAAGACAATTAAAACAATTTTAATCAAAAAAAATCTTTAAAAGACAAAACTTAATCGCCTAAAAGAAGAATAACTCGTGATTTATTGCAGGTTTTTATAAATATATGAATATAATCGACTTTTTAACGTAGCTTTTTGGTGTGTACTGTAGAAGCGGTCTGAGTGTGTGGCTGGCTTCTGGTTGAGTGGGCACCCTCCCGACCCCGCCGCCTCCCCCTACCCCCCATGTTCGCTTTAAAACTAAAAAAAAAATGCCTTTTTCATTTCGCTGGGAACGTCGCTCGGTTCTGTTTCCTCGCGCTTCCGTCTCGCTCTGTAAAACGGAACAATGTGCGTTAACGGCTACGGACTCTCGTGTCTCTTTATTTCTGATTTTATTTCACCCTCTTGGGGTTTTTCTGACCGCACAACCGAGCCAGGCGCGGGTCGGGAGGCACCCACTTGGTGGTTTTTGTTGTTTCCCCACTGCCTGGAGCCGTGCCGTGCGCCTACCACGCAACGCAATTGATGAGTCGAGTCGTGGGTAAAAGTCCAACGTGAAACCGACACCGACCTACGACCGAAAATATTTGCGCCCCCCGCTACTCTGGCCCTGCTTGGCCCCCCAAGCCAAATTCAGATGTTTTGCGAGGCCTCAGTTTCACGGCTTGGTTCTGGCTCGGCTCGACAAAATAGCCAGTGGAAAAACCACCCCCGTGCTCGGATGTGCCATGGTAAAGAAGAGGTGTTTGTGATGATAGGTGGGGTGGGCTTTGGAGTCCCACAGTCCGCTTTGTGGGTCCTGTGCCTTGTTGTGCATGGATTCAGTTTCACTTTGGTCTTCACGGTCTGCCGCCTCAACATTTTACTCTCGGTGGTATTTACATTTTGGAGAAGATGAGTTCCGTTTTTGTCTCGATACTAAAATAGCTGTGGTCCCGTCCCTCCTCACACAATCGCCGCCTCACCCCTGCTCACGAACTCTCTCGCCTACGCCTCCCCAACCCATGTGGTTTATATTGGTGCTCAGCTTTCTCTCATTTTGGACACCAGACGTTTTAATCTTTCAGCTGCAAAAGCCCCGATGGGCTGTGAAGCTCTTCTATCACACGTCCCAAACCCCCGTGCCATCCCAAGATGATTGATAACAATGGCCTTTATACCCAGGAAGCTTCCTAGAGTATCCACGTTGCTTGCTTGAGGAGGGTCCTGCATTCAGAGTGTTTGAGTATCCACAGAAACCTCACCGTGCAGACGTAGGATGGATAAACACTCAAGGTCTTCGCGGATAATCTCGTGAGCTCGTTTGCGTTTTACCTTCCATTTGGCTAGCCACTTTCGCCCCGTGGAGTTGCGAGTATCACAGCTCTTGCCTCCTGAAGCGATGACTCGCGCACCCACCAACCTGACGACGGTGACGATGGTTGTGATGAGGTCCACGGACCTGTTTGATCTCACCGTGCCCCCCCCCCTTGCCTCGTGGCAGCCGTCGATCTAAATCCGCCCCGCGATCCTTCGGTGCACACTCGACTCCGAAACCCGTCTCTCCATCCACACGCTCTTCCCGTCGCACGCACCGCGTCTCTCACTTTGCTCTGCGTCCTCGCTCGCCCAGCCTCCCCCCTGCTCTCCCCTCTCCTGACCACCCCATCCCCCCCCACCACCCTCCAGGGGAGTGGCCGTGTGCGGTAGCGTGCAGTGTCGCCGTTGTTATTTAAATAAGAAACTAAAATGATGTAATAAAGCCATTTCACATGAGCGCGCCGTCTCCGTGCATATGCCCTTATTCTGTCAATGCGCAAAACAAATATTCGAGCGTTGGCGACGGAGCTTTCCTATATCCGCTTTGAACCTCTTTCGCGCCGTACGTCGCCAACGGCGCCGATCGGAGGTGCGGCCAACGCCTGAGAATGTGGCTGTAATTTCCCAGTGAAATCGGCGCTGAGAGAAACGGCCCACGGGAGTGGATATGATCGAGCTACCCCTGAAAGGCCCCATCAAGTGATTTCCCCCCCCCCCCTTCGTGCACACGGAGGGCATCGCTTGACCGCTGCCCTGCGCGTGACGGCAAGACTCGTCGCGTGACCGTCAGTCCCGTACGTTCATTCTTGGAGATGGAATTCTGTAAACGTTTAAGTTGCAAAGTCGGGTTATTCCAGTTGTGTTCGTGCAGTTATTGGCGATCGGGCCGAGACCCATCAAACCTGCTCCACCACCGCGCGTGAGACCCGCTGTAAATCGCGGGCGGCCGATTGCCTGCGGAACTATAACAGCCACAGCTGATCAACCTAACGCAGTCGTGATGCACTTCCGCCAAATAGTTTGTTCTTGTAATTATCGACACCCGCACTGAACCCTGCCCCACCCCCCAGCACCGGGTTGCCCCCCCCCCCAGCACCCCCTCCCCTCAAGGGATCGACACCCAAACTTGCACAAGAAAGTCTTATCCCTTTATTCGTAACGTCCAAGCAGCNGGGGGGGGGGGCAGCGGGGGGGGGGGCAGCGGGGGGGGGGGGGGCAGCGCGCGTCTGCCATAACGCGGTGGTCGTGCCCAGCGACGAAGGAGATTGAGCCGGGAGTGGTGGCAGGGCGCGTCGCCAGAGAACCGACGACACACGCGAGATGTGACGGCGTTGACTCCAGGGTGGAGACGGAGACGAGCGGGAAGACATCGTAGAATTCGGAGGCGGCGACTGGACACGAGCAGCTGGGGAAAGCGANGGGGGGGGGTACTGGCTGGCAGCCAGAATCCACATGTCGAGTGTTAAGAAGGCTGAGCGGGAGGAGGCACGGAGATTTCAGTTGCCAGCCGTTTCTGGCTCTATCCTCGGGTTTGAGCTTCGGGGCCGAGTCTTCGTGGTTTGTTCCACTGCGTCACTTTGGCATTCCCTCCCGTCATCTGTTTTCCCAAGTTCTCACAACTTTGCTCAATTCAAGAAACGTGTACAACTATTGTTAGATCCATCGCAGTGCCACGTGAACAGTGCTGTATGCTGCCGCCAGCCTGCTAGCTTGGGGCCTGTGCACCGTCACCATAATTATTTATTAAAAACACGCCCTGGTTTGACTGAAGGTCCCAATTTCAAAGTCTGTCCCAAAGTTTTGTAAAAATCTGAATTTTGTCCCTGGCTTAAAACAGTGGCTTCATGGTCAACTCGTGACGGTGAGGGAAAGGCGGGGCTACCTGAGTAGTGGGTGGGGCCTCTGAGCTGTGGGCTGCACCATTGGCAAAGCCACCTGCTCGTGCTGGTGGTGGCTGAGTGGGCGTGACGATGTAAAAGTGGGCAGGGCTGGTTGAGGGTGGGCTGCCAGCTCATTGTTACGCCTCTTATTTTCCACTGGCACACTCGAGCCGAGCCAGCACAGGACCCTCACGTACTACGGAGTGGTTTTCTCCACTGGCTGTTTGCCGAGCCCAGTGGGAACCAAACCGTGCCGCGCTGCTGGCCTCATAAGAAGAAGACGTCTGAATCTGGCTCGGTGGGGTGGAGGGAGGGGCAAGCAGGGCCACGCAGGGCCACGCAGGGCCAAGGGTGGGACTGACGACTCGTGGCGTCGGGCGGGACACGGACCCGGCCGTGAGGTGGGGAATGGCTCCCGGCGCGTCCCGGTTGAGCCTCCCAGGATCGCGGGATCTTAGGGGTCGACGAAGCTGACGGCGATGTAGCGCGTGCCGCTCGTGGTGGGCAGCCCCTCGTGCAGGTGCGTGAGCCGGCCCGGGTGCATGAGCGCCCAGCCCTTGCGGGGGTCCGTGATGGAGCACTCCTGCCGGGCAAACCGGCACCCGCCACCCTGCGGCACCGCGGGGGACATGAGATGGAGACATCGGGAGAGATGTTGAGGTGAGGGAGGCATGAAAGGGGAAACCCAGAGGGACAATAGACACGAGACGTGGGGAGACCAGGAGACCCCAGGGTGTGGTGTTGGCAGTCGCCGTGTGGTGCAGGTGTGGTGCAGGTGTGGTGGAGGTGTGGTGGAGGCGCGGTACCTCGTAGTCGACCCCGGCGGTGTTCAGGGCGACGTTGATGGTGTAGGTGGACGCGTCATGGTGTGGCCGTAGGAACGGCTGACGATCGGGGCGATAGCGAACCACGAAGCTCAGCACGCTCAGGGACTGCATTCAAAAGAGCGACACCACGGCTTGTGATCATCAGCAGGGTTGCAGCCCTGCTACCGCAATGGCCACTGCTACGTTACCAATCATCACGCCTGTCTTTTTCTGACCGGACTTAAGTTTAGAGTGGCCCGATATATTTCCGTAACGACTGTTGTATTAATACTGACGTATTCGCTCTTCTTAGAGAGCATCGGTGTGGAGGTGCCCTAATACACTGAGCAATGACTGTATCATTACTGGCTTCCCCATTGCTATAGCTCATCAGTGCAGCATGCCCCTCCTAGCCACACACAGCTGGGCTATTACTGGCTTCCCCATCGCTATAGCTCATCAGTGCAGCATGCCCCTCCTAGCCACACACAGCTGGGCTATTCTGGCTTCCCCATCGCTATAGCTCATCAGTGCAGCATGCCCCTCCTAGCCACACACAGCTGGGCTATTCCTGGCTTCCCCATTGCTATATCTCATCAGTGCAGCATGCCCCTCCTAGCCACACACAGCTGGGCTATTCCTGGCTTCACCATTGCTATATCTCATCAGTGCAGCATGCCCCTCCGTCCTCCCCGCGCGGCAACTGTAATGGAAACGCGGCTTTCGGGCGCCTTGGAGCTCATCGGCGTGGTCGCGGGTCTCGCCTCGGTCACGTAGCCCTTGTACATCTTCTCGACCACGGGCTTGATGAAGCGGCGCAGGAAGGCGAGCCACTGGTCGTGGAAGCCGATCTGCCCCATGTGGATGTCGTCGGTGGGCACGCTCTCGTAGCCGCCCACGCGTTTGTCCTGCAACAACAACAACAACAACGTCATCGTGGTGGTGGTGCGGTGGTTGTGAGGACGGTGGTGGTTGGGCAGTGGTGATGGTGGCGGTGGGATGGTGGCGTGGTGGTGGTGATGTGGTGGTGGTGATGTGGTGGTGGTTGTGCGGTGGTGTTGGTGGTGCGAGTGACCTCGTGTTTCCCCCCGGACCACTCTCCGTGATTCTCCATCTCCTCGATTATTTGGTCGCACGCGGCGTCCGAGAACAGCGGGAACCAGAACACCTCGTCACACGGCTGCGCACTCGCACAAAGACAAAGAACCCCCGTGTAGCCTCAACAGACTGTTGGGGCAAGTGCTGTTAGCGAGCACCTATAAAGGCCGGCACGGCACACGAGGGAGTGGGTTGCCAGAACCACGGCCGACCGCCTTTGTCTCCCAGTGGCGATGTTTACACACCGCACCAGGTACTCATTTGAGGCTGGGTCGACCTAGGGAGGCACAGGATCGGTTCAGATAATCGTCACTGGTGTTGCCCGTGAGCGGGAATCGAACTCGGTCGCCGGTTTATTGCGCAGCAGGTAGCGCGAACCGCTTCACTGCCGCTCCCCACACACAAACACAGAGCACACTTACCACCACCCACACAGGCACNCCACAGGCACGCACACACACACACACAGACACACCACACAAACACAGAGNCACACCCCCACACAGACCGACACACAGGCACCACACAGACACACCAGACACCACACAGACACACCACCAGACACACACACACAGGCACCACACACAGGCACACAAAGACACCCNCACACAGACAGTAGACCACNCACAGACACACCACACAGACACACCACCAGACACACCACAGGCACACACAACACACACCACAGACACACCACCAGACCACCACACAGACACCACACAGCAAAGACACCNCCACAGGCAGCCACAGACACACCACACAGACACACCCCAGAACNCACACAGCAACATAGACACACACGACACACCACACAACAACACACAGACACACCACACAGACACACTTCACCAGACACACCACACAGACACACCAGACACACCACCGACAACACGCACCTCGCCAGTTCACCTCCCCACCTCACCTTCTCACAATGCTCTGCTGATCTTGTAGTCGCGTGGTTACTTCTCGAGTCCACAGGATACGTCACGTCGTCACCATGTCACCATCGCACCATCAACCTCATCATCATCTGTCATCATCTCGCCATCATTGTCGTGCGTTTTCTAATAACAAATCATACTACCACGTGTCACATCCAGATTACACTCTATCATCCCTCACNCACGGCGTCATGTTAACACGTGACGTGCGGTGAGGCAATGGCTGGGGAGGCACTGGCTGTGTCAGAGCAGATTCAACACGAGGGGGCGGGCCTCACTAGGGGGCTTTAGACACGTCCGTGAAATGTGATAGCTGGAGTTTTCATTGCGGTTTCATGACGAGAAGGAGCCTAAATATCTTATACACATACTGAAATAGTTACCTGGAGTATGGAAGGCGAAGACATTAAATGAGGGGTTACAAAATTAGTGGTGATACTGAGATAGTCGCCGCCTTATTGCCCGCGCTCCATCCAGTTACTGAGGGGTTGCGCAATCAGAGGGAGGCTGACTCGTCGCTGCCTCCTCTCGTCTCTTCCTGCATTTGCAGCGGAGCTCCGCAAATTTAGCGATTTTACGAGAAAATGATTGGAATCGTACAGAAATGACATTTATAATCAGATCATGAAAATGTTCATATTTATTTTATTTTATTATTCTTTTTTTTACTTTCAACAGCTGTTCATTGGAGCGACGTGAGCCTCTGCCTCCGACCGCCGTCCCGGTCCACAGACACCAGCGGTTGAGGCGAGGCCGTTAGCGAGCGCCTACGAAGGCCGGCACGGTGCGTGAGTGGGAGGGGGTAGCGGTGTGGCCGGCAGGGGTTGCGCCTGGCGAGCACTCGCTGCTGGGGGCTGCGGGGCGAGCAGGCACCAGCAGTGACACACGACACCCTTGTAGCCTGCACATTGCCGTGAGCGAGCACCTATGATTATTATTATAACTCGTCAATATTATTACACTATGGAACACGATTTTGTCCCTGGGTATTTTCTAATTTGCATATGCCTCAAAAGTATAGAAAATGGCAATTATTGTTCCCCACAAACTTTACTTTTGTGACCAGGACTTTACGTGAACGAAAGACACAAATGCAGACCACGTTTTCTCATTGAAAATCGGTACAATTCAAAATGTCAATGTCCTGGTCACAAAAGCAAAGTTTGTGGGGTCTAATAGCCGTTTTCTGTACTTTTGAGGCATAACCAATTAGGAAATAACACTTACTACCCAGGAACAAAGAAATATGTTTTTGTTACACAGTGATATCATTGTGACAACCGCGCCCGTTTACCCACGAAGGCAGCATCGAGTCCCAGGACTCTTCTTCAGGGGGGGCCCTGCCGAGTTTTCATCTCCCCCCCCCCCAGGTCAACTCAACCTTAAATCAGTGCTTGGTGCGGTGTGAAAAGAAACGGGAGTACTGGGGAGACAAAGGCGGCCGGGTACGGTCGCTGCCCGCTCCACCGAGGGGACCACTGCGTGAGACCGCGTTCACCCGCGTCTCACCTGCGGGTTCTCCTCCATCTGCCACAGGTCGTTGTGCAGGTGGGTGGTGGTCTGGTTGCCTAGCGACAGCAGGTGTCCAAACTCATGCCTGTTCGTCAGGTGCATGAACACCCCCTGCAGACAACACCCGGACACATCGCCATGGTTACGGAGCAACGACTCGATGATTGTACTCACAAGTGGCGATGGGCTGCAATCCGATTGCGCAAGGAGTCGGCGAGTGTCTGAGGGTGCAGTAGCACGGTGGTTGTGTGGCGGTTGCGCGGCGGTTGCGTGGTGGTTGCGTGGTGGTTGCGCGGTGGTTGTGTGGCGGTTGCGCGGTGTTGCGCGGTGCTTGCGCGGTGGTTGCGTGGTGGTTGCGTGGTGGTTGCGTGGTGGTTGTGTGGCGGTTGCGCGGTGCTTGCGCGGTGGTTGCGTGGTGGTTGCGTGGTGGTTGCGTGGTGGTTGGTGGCGGTTGCGCGGTGTTGGCGGTGTTGGCGGTGGTTGCGTGGTGGTGGTGGTGGTTGGTGTGGTTGTGTGGTGGTGGCGGTGCTTGCGCGGTGCTTGGGGTGGTTGNGTGGTGGTTGNGTGGTGGTGGTGGTGGTTGCGTGTGGTGGCGGCGGTTGGTGTGGTTGGTGGTGGNGGCGTGGTTGCGCGGTGGTTGGCGGTGGTGGGGTGGTTGGCGGTGGTTGTGGTGGTGGTGGTTGTGTGGTGGTTGCGTGGTGNTTGCGTGGTGGTTGCATGGTGGTGGTTGNATGGTGGTGGTTGTGTGGTGGTGGTTGCGTGGTGATTGTGCGGTGGTTGNGTGGTGGTTNGCGGTGGTGGTGGTGGTGGTGGTGGTTGGTGGTGGTTGCGTGGTGGTTGGTGCTGGNTGGTGGTGGTTGTGTGGTGGTGGTTGNGTGGTGTGGTTGTGTGGTGGTGGTGCGTGTGGTGGTNGCGCGGTGGTGGCGGTGGTGGTGGTGGTGCTGGTGGTGGTGGTTGGTGCTGGTGGTGGTGGTGCGTGGTGGTGGTGGTGGTTGTGGTGGNTGNGTGGTGTGGTTGTGTGGTGGTGTTGCGTGGTGGTGTTGCGTGGTGGTGGTGGTGGTGGTGGTGGTGGTGGTGGTGGTGGTGGTGCTGGTTGTGTGGTGGTGGTGGTGGTTGGTGGTGGTGGTGGTTGGTGGTGGTGGTTGNGTGGTGGTGGTGGTGGTTGCGTGGTGGTGGTGGTTGCGTGGTGGTGGTTGCGTGGTGGTGGTGCTGGTTGGTGTGTTGCGTGGTGGTTGCGCAGTGGTTGCGTGGTGGTGGTGGTTGCGTGCTGGTTGCGTGGTGGCGGTGGTTGTGCGGTGGTGTGGTTGCGTGGTGGTGGTGGTTGCGTGCTGGTTGCGTGCTGGTTGCGCGGTGGTTGCGTGGTGGTGGTTGTGTGGTGGTGNTTGCGTGGTGGTTGCGTGGTGGTTGGCGGTGGTTGCGCGGTGGTTGCGTGTGGTGGTGGTTGTGTGTGGTGGTGGTTGTGTGGTGGTGGTTGCGTGGTGGTGGTGGTTGCGTGCTGGNTGCGTGCTGGTGGCGTGTGCGTGGTGGTGGTTGTGTGTGGTGGTGGTGGTGGTGTGGTTGCGCGGTGGTGGTTGTGTGGTGGTTGGGTGGTGGTTGCGTGCTGGTTGCGCGGTGGTTGCGCGGTGGTTGCGCGGTGGTTGCGTGGTGGTTACGCGGTTGCGCAGGTTGTGGAGAAGGCGAGCTCGTGGTCCTGGCTGGGNCCCGGTCCCTGCGAGTAAAGGGGGCGCCCAGGGCCCCCCGCAGCGCGGAGCCGTGCAGCAGGTACACGGCGCTCACGTGCGGAACGCTCCACACGCCCCTGCGAAGACAAAGATCCCCGTGTAGGCTTCGCAGACTGTTGGGGCAAGTGCTGCGAGCCATGCACCTCCAAACACAAAAAATCTGTGGAGGGAGCTGAAGGTTCGAGTTGCCAAACGTCAGCCTCGAAACCTTAATGACTTGGAGAAGATCTGCAAAGAGGAGTGGGACAAAATCCCTCATGAGATGTGTGCAAACCTGGTGGCCAACTACAAGAAACGTCTGACCTCTGTGATTGCCAACAAGGGTTTTGCCACCAAGTACTAAGTCATGTTTTGCAGAGGGGTCAAATACTTATTTCCCTCATTAAAATGCAAATAAATGTATAAAATTTTTGACATGCGTTCTTCTGGATTTTGTTGTTATTCTGTCTCTCACTGTTCAAATAAACCTACCATCATTTCTTTGTCAGTGGGCAAACGTACAAAATCAGCAGGGGATCAAATACTTTTTCCCTCACTGTATGAAGGCCGGCACGGCACACGAGAGGGTGGGTGGCAGCACCACGCCCGGCCGCCTTTGTCTCCCCAGCGCTGATGTTTACGCACCGCACCAGGTACACATTTTAAGGCTGAATCAACCCAGAGGAGGCCCAGGACTTGTTAGAAGTGGTCACCCACCCCTCGGAGCTGTGCCGTGCCGCCCTTCAATTCCCGCTCGCAGACCACGAGCCGCGGCGAATATTCAAACCGGTCCAGGGCCTCCGCTACTTGTACGTACGTGGAGAACTTCTTTCGCACCTTACGCAGCAACCGTGCTAATGGGAGGCGCAGGGGAAGGACAACAAACTAAACGCAAAAACAGAAGTTGTGCGCTGAGCGACGAACCTGGCGACCCGGGTTAGATTCACGCTAATTGGCCAACACCAGTGATGATTATCTGAACCGATCCTGGGCCTCCTCTAGGTCGACTCAGCCTCTAATGAGTGTGTAAACATCGCCACTGGGAGACAAAGGCGGCCGGGCTCACAGCACTTGCCCCAACAGCCTGTTGAGGCTATGCGGGGGTAGGGGGGGGAGTCTGTGCGTGTGTGAGCATGTGGTTGTGTGTGAGCGTGTGCGCGTGTGTGCGTGTGTGAGCGAGTACGTGAGCGTGTGAGTGAGCGCGTGTGAGCGAGTGAGTGTGTGTGAATGTGAGCGTGTGAGCCTAGGAGTGTGTGAGTGTGTGCGCGTGTGAGCGAGTACGTGAGTGTGTGAGTGTGAGCGCGTGCGAGTGTGCGTGTAAGTGTGTACATGTGTGAGCGTGTGAATGTGTGCGTGTGAGCGCACACTCTGCGTCCGGCCACGATGTCCACGTAGTCCTCGGAGCGAGCGTAGAAGCCGTCCTCGCCGCGAGCCCCCCAGAAGTTGGACCACAGCTTCCCCGGGCGGGACACGAGGGGGCCAGCACCTTCCTGCGCCCACGAAGACAAAGNCCCCCCCCCCCCACTCCTTTAACGGCCCAGCAGCGACGTTTAACACCACTCCCCCACCAGGTGCGCATTTGAGGCCGAATCGAACCAGGGAAGACCTCGGACCTGTTCAGGTGAACTCGGCTTCGTAGCGCAGTGCGCTCGCTCGCCGATGCACCACCGCTCCCACGGCACGACAAAGCCTTAGGGCCGTCCATAAATGACGTCACGCGATTTTGGACGATTTTTTACCCCCCCCCTCGTCACACGGCGTCACAAAAAGTCAGACCCCCCCCTCAAATATGACGTCACGAAGCTCTGCCCACCCCCCCCCCAAATAAAACATGCTTCAAATCGCTTTAAACTATTGTCATTGTAGTGCGTATTTAATGTGCCGCTGCACTCTGCACGGCGAGTTGGCACACTAGGGGCACAGGCGGTGCATCAGCCAGTCATCTCAGTCAGTCGACCCGTGGCACCTGCTGGGTCTGCCCCGTGACCTCCTGCCAGCGGGCGTTCGACACTTCACGTGGCCTGAAAAGTACACCTAGCCTGGCACAGGCACCGTGGTGACGTTACTGCCACTTAGTAGCGAATGGCGGTTGTTGTTGTGCGTGGTGGGGAGCGGTGGTGTAGCGGTTAGCGCGCTGCCTGACGGACCAAGCAACCCGAGTTCGATTCCTGCCCATGGCCACCAACGTCAGTGACGATTATCTGAACCGGTCCCTAGGTCGACTCGGCCTCAAATGAGTGCCTGGGGCGATGAGGGCGTGGTGCTGGTCACTCACCCCCTCGTGCGCCGTCCCGGCCATTGCAAGGTGCTCTCTTCACAGCACTCGTCATCAGTAGCACAATCAGAACCATCACGGCCACCAGCATCAACAGCAGCAGCATCAGCAGCAGCAGCAGCATCAGCAGCATCAGCAGCATCAGCAGCAGCATCAGCAGCAGCAGCAGCATCAGCAGCATCAGCAGCAGCATCAGCAGCATCATCAGTGTCAGTGGGGCAGCAGTCGTGTCGTCATCATCATCATCATCGGCACCAAACGTCTGTAGAGCCTACACGGGGGACCTTTGTCTTTGTGGCGGCCCACACCTGTTCTGCTGGATGAGGAGGCGCAGGGAGTGGCGGTTCGTGAGGGCGACGCCGGCATCCAGACTCAGGTAGAAGTCGCAGCCGGGGTCGTCCCGACACACCGCCCTGCACGCAGAGACAAAGCTCCCCCGTGTCGCCTTCAACTCGACTGTTGGGGCAAGTGCCGTTAGCGAGCTACTGAGGGGAGGCCCATACCGGTTCACATAATCATCACTGAGTGGGAATCGAACTCGGGTTGCCGGGTCCGTAGTGTAGTACGCTGACCGCTACACTACCGCTTCCACAACTCACACTCACTCAAGCACACTCACTCACACTCACGTACACACACTCACGCGCACTCACTCACACTCACGTACACTCACTCACGCACACTCACTCACACTCAGTCACACACTCAATCACACTCACTCACACACTCACTCACACTCACTCACACTCACACTCACTCACGCACACTCACTCACACTCACGTACACTCACTCACGCACACTCACTCACACTCACGCACATTTACTCACTCACACTTACTCANTCACTCACGTACACTCATACACTCACTCACGCACACTCACTCTCACTCACACTCACTCACACTCACACTCACGCACACTCACTCACACTCACACACTCACTCACACACACTCACGCACACTCACTCACGCACTCACGCACACTCACACTCACTCACAATCAATCACACTCACGCACACTCACTGACGCACACTCACGCACACTCACACACACTCACTCACGCACACTCACGCACACACACTCACTCTCACTCACTCACTCACACACACTCACTCACACACACACACTCACTCACACTCACGCACACACACTCACTCTCACTCACTCACACTCACTCACACACACACTCACTCACTGACGCACACTCACGCACACTCACACACACTCACTCACGCACACACACGCACACTCACGCACACTCACACACTCACGCACACTCTGCAGAACAGAGGGAAGAGACCTACAAAGTCTGCACAGAGAGGGCGCCTAGCACCAGAATCGAACCCACGGTCTTCTTCAGCACTGCACTGCCACCCTGCCGGCCGTAATACAAATGCAAGTAATGTTGTTGTTATTGTTGTTGATGTTGCTGATGTTGATGTTGTTGATGTTGTTGATGTTGTTATTGTTGTTGATGTTGTTGTTGTTGATGTTATTGATGATGTTGTTTTTGATATTGTTGTTGATGTTATTGATGATGCTGTTGTTGATGATGCTGCTGTTGATGTTGTTGATGTTGTTGTTGATGTTGTTGTTGATGTTGTTGTTGCTGCTACTCACGCGGCGCTCTCCCTGGCCTCCGAGGGCTAAGGGAAGAGGTCTGGTCCAGGACACGGGCCGACTCAAACTGAGCCCCGTGGTCTGTGAGGAAACGACTCACCTGAGCCTGCTGATGCTTCACCTGCAGGAACAGCACCGTCACCGTCATCGTCATTAGCATCATCAGGAGCGTAATCAGCATCACCACGACCACCAGCATCAGCAGCATCACCGTCGTCACCAGCAGCAGCATTAACAGCAGCATCATCATCGTCGTCATCATCATCAGCAGCATAATCAGCAGCATCACGGCCACCAGCATCAGCAGCATCAGCAGCAGCATCATCGGTGGCAGTGGGGCAGCAGTAGCGTCATCATCATCACCAGCACCATCATCATCACCAGCACCATCATCATCAGCAGCACCATCATCATCACCAGCACCATCATCATCACCATCATCATCAGCAGCACCATCATCATCAGCAGCACCATCATCATCACCAGCACCATCATCAGCAGCACCATCATCATCACCAGCACCACCATCATCACCATCATCATCAGCAGCACCATCACGGCCACCGGCGCCGCCACGGCGGCCCTCACCGTGCAGTGCACGAGCAGCGCGACGCGTGACGCCGGTAGTCCATCGCGAGTATCCGCTGCAGCGCGTCGGGCAAGAAGGGAGCCGGCGTCTCCACGAAGAGGGCCACGAGCACGCGGGGCAGCAGGCGATCCTGGCACCACCACCACCGCCATTGCCACACAGCACCCCAATAATAGACTTACTTTGCCATAGACTTACATTGCCAATAGACTTACTTTGCCCATAGACTTAACATTGCCCATAGACTTACTTTGCCCATAGACTTACATTGCCCATAGACTTACTTTGCCCATAGACTTAACATTGCCCATAGACTTACATTGCCCATAGACTAACATTGCCATATACTTAACATTGCCCATATACTTACATTGCCCATAGACTTACATTGCCCATAGACTTACATTGCCCATAGACTTACATTGCCTATAGACTTACATGCCCATAGACTTACATTGCCCACAAACTTACATTGCCCATAGACTTACATTGCCCATAGACTTACATTGCCCATAGACTTAACATTGCCCATAGACTACATTGCCCATAGACTCACATTGCCCATAGACTTACATTGCCCATAGACTTACATTGCCCATAGACTTACATTGCCCATAGACTACATTGCCCATAGACTTACATTGCCCATAGACTCACATTGCCCATAGACTTACATTGCCCATAGACTTAACATTGCCCATAGACTTACATTGCCCACAGACTTACATTGCCCATAGACTTACATTGCCCATAGATTCACATTGCCCATAGACTAACATTGCCTATAGACTTACATTGCCCACAGACTAACATTGCCCATAGACTTACATTGCCCATAGACTTACATTGCCCATAGACTTACATTGCCCATAGACTAACATTGCCCATAGACTAACATTGCCCATAGACTTACTTGCCCATAGACTACATTGCCCATAGACTTACATTGCCTATAGACTACATTGCCCATATACTAACATTGCCCATAGACTAACATTGCCCATAGACTTACATTGCCCATAGACTTACTTGCCCATAGACTAACATTGCCCATAGACTTACATTGCCCATAGACTAACATTGCCCATAGACTTACATTGCCCATAGACTTACATTGCCCATAGACTTACATTGCCCATAGACTAACATTGCCCATATACTACATTGCCCATAGACTTACATTGCCCATAGACTTACATTGCCCATAGACTTACATTGCCTATAGACTTAACATTGCCCATAGACTTACATTGCCACAGACTTACATTGCCCATAGACTCACATTGCCCATAGACTCACATTGCCCATAGACTTACATTGCCCATAGACTACATTGCCCATAGACTACATTGCCCATAGACTTACATTGCCCATAGACTTACATTGCCCATAGACTTACATTGCCCATAGACTCACATTGCCCATAGACTTACATGCCCATAGACTACATTGCCCATAGACTTACATTGCCCACAGACTTACATTGCCCATAGACTTACATTGCCCATAGATTCACATTGCCCATAGACTAACATTGCCTATAGACTTAACATTGCCCACAGACTAACATTGCCCATAGACTAACATTGCCCATGGACTTACATTGCCCATAGACTTACTTGCCCATAGACTTACATTGCCTATAGACTAACATTGCCCACAGACTAACATTGCCCATAGACTTACATTGCCCATGGACTTACATTGCCCATAGACTTACATTGCCCATAGACTTACATTGCCCATAGACTTACATTGCCCATAGACTTACATTGCCAATAGACTTACATTGCCCACAGACTTAACATTACCCACAGACTTAACATTGCCCATAGACTTAACATTGCCCACAGACTTAACATTGCCATAGACTTAACATTGCCCACAGACTTAACATTGCCCACAGACTTAACATTGCCCATAGACTTNACATTGCCCACAGACTTACATTGCCCATAGACTTAACATTGCCCATAGACTTAACATTGCCCACAGACTTAACATTGCCCATAGACTTAAAATTGCCCACAGACTTAACATTGCCCATAGACTTAACATTGCCCATAGACTTAACATGCCCATAGACTTAACATTGCCCACAGACTTAACATTGCCCATAGACTTAACATTGCCCACAGACTTAATATTGCCCATAGACTTAACATTGCCCATAGACTTAACATTGCCCATTGACTTAACATTTACATAGACTTAACATTGCCCATAGACTTACATTGCCCATAGACTTACATTGCCCATAGACTAACATTGCCTATAGACTTACATTGCCCATTGACTTAACATTTCCAATAGACTTACATTTCCAATAGACTAACATTGCCCGTAGACTTATATTGCCCATAGACTAACATTGCCCATAGACTTACATTGCCCATAGACTTACATTGCCTATAGACTTACATTGCCCATAGACTTAATATTGCCCATAGACTTACATTGCCCATAGACTAACATTGCCCATACCTACCATAATCACCCAGGAATGTCTGTACTTAACCCTCGTGACGTCACTCCACATCGAATAGCCCCCTTATTAATATTCATGATCAGGTGACGTCCTCCAAATGGACCCCCCCCATTAATAATAATTAGCGGCTGACGTCACTCCACATGGGGGGGGGGCGAGGCGCCTCCTCCCCCTCCGCGGCGTCAACTCACAACCCTCACTACAAAGGCAGAACCTTCACGTCACGTGATCTCCGTCACGCTGTTGAGACATCGAAGTAAAAAGGACGTCGTGATGAACAAGGGATTATAACCTTAACATGAAATAATGAAATAAGTCTGTGTCACCGCGTCCTTACAAATTGCACACGAATTGATGCAATGAATATATGACGTCGCGGTCTGAATTTCGCTTTCAAGTTTCAGATTTACTGCAATACACCCGTCCTTGGATGGGCAAAAGGTGAGAAGCCTATAGTCATTGCATCTCTGTGATGGCCATGGAACCCAGTCAGTGTCTCTCTGTAATGGCCATGAAACCCACTGTTCCTCTCTCTCTCTCTAATGCTTTCCATCTGTCCCAGCGATCAGATTCTTGCGGTCGTTGCTGCTGCGCGTCTCTGGTTTCAAACCCCAAAAATTCTACCGCGCAAGTTGTTTTTACTGCACCTGGTCGCCACGTGTGTGCCACGTGTGTGTCTCGTGTGTGCCTGTGTTTGTCTCCCACACAGTGGTGTAGGGAGCGGTGGCCTAGAGGTTAGTGCGCGACGCTACGAACTCGGCGACCCGAGTTCGATTCCCGCTCGAGGCCAACACCAGTGACAAGTATCTAAACCGGTCCTGGGGCTCAAATGAGTACCTGGTGCGATGTCTAAACATCATCACTGGGAGTCAAAGGCCATAGACTCACACACAGACCCATAGACTCACACAGAGATCCATAGACTCACACAGAGAGCCATAGACTCACACAGAGACCCATAGACTCACACAGAGACCCATAGACTCACACAGAGACTCATAGACTCACACAAAGATCCACAGTCTGTTGTCCTTCCCCCGCATCTCTGATTAGGGTGGTTGGCTACGTTACGGTGCAACATTATTTCAACGTACATGCGTACATATTTGAACCTGGGAAATTGATGTCACCCGAGATGGTACCTTCACGTGACATATCAGGTCTGGGCTAATCGATTCAAGAGTTTCTCTGGCTCTACCGGACTGGGGATCGTTGCGAGTAAGCTGTGTCCTCGTAGTCCCGTGCGTGGCTATGTATGTACGTACGCTGAACTTATTTTGCACCGTACGTAGCCGACCGTGTACCGAGCCCCGCGCTGAAACGCCACGTGCAGCACCAGTCTAGTCCTGGCACTGCACAGTGGCGACCGCAGTGTTGCATTGTGGGTTACAGAATTGCTTTGCGATTTTCCAGTGGGTGTCAGCGGTGTTAGTTCTTTTAATCTTTCCTTTATATATATATTTACATCTTCGAATATTCACCATGTGAGACTAGGCTCTAAGAAAAGCTGTCTCGGGTGTGGACCAATCAATTTCAAGGACAGTGCATACATTATCAGAGTTGTGTTTTTTGTTTGCATTCCGACCGCAGGTATTGTGGTCAATGCAAACATGACTCCTTGTAAAAAAAAGGTGTCAGTTTTGTTGCCAGATAAAAAGGGTAAAAACAATTATCATATTAAGATCATTAACATGACGAGCCACTTATGAATTGCCTGTAGTTATATTTGGATGCATTTTCTTGCTGAAATTTGTGCCATTTTTCCCACTGGCACATCCAAGCCGGCGAGCGAGTCCCAACACGGCACCCGGTGTGCGCTCTGTCCACCGGGGCTGTTTGCCGCACCGTGCCGAGCCACCAAAACCGTGCTGCACTTTTAAATCTAAATTAAAAAAACTCAGCGTCACCCACGGTCCCGGAGCGGCTCGGAAGACAAAGGGTCACACATTCACTTCAATCTGGGCTGAGTCTCCCCCAGGTCGGCTCGGCACATAATGCTCCGCGCGTCTGTACCTCCACTCCGGCGGCGAGGTCTCGCTCGTCCTCCAGGCAGGCGCGGCAGCCGCTCTCGTAGGACCACGCGTCCGGGATGTAGTTGCCCAGGTACGTCAGCTGAGCCTGGCCACGCTCACAGGTGGCGGCGGCGGCGGTAATGAGGACGACGCCACGCGGAGTTCGTGACAGAGCTGCCCTCCGCTCACGACACGGAGCGCCTCACGCGCCACGCGCGGCTCGCATCGTACCTCGTACAACCCCGCATCGATTAGCACGCTTGGCTACGTACGGTGCGAAAGAAGTTCTTCGTACGTACATCTCAACACGTAAGACAGGTTTTTTTGGGGGGTTAGATCGCGTAAATATAAAACATATCGCGTAAATATGTTTATATTTACACAATCTAACCCAAAAACACCTGTATTATGGATGATATTGGTCGCTAACGCCTCCTACTGTGTGTTAAACCACCTCAACACACTTCCATAGGGNCCCCCCCCACCACCACCACACCTTTGTCTCACCTTCGTTTGACCGCTGCCGAAGACGACGACGGGCAGGCTGTTGTACTCGATGTTGCGAGCTCGCACGCGGCCCGTCTCGAACTTGAGCACGACCTCGGCTGGAGCACAAACAGACAAAGATCCCCCGCGTAGCCTTCAACAACCGCACTTGCCTCAAAAGCCTGTTGAAGGCACTACGGGGGATCTTTGTATTTGGGGGGCGGTGGCGCAGCGGTTAGCGCGCCGCGCTTCGAACCCGACAAAGCCATCCGGGCGTGGTCCTGGCCACCCACCCTCTCGTAGTGCGCCGTGCCGGCCTTCGTAGGTGCCCGCTAACGGCACTTGCCCCAACAGTCGAGTTGAAGGCGACACGGGGAGCTTTGTCTCTACGTGCAGGGCGGTGTGTCGGGACGACTCCGGCTGCGACTTCTACCTGAGTCTGGATGCCGGCGTCGCCCTCACGAACCGCCACTCCCTGCGCCTCCTCATCCAGCAGAACAGGTGTGAGCCGCCACAAAGACAAAGGTCCCCCGTATAGTCTCTACAGACGTTTGGTGCTGATGATGATGACGACTGCTGCCACTGGTACCGATGATGCTGATGCTGCTGCTACTGATGCTGCTGATGCTGGTGGCCGTGATGGTGCTGTTTGTGCTACCGCTGCGAAGAGAGGACCTGACGAAGGCTGGCACGGCACACGAGGGGATGGTTTGCCAACAACACGCCCGGCCGCCTTTGTCTCCCAGTGGCGATTTTCACACACCGCACCAGGTACTCATTTGAGCCCAGGACCGGTTTAGATACTAGAGAAATCCGATGAGCTATGAAGCTCTGGTGCAGATAATCATCACCCGGGTCGGGAATCGAACTTGGGTCACCGGTTCGGAGCGCAGTGCGCTAACCGCTACACTACCACTCCCCGCAAAGACAAAGATCCCCCATATAGCCTTAACAGACTGTCGGGGCAAGTGCTGTTAGCGAGTAGCACCTATGAAGGCCGGTACGGCACTCGAGACAGTGGGTGGCCAACACCACGCCCGGCCGCCTTTGTCTCCGCAGCGGCGATGTTTACACATCATACCAGGTACTCATTTGAGGCTGAGTCGACCTAGGGGAGACCCAGGACCGGTTCAGGTAAACGTCACTGGCGTTGGCCGTGAGCGGGAATCGAATCCGCGTGGCCGGGTTCGTAATGGAGCGCAATAACCCCTACACTACCACTCCCCACGTACGNACACACATGTACAGACACACACACGTACAGACACACACACGTACAGACACACACACGTACAGACACACACACGTACAGACACACACACGTCCACCGAGTCGCGTGTAGACGCCGCGGTGACGCCGCGTCCCCACGACGACGTACCGACGACCACGTCATTAACCGCACCCCCTGGCCCTGCTTGGCCTCGAGCCAGATTCGGACGTCTCTCCTCGCCAGGCCGACAGTGTTTCGTGGTCGTGGCGCGGCACAGCACGGCGTGGCAAGCAGCGTTAGAGGAAAGCCCCCCACACCGCAAGGACCATCCGTGCTGGCGCGGCTCGGGTGTGCCAGTGGAAAAATGGGCACACCCGTGCCTGGGGTGTCTTTGCATGCCTCTCACCGAGCGAGCCGTGGAGGTTCTGGAAAATTCGGCAGCGGTGATCCAGAGTGATGTTCAGCTGCTCCTGTAACAACACGGAGGACACCGCCATGGGCNGGGGGGGGGCTGCTCGACTGGCACGGGTCGGGCAGCGGTGGCGACGCTGCTCGCGGCTGCCCTGTAATCCAGCGTCGCGAGAGTGGTTGGTGGATCGCCGCGCAAAAAACTCCCGTCCCGTGGGGGTCCAGGGGAGCCCTATACCCTGCCCTGCCAGGAGAAGGCAGCACGGCAAGTGGACCAATCGCCGCCTTGTTTATTCCATCTGTACGGGGATCGAGTGTTGCCCCTTCGCTCGCATGGATTTTCGGTTTCCTCCCACTTGGCTGAAAACATCTTAAAATAAAACCCCCAATGCAGGACCCTCCCGAAAGAATTGTCCTATGACTCGGTGTGGCTTTTCTGGATAAATAAATTATTCTAATTTGTAATTATGAACTCCCACCACGTGGGGTACGCGGCCGGCCGAGGTGGAACGTCCCCGCCGCGCACCTGCCCCGCCGCGCGGCAGCCATCCGGCGGGCAAAACTTTTTTTTCCCAACATCAAACGATAAAGGTACCAAGCCCTGTTGCTGCAACTGCTGCTGCTGCGAGCGCTCTTGACGCTGACCGTGACCGTGCGCTCAAAAGGTCAGGGGTGAGAGTGCGGAGTGCGCGGGGCGCACCCTGAGCTCCGGGTCGAGGTAGACGCGCGTGTAGAAGGTCTTCTCGTCGGTGGCGGTGGCGCCGTCCCACAGAGCGAGCAGCTCCCGCACGGCCGCGCCCGTGCCCACCAGCCCTGCCCACGGCGCACACACAGTAAGTGTCAGCGGCACCACCATCAAACATCGCCACGGATTCGTTCACANTGCTGCTGACCCTCGGCAACACGACGCAACAGCGGCTGCCGCTGTTCGCCACTCGGAGGCGGTGACTTCACCTCACCGCTGGTGCCAGGCTCGGTGAAGTGTGGAAGGATCGCTGCTCGCAGGAGGTCACGGGACAGACCCAGTTGGCTGACTGCGATGGGTGGCAGATGCACCACCTGTGCTCCCCATTGTGCCAACTTGCTACGTTTTATCCGCCCGGCGCTCCGCTCGTTGTTGTGAGCGTCGCTCCTCCGCCCTCCGCTGTTGTTGGTGGGCGACTCCCTCCAACTGCCCAGCAGCAGAAGCAGCGTCCTTCACGAACCTCCTCCACAGAGGTCGACCTTGACACCGCTGGTACCGGCAAGTTCACTCAGCTCCACATCCTCCCGTACCGCATCAGCTCCATCGTGCGGGCACGCCGGGGCCGGGCTCCACGAAGCAGAGCGGCTTCGGCTCGGCGGTGGGGCCCGAGCGGTTGGAATAGAGCCGGGTGTGGGAGGTGTTAGCGAGCGCCTCTTGAACACGCACCGCCGTGGCTGAGGAAGCGCTTGCCGTGCCGAACGGCCGGGTAGTGGTCCCGCAGACCCTGGCCCGGCTGTCCCTGGCCCGGCCAAGCGAAGGCCTCGGCGGCGAAGACGAGCCGGTGGCGAGCCTGGCGGAACTTCGCCTGCAGCTCCGCCGGCCCGCTCGCCAGCAGCACGTCATGGGCGCTGTCAGCAGTACGCACAGCAGCACACAGCACACACACAGCACACACACAGCACACACACAGCAAACACACAGCACACACACAGCACAAACACAGCACATCATTGGCGCTGTCAGCAGTACACACAGCACGCACACAGCACACACACAGCACATCATGGGCGCTGTCAGCTGTCGCACAGNACACACACAGCACACACAGCACACACACAGCACGTCATGGGCGCTATCAGCAGTACACACAGCACATACACAGCACACACACAGCACATCATGGGCGCTATCAGCAGTACACACAGCACACACACAGCACACACACAGCACAAACACAGCACACACAGCACNCACACAGCACATACACAGCACAAACACAGCACNCACACAGCNAAACACACAGCACACACACAGCACATCATGGATGCTATCAGCAGTACACACAGCACGCACACAGCACACACACAGCACATCATAGATGCTGTCAACAGTACACACAGCACAAACACAGCACACACACACACACACAGCACGTCATGGTCACTGTCAGCAGTACACACAGTACAGACACAGNACACACACAGCACGTCGTGGTCTCTGTCAGCGGGACACACACAGTACAGATATAGTACAGACACAGACAGGCCACACGCATCCACACCTGCTCACATCCCTCCTCACACCTCTTCACACCTCTTCACACCTCCTCACACCTGCTCACACCTGCTCACACCTCTTCACACCTCCTCACACCTCCTCACACCTCCTCACACCTCTTCACACCTCTTCACACCTCCTCACACCTGCTCACACCTGCTCGCACCTGCTCATGACGACGACGACCGAGTCCTCCCCAGGTGCCGCAGGTCGCCCTGCAGCTCCGCCTGGAGGAGCGGCAGCGTGAGGCCTCCACCCAGAGGCGCCTCCGACTCCACACCCAGCACCTGCGGGGGCGGTGCGGGGTAGCGACAGCGCTGAGTGCGCAGGCGGTGCAACTGCGCTCGGCCTCATGGGCTGGAGGGCGGGGGCGGAGTTGTTATACAGAGCGCGTTGTATAGTTACAACGCGGTTTAAAAGGCGTGAAATGCAAACCGAGTGGTTTCGATGGCAGGGGCAGTGCAATCTTCCAGGGAGTGAGTGACCGCTACAGAGGGCACGGGGGGGGGGGGTCACGGAAGGGCTAAAGGGGAGGGACGGGAAGGGGTGGAGGGTTCGAGCGAGGGAGGTGAAGAGGAAGGGGACGGGCTTTAATAGAGGAACGGGAGGAGGTAAATGAGGAGGGGGGGGGGTGATTAATTAATTGAACCAGGGACCCATGCCAACCGCGAGAGACCAGGATGGTTGTGCAGGTGAGTGTGCAGGGAAATTCACAGGTGAGCGTGCAGGCGAGCGTGCAGATATGCAAACCAATGAAGCGCCCGTGTCCATCAAGTCACACGTGCACTTCACACAGGTGTGTGTGTGCGTGTGTGCGTGTGCGTGNTGCTGGCCACCCACCCCTCGTGTACCGTTCCGGCCTTCATAGGTGCTCGCTAACAGCACTTGTCCCTGTCTGTGCTACACGGGGATCTTTGTGTGCGTGTGTGTGCGTGTGTGTGTGCGTGTGTGCGTGTGCGCGTGTGTGTGTGTGCGTGTGTGTGTGCGTGTGTGTGCNTGTGTGTGTGTGTGTGTGTGTGTGTGTGTGTGCGTGTTGCGTGAAATGCGTGTGTGCGTGTGTGTGTGCGTGTGTGTGCGTGTGCGTGTGTGTGTGCGTGTGTGTGCGTGTGTGTGTGCGTGTGTGCGTGTGTGTGTGTGCGCGTGTGTGTGTGCGTGTNTGCGCGTGTGTGTGTGTGTGCGTATGTGCGCGTGTGTGCGTGTGTGTGTGCGTGTGTGAGCGCGCGCGCGGGAGCGGTGGCGCAGTGGTTAGTGCACTGCGCTACAGAACTGGTGTCGACCCGGGTCCGCGGCCATCTGAACACAAAACCCGTGCCTCTCTTAGGTCGACTCAGCCTCAAAAGCGAGTACCTGGTGTCAGCGCGTGAAACACATCACACCGCTGGGGAGACGGCGGCGGGCCGGGCGCGGTGTTGACCACCCACAGCACTTGCCCCAACGGCCTGCCGAAGGCTACCGGGGGATCTTTGTGTGCCCAGGTGCGCGGCCGCACCTTGACGGTGTAGTTGAAGTGCCGCGCGCTGCGCAGGAACCGCTGGAACGCGTCGGTGTCACGCGGAGCCGCGGTGAGCAGGTAAACCTCCCCCGCCTCACCTGTATTGGGGGGGGGGGGTCAGAGACACTCGCAAATCATCGTCAATCGTCGCCGTCACCGTCATCATTCGGAGGGTGGCGGTGGCGGCTGCGCACGTGGCGGCTGCCTACCCCGGACTGTGGAGGCAGCAGCGAGGGTTGGTGGATCACCGCGCGAATGCTTCCTGTGGCGCGAGCGTCGAGGAGCCGAGCCCTGGCTCACCACCAGAAGGTGGTGCGAGGAAGAGTGGACTAATCTCCATCTGTTCGATCTTATTTTCCATCCGTCTCTCTGGGTCTCTGTGTTACCCTGTGGGTTTCCGTGGATATATGGGTTTCTGTGTGAGTCTATGGGTCTCTGTGTAAGTCAATAGGTTTCTGTGTGAGTGTATGGGTCAATGTGTGAGTCTATGAGTCTGTGTAAGTCTATGGGTCTCTGCCTGATTCTATGGGTCTCTATGCAAGTCAGCGGGTATCTGTGTGAGTCTGTGGGTCTTTGTCTGAGTATATGGGTCTCTGTGTAAGTCTATGGGTCTCTGTGTAAGGAGTGACCTATGCAAGTCTATGGGTCTCTGTGCAAGTCTATGGGTCTCTATGTAAGGAGTGACCTATGCAAGTCTATGGGTCTCTGTGTAAGTCTATGGGTCTCTGTGTAAGTCTATGGGTATCTGTGTAAGTAGGGTCCTGTGTAAGTCTATGGGTCTCTGTGTAAGTCTATGGGTCTCTGTGTAAGTCTATGGGTCTCTNTGTAAGGAGTTAAGTCTATGGGTCTCTGTGTAAGTCTATGGGTCTCTATGTAAGTTAGCGGGTCTTTGTGTAAGTAGGGTCTCTGTGTAAGTCTATGGGTCTCTGTGTAAGTCTATGGTCTCTATGTAAGGAGTGACCTATGCAAGTCTATGGGTCTCTGTGTAAGGAGTGACCTATGCAAGTCTATGGGTCTCTGTGCAAGTCTATGGGTCTCTGTAAGTCTATGGGTCTCTGTGTAAGTCTATGGGTATCTGTGTAAGTCTATGGTCTCTATGTAAGGAGTGACCTATGCAAGTCTATGGTCTCTGTGTAAGTCTATGGGTCTCTATGTAAGGAGTGACCTATACAAGTCTATGGGTCTCTGTGTAAGTCTATGGTCTCTATGTAAGGAGTGACCTATGCAAGTCTATGGGTCTCTGTGTAAGTCTATGGGTCAATATGTAAGGAGTGACCTATACAAGTAGGGTCCTGTGTAAGTCTATGGGTCTCTGTGTAAGGAGTGACCTATGCAAGTCTATGGGTCTCTGTGTAAGTCTATGGGTCTCTATGTAAGGAGTGACCTATACAAGTCTATGGGTCTCTGTGTAAGTCTATGGTCTCTATGTAAGGAGTGACCTATGCAAGTCTATGGGTCTCTGTGTAAGTCTATGGGTCAATATGTAAGGAGTGACCTATGCAATCAATTTTAGGGCTTCGTCTTTTCCTGCCATCGGGACGCCCGGACACTTCATAAGCAAATATCTCCACACGTGGCAGAACCGCCCAATCCTTGCACGATCCACTGCTGGATTGAGGGCCTCCCGACGCCTTGTGGCTCGTGGAGGAAATATGACCATGCTTCACCATGGCAGCGGCGTGGAAGCATCGAATTACTGTACAACAATTAGCGACCTGCTCGTGCGTAGCACGCATGGGTCGCCCATTCAGAAAAAAAGCTATCCGGGCTCAAACCGAGCACAGCTTCTGATATCTCACGACATCGACTTGGCAAACAACAACAACAATGGCTCCCAGCTGGACCTACTTGCTCTACTGCCCCCCCCCACACCCGCCCGACTAGCTTGGACCCGCGGTGCACAGCTGCATACGGTACTCGCGTGCCCGTCTCTGAGTGAACCACCAACCTCCCACGCTGCACGTTACCTGGTCCTGCTGATACCGATCCAAGCAGCAGCAGCAGGAGGAGAAAACAGCGGCAGCAGTAGATGCAGAAGATGCCTGTGGTGGTGGTGGTGTTTAAGCGGATGTCTCCCATGATCCTTGCAGAACCTTCCAGATGCCACCTGGGTTTTTGTGTTGAAGGTTGGTCCTGTCTTGGGACAGGTCCGATGATGAGCAGGAACTGGGATCTGAGTTCGATATTGGGTCAAGGTTGATGCTTTCTGCGGGAGTTTGAGAAAGGTCCAAGCTCGAGAGATGGTCGAGAAGTCACCGCGGGAGCTGTGGGTCTCGACACGGGTTCGCGTTGAAGATGTTCCAAGCTCGAGGCAAGTCCGGAGAGGAACTGGGCGCCGAGTTCGACGCGGGTCCTGGTTGATGAAAATCTGAAAGCTTGAGATGGGTTCTGGTTGGAGACGGCTCCGAGGTGGAGCAGCGTCTTGGTTCGACACAGGGTCAGGATTGGGCCTAAAATGCCCTACTAACCTTACTCTGCACAGGTTGCACAGCGATCCGTGGGATGATCTGCTCCGAGTATGAGACTCGTCCTCGGTAGAGGCTGGCCCAGGAATTGCGACCACAAATAAATGGGTCCGAGGTTCGACACCACTGGTCAGTCAAGTAAGATTTAGAGAGACTTGTGGATTATTGAGATTAGTCCATGTTAAATATACTGCTCCGTGTTAGAGAGAGATCGGTCTGTATAGAGACGAGCCAGCCAGTCTTTAAAGAAAGAGACCAGTCTGCAGAGACACTGCTCAGATTTAGAGACAGACCAGTCTGTGTCGAGGAGAAAGCAGTTTGCAGAGACCCTGGTCCTGTGTTATACACGTCCGAAGAGAGACAGACCAGCCTGTGCCGAGACACTGGAACGAGTTAAATGGAGAGGGAGCGAGAGACCAGTCTGTACACAGAGAGAGACCAGTCTGTACAGAGAGAGAGAGAACACCCCTGGTCCGTGTGTAGAGCGGAGTCGAGGTTGCTGCAACTCTAAGACTCTCGTCTGTTGCTGCTGCTGCTGAGCAGGGGGGGGGGGGTGTTGGGGAATGTTGGGGGTGGGAGGAATGGTGGAGGGAGGGCGCTGGGATTCGCCACGCCTCGTCATTTTTTTTACCTCGCTTATTTGGGAGGGGGGGGCGCAGTGGTTAGCGCACTGCGCCTTGGTGAACCCGACCAAGTTTAGTTCCACTGAAGGCGTGTGACGTTGAGTGCTCATGCTGGGGAGGCGGAGAGAGAGGGGGAATGGAGAGAAGAGAGGTGGGGAATGAGTTGAGAGGGTGGGGAGTGAGTTGAGAGGGTGGGGAATGAGTTGAGAGGGTGGGGAACGAGTTGAGAGGGTGGGGAACGAGTTGAGAGGGTGGGGAATGAGTTGAGAGGGTGGGTGAGTTGAGAGGGTGGGGAATGAGTTGAGAGGGTGGGAACGAGTTGAGAGGGTGGGGAGTGAGTTGAGAGGGTGGAGAACGAGTTGAGAGGGTGGGGAATGAGTTGAGAGGGTGGGGAGTGAGTTGAGAGGGTGGGGAACGAGTTGAGAGGGTGGGAATGAGTTGAGAGGGTGGGGAATGAGTTGAGAGGGTGGGAACGAGTTGAGAGGTGGGGAATGAGTTGAGAGGGTGGGAACGAGTTGAGAGGGTGGGGAATGAGTTGAGAGGGTGGGGAACGAGTTGAGAGGGTGGGGAACGAGTTGAGAGGGTGGGGAGTGAGTTGAGAGGGTGGAGAACGAGTGAGAGGGTGGGGAACGAGTTGAGAGGGTGGGGAATGAGTTGAGAGGGTGGGGAACGAGTTGAGAGGGTGGGGAATGAGTTGAGAGGGTGGGAACGAGTTGAGAGGGTGGGGAATGAGTTGAGAGGGTGGGAATGAGTTGAGAGGGTGGGGAACGAGTTGAGAGGGTGGGGAATGAGTTGAGAGGGTGGAGAACGAGTTGAGAGGGTGGGGAATGAGTTGAGAGGGTGGGGAACGAGTTGAGAGGGTGGGGAATGAGTTGAGAGGGTGGGGAATGAGTTGAGAGAGTGGGGAACGAGTTGAGAGGGTGGGGAATGAGTTGAGAGGGTGGGGAACGAGATGAGAGGGTGGGAATGAGTTGAGAGGGTGGGAACGAGTTGAGAGGGTGGGGAGTGAGTTGAGAGGGTGGGAACGAGATGAGAGGGTGGGGAATGAGTTGAGAGGGTGGGGAACGAGTTGAGAGGGTGGGGAACGAGATGAGAGGGTGGGGAATGAGTTGAGAGGGTGGGAACGAGTTGAGAGGGTGGGGAACGAGATGAGANGGTGGGGAGTGAGTTGAGAGGGTGGGGAATGAGTTGAGAGGGTGGGGAATGAGTTGAGAGGGTGGGAACGAGTTGAGAGGGTGGGAATGAGTTGAGAGGGTGGAATGAGTTGAGAGGGTGGGAACGAGTTGAGAGGGTGGGGAACGAGTTGAGAGGGTGGGGAGTGAGTTGAGAGGGTGGGGAGTGAGTTGAGAGGGTGGGGAATGAGTTGAGAGGGTGGGGAATGAGTTGAGAGGGTGGGGAACGAGTTGAGAGGGTGGGGAGTGAGTTGAGAGGGTGGGAGTGAGTTGAGAGGGTGGGGAACGAGTTGAGAGGGTGGGGAATGAGTTGAGAGGGTGGGGAGTGAGTTGAGAGGGTGGGGAGTGAGTTGAGAGGGTGGGGAACGAGTTGAGAGGGTGGGGAATGAGTTGAGAGGGTGGGGAGTGAGTTGAGAGGTGGGGAGTGAGTTGAGAGGGTGGGAGTGAGTTGAGAGGGTGGGGAATGAGTTGAGAGGGTGGGGAACGAGTTGAGAGGGTGGGAGTGAGTTGAGAGGGTGGGGAGTGAGTTGAGAGGGTGGGGAACGAGTTGAGAGGGTGGGGAATGAGTTGAGAGGGTGGGGAGTGAGTTGAGAGGGTGGGAGTGAGTTGAGAGGGTGGGGAGTGAGTTGAGAGGGTGGGGAATGAGTTGAGAGGGTGGGGAACGAGTTGAGANGGTGGGAGTGAGTTGAGAGGGTGGGGAATGAGTTGAGAGGGTGGGGAACGAGTTGAGAGGGTGGGGAGTGAGTTGAGAGGGTGGGAACGAGTTGAGAGGGTGGGGAGTGAGTTGAGAGGGTGGGGAATGAGTTGAGAGGGTGGGATGAGTTGAGAGGGTGGGGAACGAGTTGAGAGGGTGGGGAATGAGTTGAGAGGGTGGGGAAGAGTTGAGAGGGTGGGGAACGAGTTGAGAGGGTGGGAATGAGTTGAGAGGGTGGGGAACGAGTTGAGAGGGTGGGGAACGAGTTGAGAGGGTGGGGAATGAGTTGAGAGGGTNGGGAATGAGTTGAGAGGGTGGGGAACGAGTTGAGAGGGTGGGGAACGAGTTGAGAGGGTGGGGAATGAGTTGAGAGGGTGGGGAATGAGTTGAGAGGGTGGGAACGAGTTGAGAGGGTGGGGAATGAGTTGAGAGGGTGGGGAACGAGTTGAGAGGGTGGGGAGTGAGTTGAGAGGGTGGGGAACGAGTTGAGAGGGTGGGAACGAGTTGAGAGGGTGGGGAATGAGTTGAGAGGGTGGGAATGAGTTGAGAGGGTGGGAATGAGTTGAGAGGGTGGGAACGAGTTGAGAGGGTGGGGAATGAGTTGAGAGGGTGGGGAATGAGTTGAGAGGGTGGGAATGAGTTGAGAGGGTGGGGAACGAGTTGAGAGGGTGGGGAATGAGTTGAGAGGGTGGGGAAGAGTTGAGAGGGTGGGGAACGAGTTGAGAGGGTGGGGAATGAGTTGAGAGGGTGGGAATGAGTTGAGAGGGTGGGGAACGAGTGAGAGGGTGGGGAAGAGTTGAGAGGGTGGGGAAGAGTTGAGAGGGTGGGGAATGAGTTGAGAGGGTGGGGAACGAGTTGAGAGGGTGGGAATGAGTTGAGAGGGTGGGAACGAGTTGAGAGGGTGGGGAGTGAGTTGAGAGGGTGGGGAACGAGTTGAGAGGGTGGGGAACGAGTTGAGAGGGTGGGGAATGAGTTGAGAGGGTGGGAATGAGTTGAGAGGTGGGGAATGAGTTGAGAGGGTGGGGAGTGAGTTGAGAGGGTGGGAACGAGTGGAGAGGGTGGGAACGAGTTGAGAGGGTGGGGAGTGAGTTGAGAGGGTGGGGAACGAGTTGAGAGGGTGGGGAATGAGTTGAGAGGGTGGGAATGAGTTGAGAGGGTGGGGAACGAGTTGAGAGGGTGGGGAATGAGTTGAGAGGGTGGGGAACGAGTTGAGAGGGTGGGGGAGTAGAGGGTGGGGAACGAGTTGAGAGGGTGGGGAACGAGTTGAGAGGGTGGGGAATGAGTTGAGAGGGTGGGGAACGAGTTGAGAGGGTGGGGAGTGAGTTGAGAGGGTGGGGAACGAGTTGAGAGGGTGGGGAACGAGTTGAGAGGGTGGGGAGTGAGTTGAGAGGGTGGGAACGAGTTGAGAGGGTGGGGAACGAGTTGAGAGGGTGGGGAACGAGTTGAGAGGGTGGGGAACGAGTTGAGAGGGTGGGGAGTGAGTTGAGAGGGTGGGGAACGAGTTGAGAGGGTGGGGAACGAGTTGAGAGGGTGGGGAGTGAGTTGAGAGGGTGGGGAACGAGTTGAGAGGGTGGGGAATGAGTTGAGAGGGTGGGGAATGAGTTGAGAGGGTGGGGAACGAGTTGAGAGGGTGGGAATGAGTTGAGAGGGTGGGGAATGAGTTGAGAGGGTGGGGAATGAGTTGAGAGGGTGGGGAACGAGTGAGAGGGTGGGGAATGAGTTGAGAGGGTGGGGAATGAGTTGAGAGGGTGGGGAACGAGTTGAGAGGGTGGGAACGAGTTGAGAGGGTGGGGAATGAGTTGAGAGGGTGGGGAACGAGTGAGAGGGTGGGGAGTGAGTTGAGAGGGTGGGGAACGAGTTGAGAGGGTGGGGAACGAGTTGAGAGGGTGGGGAATGAGTTGAGAGGGTGGGGAATGAGTTGAGAGGGTGGGGAATGAGTTGAGAGGGTGGGGAGTGAGTTGAGAGGGTGGGAACGAGTTGAGAGGGTGGGGAGTGAGTTGAGAGGGTGGGGAGCGAGTTGAGAGGGTGGGGAACGAGTTGAGAGGGTGGGGAACGAGTTGAGAGGGTGGGAATGAGTTGAGAGGGTGGGGAGTGAGTTGAGAGGGTGGGGAACGAGTTGAGAGGGTGGGGAATGAGTTGAGAGGGTGGGGAATGAGTTGAGAGGGTGGGGAATGAGTTGAGAGGGTGGGGAGTGAGTTGAGAGGGTGGGGAACGAGTTGAGAGGGTGGGGAACGAGTTGAGAGGGTGGGGAATGAGTTGAGAGGGTGGGAACGAGTTGAGAGGGTGGGGAGTGAGTTGAGAGGTGGGGAACGAGTTGAGAGGGTGGGGAACGAGTTGAGAGGGTGGGGAATGAGTTGAGAGGGTGGGGAATGAGTTGAGAGGGTGGGAGTGAGTTGAGAGGGTGGGGAACGAGTTGAGAGGGTGGGGAGCTAGTTGAGAGGGTGGGGAGCGAGTTGAGAGGGTGGGGAATGAGTTGAGAGGGTGGGGAATGAGTTGAGAGGGTGGGGAGTGAGTTGAGAGGGTGGGGAACGAGTTGAGAGGGTGGGGAGCGAGTTGAGAGGGTGGGGAATGAGTTGAGAGGGTGGGGAATGAGTTGAGAGGGTGGGGAACGAGTTGAGAGGGTGGGAGTGAGTTGAGAGGGTGGGGAATGAGTTGAGAGGGTGGGGAGTGAGTTGAGAGGTGGGGAACGAGTTGAGAGGGTGGGGAATGAGTTGAGAGGGTGGGGAGTGAGTTGAGAGGGTGGGGAACGAGTTGAGAGGGTGGGGAGTGAGTTGAGAGGGTGGGGAACGAGTTGAGAGGGTGGGGAATGAGTTGAGAGGTGGGGAACGAGTTGAGAGGGTGGGGAGTGAGTTGAGAGGGTGGGGAATGAGTTGAGAGGGTGGGGAGTGAGTTGAGAGGGTGGGGAACGAGTTGAGAGGGTGGGGAGTGAGTTGAGAGGGTGGGAATGAGTTGAGAGGGTGGGAATGAGTTGAGAGGGTGGGGAATGAGTTGAGAGGGTGGGGAACGAGTTGAGAGGGTGGGGAACGAGTTGAGAGGTGGGGAACGAGTTGAGAGGGTGGGGAGTGAGTTGAGAGGGTGGGGAATGAGTTGAGAGGGTGGGAATGAGTTGAGAGGGTGGGGAATGAGTTGAGAGGGTGGGAACGAGTTGAGAGGGTGGGGAACGAGTTGAGAGGGTGGGGAGTGAGTTGAGAGGTGGGGAATGAGTTGAGAGGGTGGGAATGAGTTGAGAGGGTGGGGAACGAGTTGAGAGGGTGGGGAATGAGTTGAGAGGGTGGGAACGAGTTGAGAGGGTGGGGAATGAGTTGAGAGGGTGGGGAATGAGTTGAGAGGGTGGGGAACGAGTTGAGAGGGTGGGGAGTGAGTTGAGAGGGTGGGAGTGAGTTGAGAGGGTGGGAACGAGTTGAGAGGTGGGGAATGAGTTGAGAGGGTGGGGAATGAGTTGAGAGGGTGGGAAATGAGTTGAGAGGGTGGGGAACGAGTTGAGAGGGTGGGGAATGAGTTGAGAGGGTGGGAACGAGTTGAGAGGGTGGGGAACGAGTTGAGAGGGTGGGGAGTGAGTTGAGAGGGTGGGGAATGAGTTGAGAGGGTGGGGAACGAGTTGAGAGGTGGGGAGTGAGTTGAGAGGTGGGGAATGAGTTGAGAGGGTGGGAACGAGTTGAGAGGGTGGGGAGTGAGTTGAGAAGGTGGGGAGTGAGTTGAGAGGGTGGGGAGTGAGTTGAGAGGGTGGGGAACGAGTTGAGAGGGTGGGGAATGAGTTGAGAGGGTGGGGAGTGAGTTGAGAGGGTGGGGAGTGAGTTGAGAGGGTGGGGAGTGAGTTGAGAGGGTGGGGAGTGAGTTGAGAGGGTGGGAGTGAGTTGAGAGGGTGGGGAGTGAGTTGAGAGGGTGGGGAACGAGTTGAGAGGGTGGGGAACGAGTTGAGAGGGTGGGGAGTGAGTTGAGAGGGTGGGGAATGAGTTGAGAGGGTGGGAATGAGTTGAGAGGGTGGGGAATGAGTTGAGAGGGTGGGGAACGAGTTGAGAGGGTGGGGAATGAGTTGAGAGGGTGGGGAATGAGTTGAGAGGGTGGGGAATGAGTTGAGAGGGTGGGGAACGAGTTGAGAGGGTGGGGAACGAGTTGAGAGGGTGGGGAGTGAGTTGAGAGGGTGGGGAGTGAGTTGAGAGGGTGGGGAGTGAGTTGAGAGGGTGGGGAACGAGTTGAGAGGGTGGGAACGAGTTGAGAGGGTGGGGAATGAGTTGAGAGGGTGGGAATGAGTTGAGAGGGTGGG
This sequence comes from Lethenteron camtschaticum, assembly GCA_018977245.1. NCBI lineage: Eukaryota > Metazoa > Chordata > Hyperoartia > Petromyzontiformes > Petromyzontidae > Lethenteron > Lethenteron camtschaticum. Next base: position 10,610,156 of record MU249596.1, read on the forward strand.
GAGTGAGTTGAGAGGGTGGGAACGAGTTGAGAGGGTGGGGAACGAGTTGAGAGGGTGGGGAGCGAGTTGAGAGGATGGGGAATGAGTTGAGAGGGTGGGGAACGAGTTGAGAGGGTGGGGAATGAGTTGAGAGGGTGGGGAATGAGTTGAGAGGGTGGGGAGTGAGTTGAGAGGGTGGGGAACGAGTTGAGAGGGTGGGGAACGAGTTGAGAGGGTGGGGAGCGAGTTGAGAGGGTGGGGAACGAGTTGAGAGGTGGGGAACGAGTTGAGAGGGTGGGGAGCGAGTTGAGAGGGTGGGGAACGAGTTGAGAGGGTGGGGAACGAGTTGAGAGGATGGGAGCGAGTTGAGAGGGTGGGAATGAGTTGAGAGGGTGGGGAATGAGTTGAGAGGGTGGGGAATGAGTTGAGAGGGTGGGGAATGAGTTGAGAGGGTGGGGAACGAGTTGAGAGGGTGGGGAACGAGTTGAGAGGGTGGGGAGTGAGTTGAGAGGTGGGGAGCGAGTTGAGAGGGTGGGGAACGAGTTGAGAGGGTGGGGAGCGAGTTGAGAGGGTGGGGAATGAGTTGAGAGGGTGGGGAATGAGTTGAGAGGGTGGGGAATGAGTTGAGAGGGTGGGGAATGAGTTGAGAGGGTGGGGAACGAGTTGAGAGGGTGGGGAACGAGTTGAGAGGGTGGGGAGTGAGTTGAGAGGGTGGGGAGTGAGTTGAGAGGGTGGGGAACGAGTTGAGAGGGTGGGGAATGAGTTGAGAGGGTGGGGAACGAGTTGAGAGGGTGGGGAGTGAGTTGAGAGGGTGGGGAGCGGTGTTCAGGGTCTCGGGAGTAATCGAGAGTGGAGAAGACGGAGCGCTTGGAGGCTTTATAGATCACAGAGAAGGGGGAGGAGCTGGGGGTTGTGGGTTTTTCATCTTCGGCAGAAATTCCAGGCCACGTGGCCACGCGGCAGCTGTTTAGCAGCGTGGGGAGCCTGCAGCACTCACACACAGCGGGTGAGGGTTATAGGGTGAGTGGTAGGGGTATAGGGTGAGTGTTGGGGTTATAGGGTGAGCATTAGGGTATAGGGTGAGTGGTATGGCATATGCGCATTAGGTATAGGGTAAGTGTTAGGGATATAGGGTGAGTGGTAGGGTTTTGGGTGTGCATTAGGGTATAGGGTGAGTGTTAGGGGTATAGGGTGAGCATTAGGGGTATAGGGTGAGTGTTAGGGTATAGGGTGAGTGGTAGGGTTTTGGGTGAGCATTAGGGATATAGAGTGAGTGGTAGGGTTATAGGGTGAGCATTAGGGGTATAGGGTGAGTGTTAGGGGTATATGGTGAGTGGTAGGGGTATCGGGTGAGTTGTAGGGTTATAGGGTGAGTGTTAGGGTTATAGGGTGAGTGGTAGGGGTATAGGCTGAGTTGTAGGGTTATAGGATGAGTGGTAGGGTTATAGGGTGAGCATTAGGGGTATAGGGTGAGCGGTAGGGTTATAGGGTGAGTGGTCGGGTTATAGGGTGAGTGGTAGGGGTATAGGGTGAGTGTTAAGGGTATAGGGTGTGTGGTAGGGGTATAGGGTGAGCATTAGGGGTATAGGGTGAGTGGTAGGGTTATAGGGTGAGTGGTAGGGTTATAGGGTGAGTGGTAGGGGTATAGGGTGAGTGGTAGGCATATATGGTGAGTGTTAGGGGTATAGGGTGAGTGGTAGGGGTATAGGGTGAGTGGTAGGGGTATAGGGTGAGTGGTAGGGTTATAGGGTGAGTGGTAGGGGTATAGGGTGAGTGGTAGGGTATAGGGTGAGTGGTAGGGGTATAGGGTGAGTGGTAGGGTTATAGGGTGAGTGGTAGGGGTATAGGGTGAGTGGTAGGCATATAGGGTGAGCGTTAGGGGTATAGGGTGAGTTTTAGGGGCATATAGGGTGAGTGACAAGCCAGTTTATAGAGTACTAGCTTGCTTTCCCATCCTCGGACGGAAGCTGTCATATTTACGAAAACATTTAGCAGAGTATCATTGTATCTTGGGTAAATTTAATGGCAGTTAATCTGCCACAAAACGAAGTCCTAAAACACTTCACTGCTGTTCACTGTAGCACTGTATTGATGGCAGTGATTCTTGCACAAAACAAAGTCATAAACACTTTACTTCATGTCACTGTAGCACTGTATATAAACTGACCTTCAATTTGTTAAAATTCACTGCTCTGATATTTTATTCTCTTCTGCTTTTGGTCGCTGGGGTTTAAATAAATTGGAATTCGATACAATATCTGGAAAATCACCGAGAAATGTCTATTTTAACATAATGTAGAAGGATAAATTAGACTTACCTTTTATCTCAAGTGCTGACGAAATAAATAAAGACACCAAATCCACTTTGTTGCTGCGTAGAATTATTTATTAGATTCACTTTCAATATAAAAAAAACCTCAAACTTAAAGCGAATTTGCGTGACGTCACTCCACAGCCCCCCTCATTAATAATCATGAGCATGTGACGTCACTCCACATGGAGCACCCTCCCCCCTCATGAATAATAATGAGCAGGTGACGTCCTCCCAATGGACACCCCTCCTATTAATAATCATTAGTGGGTGACGTCACTCCACATGGGGGGGGGGGCATGCGCCTCCTCCCCCTCCTCGGCGTCAACTCACAACCCTCACTACAAAGGCAGAACCCTCACGTCACGTGATCTCCGTAGCGCTGTTGAGACATTGAAGTAAAAAGGAGGTCGTGATGAACAAGGGATTATAACCTTAACATGAAATAAGTCTGTCACCGCGGCCGTACAAATTGCACACGAATTGATGCAATGAATATATCACGTCGCGGTCTGCTCTTCGCTTGCAAGTTTCAGATTTACTGCAATACACCCGTCTTTGGACGGGTAAAAGGCGAGTTCAAAAATAGTTATTAAAAATGAACGTCTGGTAGTTCACGAGAATCGGTGCTATCAAACTTGACTGCTGATGTCGAAACCAATCCAGAATTTGCTTGTGTGGAACCAATACTGAAATTATGCACTTCTAGAGGAGCTGACAGGATGTGTAAATAAACACCGGTTTTAACTTAAAAGGACAGATATATTTGATGTGCCATGAAGAAGGGACTTCGCCTGAAACGTCAACTGTTATATACGTTTCATTCTAAGGCCACACACACGTGCACTGCAATTTCCGATTGCGTTGAGTTCTGTTAATTGTGCCTAAGGGGCCGTCCATAAATGACGTCGCACACCTNGGGGGGGGGGGGGGGGGATCAAACACTTGTGACGATGTGTGACGANGGGGGGGGGTTGAGAAATGTGACGTCACATTCAAATGCGCAACTTTAAATAAATATAGACAACACGTTCTACTTAATTAAATGGACTTTTTAATAAATGTTTTATCCTACAACATCAGAGTGCAGCGCCACATTAAATACGCACTACGATGACAATAGTTTAAAGCGATTTGAAGCATGTTTATTTTGGGGGGGGGGGGCAGAGCTTTGTGACGTCATATTTGAGGGGGGGGTTGACTTTTTGTGACGCCGTATGACTGGATGAGGGGGTCAAAAATTGTCCAAAATCGCGTGACGTCATTTATGGACAGCCCCTTTGTCGTACGTGTGCTGAACTTCTTTCGCACCGTACGTAGCCACCAACCGTGCTAATCGGAGGTTGCGAGGAGGAGGGAAGTACAGTACAACAAACTTAACAAAGAGCCCCCGTATAGCCTGTAACAGACTGTTGGTGCAATACTCTTAGGTTTTTTCGGTAAAGTCACGTAGGTAAAAAATAAAGAATAAAAGATAAATAATAAAAAAAATAGAAATAAAATAGTAAATCACGACGTTTCGGAGGCAACACAAGCTTCCGTCTTCAGGTGGAACCGTCACAGCACGATTGCTGCTGTATCAAGTGAGAGAAATCCCAAGAGACCCCACCTTGTATATCTACTGGTTGTTGGGGCAAGTGCTGTTAGCGAGTAGCACCTATGAAGGCCGGCACGGCACACGAGGGGTGGGTGGGTCAGAACCACGCCCGGCCGCCTTTGTCTCTCCGGTGGCGATGTTTTTCCACACCGCACCAGGTACTCGTTTGAGGTTGAGTCGACCTAGGGGAGGCCCAGGACCGGTTCAGACAATCGCCACGGGCGTTGGTGGCCGTGAGCGGGAATCGAACTCGGGTGGCCGGGTTCGTGAGCGCAGCGTAGCGCTAACCGCTGCACCACCACTCCCTCCCTACAACACGCGCAACACACACAAAGAATAACCCCGAACCGCTGTAGAAAATCAAAGCGTGCATTCAACCACGAGCCACCACCACCCCACGTTATTTAATAGCCAGTGCGCTCTACCAAATCTCAGCGCCAGACTCAAGAGGGCCCAACCTCTGTAGCCCCCTAACCATGCTAACAAAACCAATCGCTGCAGAAGCAATGCCCAGTCTGCATAGTCTAACCGCTCTGTGAAATCTAAACGCCCATTAACCCCTTGCCCGGCCACAAACCCTCTAATTAATTATCTGGTGGCGCTGCTGTTGCTGCGTTGGCAGTGGTGTGTGTGTGGGGCCTTTCACACATGAGAAATAAATAGTAGGCGACGTTTCGGGAAACGGCCCTTTTTCATAGCACGTAGACCGAGATGGAGTGAATATTAACGGTCGGTAAACTGACCCACAATTGGCATCATTGATCCTTATACCCTTGATCCTAATTGGCACATGAATAGGTAAGCTATTGAGTAACATACAAATCCTTCAATACTGCTACTAACTTTAATTTTAAAAATAGTATTCCTACATACGTTCCTTCGTATTCAAAGTTACATTATAAATGAAAATGCTAGCAATTCTAAGCATTTCATAAAAAGCCCAATGAGCATCCTGTCGAATACCTGGGCAGTGTGCTTATGACCAGCTCTAACCCCAAAAGAAACCTGTATTATGGATATTGGTCGCGAAAGCCTACGTGTTAAACTGACTACAGTTTGACAGCAGAGGTCTCACTCGGAATCAGTGGAGCGGCATTATCTTTACATTGGATGTGTAACACTGCTGTGTGGAAGCTACCTGGTCTGTCACTCCACACGAAGCTTCGGGTTTTCTCGCTTACGGTCACATGCCCTCCCTTCTCGACGCTTTGTGAAACGTGGAACCCCCGCTAATGGAACATCTGCGCCGGTTAGAAGCATTGAGGCTGGCCTGCCTACGATCTGTGCTGGGTTTATCCAGGACGGATTGTGTGAAGAGCTCACAAATCTTTGAAAGATCTGGACAAAGTCCCATTGATGAGCTCCTCCAGCAGGCGAGGCTGTGTGGGGGCCGCCTCCCCGCTCCCTGCGAGGGACGGGGAGCGACGTCCACCCCTCCACTCGCCCCTCCTCCTCGTTGGCTGCCTCTCGCCGGGCCCCGCCAATCGGTGATCGCCCCCCCCCCGCGCCAGCGCCCTCTCTAAGGGACATCGCTAGCTGGCTGGGGATCCCCCACATGTACACCACCACTAAAACGAACGCGGTGGCGTGCACGCGCGCGCCCCTGCAGGCGAATGCTAATCAAAAGAAACGGCGGCAGTATGCATATGCGCGCGCCCCTCCGGGTGGCTAAGCCCTAATCTGCTAGCACACGGATTAGGGCTGTATGAATACACGCGCACGCCTGCCGTTAATGTTTGCCGTGTGTAAACACGTACGCGGCGAGCGGGCGCACCCCGCCCATACTCACGCGGCACATGCAGGCGCGATGCACACATGCGCGTAAACACGCGCTACGCGCGCCTTACAATACACGCGCGCCCCACACACACAGCTCTACGCTCGCTCTCTCGCGCACACCATCTCCCCGCGCAGTCGCGCCACACACAAATCGCAGACACCACGTCGAGGTTCTACCCATACACACAGAAATCACACTGCACCGATAGTCTGAACTAAAGTTTATTAACGGCGCAAATACACACTACCTGGAGGTAGAATATTTCGCGAGGAGAACCTAGCCTAACTCTGCCTATGAACCCAGTCACACAAACGTCCAACCACGTACCTCGAATCTGACTCGTCCCACGGACGCTGAGAGAGTCGGAGGGAGGAGGACGAGAGAAAACTTCATAGCAGCACTCGCTGGCATCACACGGATGCTGCGAGCGGCTCGAGGAGGCAGGACGGCAGGGAGTGGGTCTTGACGGCCCAGAGGTTGCAGACAACTGACTAAAATCGTCTGGGGCCCCCTTTCTATTCTCTAAACTTCAAAGGCCCAGGGTGACGTCATACCGCACAGCCAGTCGTGCGCTTACCTGCGCCCTCGCACTCTTGTTCCCACTATCTGCCAGTGACGTACGGTGAGGTCAATGGCTGGGGAAGCACTGGCTAGTGTCAGAGCCAGATTCACACACTGAGGGGGCGTGGCCTCACGGAGGGGGGCGTGTTCGACACATCCCCTTCAGTGAGGCAGATGTGATAGCTGCCTCCCCTGGTGCTTTTTCATTGCAGTTTCATGACGAAACCAGCGAGCCTAAATATCTTTATACACACACGTGAAATAAGTTACCTGGAGTATGGAAGGCACGGACATGAAATGAAGGGGTCTAGAAACATTACATTGGTGACATACTGAGATCGTAACAGGCACGCGCTTATTGCCCGCGCTCCATCCAGTTACTGAGGGGTTGCGCAATCAGAGGGGAGGCTGAGCTCGTCGCTGCCTCACCTCTCGTCTCTTCCTGCATTTGCAGCGGAGCTCCGCAAATTTGGCGATTTTGACATAAAATTGGAATCGTACAGAAATGACATTTATAACACAGATCAGTGGAAAAATCTTAATTTTTTTTCTTTTTCGTAACAGCTATTTTCATTGGAGTATGACAGGTGAGGCTCTGCTTCCCCTGCCTCCCCTGACCACACGTCCCTGCTTTCTGCCATGGCCTAATCCCCTCACTTCAAAGGACTGGGATGGCTATTTGTCCCGCGCGACCAATTGTGCTGCTACCTATGGTTACCGCCCCCTTGTTACCGCGTCCTTCCTCGAGTGCCGTGGCGGCGGCCCCGGCCACCCATTGTCCCTCATTGTGCATTGTCTGGAAGGGCTCTTGCAATTTTGCTTGCTTAATATTCCGCCCTCCGTCCTCCCCCCAATGTTGAAACTCATTGCGGTTGGCCTAGGGAACCTTTTCTTTCTGCGCCCATACAATTGTAAGCCAATTTTAGGGGCATCGCAATGTAACCTGTCCTGCGAGGGTCGGCCAATCTCCTGGCATCGGGAAACCATGGGACTCTCCCTCTAGGGGCCCTTCGGATTAAAACCCGATGTGCCAGGCAACCCCCCGCCAGGGTGCGCTGCGTGAGGGTGGCGTGTTTAGTGCAGGGGCCGGGAGGGAATTGCGGCGCTTGCGGAGTTGCTGCGCGGTCGTGACACCACAGCTACGTCGGCTGAGTCATGTAGCCACCGCATGCCCAGCCACCGCGTGCCCCAGCCACCGCGTGCCCCAGCCACCACATGCCCAGACACCGCTTGCCCCAGCCACCGCTTGCCCCAGCCACCGCATGCCCAGCCACCGCATGCCCAGCCACCGCTTGCCCAGCCACCGCATGCCCAGCCACCACATGCCCAGCCACCGCTTGCCCAGCCACCGCATGCCCAGCCACCGCATGCCCAGCCACCCCTTGCCAGCCACCGCATGCCCAGCCACCGCATGCCCAGCCACCGCCTGCCCAGCCACCGCTTACCCAGCCACCGCATGCCCAGCCACCGCATGCCCAGACACCGCATGCCCAGACACCGCATGCCCCAGCCACCGCATGCCCAGACACCGCCTGCCCAGCCACCGCTTACCCAGCCACCGCTTACCCAGCCACCGCATGCCCAGACACCGCATGCCCAGACACCGCATGCCCAGTCACCGCATGCCCAGCCACCGCATGCCCAGCCACCGCATGCCCAGCCACCGCATGCCCTGGCCACTGCATGCCCGGCTACCGCATGCCCAGCCACCGCATGCCCAGCCACCGCATGCCCCAACCACCGCATGCCCGGCTACCGCATGCCCCAGCAGCTTCTGTTTGGCCAGATAGAGAGGGCTAAACGGGCACAACACGGGCTAGAGAAGAGATGGAGCCGATGCGGTACGGAAGGATGTGGAGCTGAGTGGACTTGCCGGTGACTGGTACCAAGGGTGTCAAGATCGGCCTCTGTAAAGGAGGAGGCTCGTGAAGGACGCTGCTACTGGGCAGTTGGAGGCAGTCGCCCTTCAGCAACGGAAGGCAGAGGAGCGACGCTCACAACAACAAGCGGAGCGCCGGGCAGCTAAAATACAGCGAGTTGGCACAACTGGTGCATCTACCGGTCATCTCAGTCAGCCGACTCATGGCACCTGCTGGGTCTGTCTCAAGACAGGGTTACACCTAATAAATGGAAATGATAAGGGTTGACAGGATTGTATTCATATGTATTCACAAGCAACTCCGGAACGTATCCCTCGTGAATAACGGGGGAATTCTCTATAGGAAATGTAAGCAAATCACTACAAATAAATTTCGATTTAAAGCTTTCGTGACTGCAGGGATTCATCTTCTTGGTTCTTTCGGTAAAGTCACGTAGAAGGGAAGTAATAAAATAATAAAAATAAAACATAATAAAACAATTCTCACGACGTTTCGGCCACAACGCAAGCAGCCGTCCTCAGGTGAAAACCAGGTCCGTCGAGGCGACAGAGTCTGAATGAAACAGCACACGAGCTTGGAGCATATATATAAGCTGGGCGCATTGACAAAGGAATTTGCATATCAAATGAATTTAGCATATTTATGGGAAATGCAGGAATGTGATTAGTACTGCATATGCATGTGCATTATGCAGGATTAACAGCATCAAAGGAAGCTGCAGTTACTGCTGCTGCAGCAGTTGCTGCTGCTGCTGCAGTTTCTGCTGCTGCAGCAGTTGCTGCTGCTGCACTTGCTGCTGCTGCTGCACTTGCTGCTGCTGCTGCACTTGCTGCTGCTGCACTTGCTGCCTTATCCATTTTAATATACATAGATAAGGCAGCAAGTGCAGCAGCAGCAACTAACAAAATGTTGTTTACTTGTAAACCAGATAAAGCCCACTGAGCTATTAGTTACTTTTCAGAAGCGACCTGGCCACACAAATTGTAGCTCAACGAAGTGGCAAAGTGCACCTAGCCTGGCACAGTCGCCTGCGTGGTGACGTCTCAGTCACTCAGCGGCGAATGGCGGCTGTCGGTATTGGCATCCTAACCGCTGTAGGAATGTAAACGGTCCAGATGCTACGCACTCCGGGTCTCGGCCAATCCGCACTACCAAAACCAAACGGTGAATAATAATCCGCGCCCATTTCTTACCCCCTAACTGCGTACGAATTCTAAACACTCCGCAAGCCCCTCCCCCTCCACCCATCCCCCCCGAAGCCAATGCGCTCTACGAAATCTAAACACTTTGCAAACCCCTCCCCACCCATCCCCCCCGAAGCCAATCCGCTTTACGAATCTAAACACTCCGCAAGCCCCTCCCCCACACCCCAAGCCAATCCGCTCTACGAAATCCAACAGCGCTCGGGTTCCGTCCACCATTTTGTCTTCTGCTCAGGAACAAATCCCCACGCGGGCCGCTCCTCACCCACCACCACCAGCACTACCAGCACTACCACCACCGTGTCGAGCGGCCACTTGGAGCAGAGCATCATGGCCGAGTACGTGCGCGTGGCGGACGACGAGAACGAGGAGCCCATGGAGATCCCGTCGGAGGAGGACGGCACGGTGCTGCTGTCGTCCCTCGCGGCGCAGTTTCCCGGCGCCTGCGGCCTCAAGTACCGCAACCCCGACACGCGCAGCCTGCGCGGGGTGCGCCTCCTCGAGGGGGTCCTGCACCCCCCCGAGGAGACCTGGGGCAGCCACATGTACATCGTGAGCTACCCGAAGGGTACGGGCGGTGAGTGAAATGGGAGGAGGAGGAAGGCGTGGTGGTGGTGGTTAGGCCTGCAGCCTCGGCCTAGTTGAATACGATTCGGGTTTAGTGACGATGTTGCTGCGTTGGGCAGTGGGGCTCATGAGGGGAGGACAAAAAGCAGCAAAGATTACAACTCTGAACGTATTCCGTGTCGATAACGCTGGCCTTGGAAAGTATACGGTGTGCGACGTTTCCGGCCATTGAGCTTTAACAGGGCACATGGAGAGGCCTCGGAGTGCGCAGAGCAGAGGCTGCCCATGTCGCATTCCCCGAAACGTCGTTACTTGCTTTTGAGTTTTAAATGTCGAATGCGAGTCTTTTTTTATGGGGGTTAGTGTTTCGGGGTTTTCATGAGGAGTATAGAGGGAGTGTTAAGCTGTATAGGGTGAGAATAGGGGGTGCATGGGGTAGTGTGTTCGGTGTAGTGGGGTATTCATTGTTGGAGTAGGCATATTGAGATAAGGGTGAAGATTTGTGAGTAGTGATAGAGGTATATGTGAAGTTCAGCTCTGATCCATACATGGAAGTGACTTTGCTTTCAGCATTAGTCCTTCAACATCGCCATTGCGCCCATTGAGGTTGTTGGTGACGACGATGCTGACCTTTCCATCCTTATGCCTCCCACCCCAACATATCCTCCCCCGCCCCACCCCTCTTGTGTGCCCCCCTATCCACACACTCCCCCCCCCTCGTATGCCCCCTATCCACATATCCCCCCGCCCCTCTTGCGTGCCCCCTATCCACACACTCCCCCCCTCGTATGCCCCCTATCCACATATCCCCCCGCCCCTCTTGCGTGCCCCCCTATCCACACACTCCCCCCCTCGTATGCCCCCCTATCCACATATCCCCCCGCCCCTCTTGTGTGCCCCCCTATCCACACACTCCCCCCCCCCCCCTCGTATGCCCCCCTATCCACATATCCCCCCGCCCCTCTTGTGTGCCCCCTATCCACACACTCCCCCCCCCCTCGTATGCCCCCTATCCACATATCCCCCGCCCCTCTTGCGTGCCCCCCTATCCACATCCCCCGCCAACTCAGACAACAAGCGCAAGATGGACGAGGCTGAGATGTCGAACGTGGCGAAGGTGAAGCGCTCGGTGCAGAAGACCTCTGACCTCATCGTGCTGGGCCTGCCCTGGAAGGCGTCGGAGCAAGACATCCGTGACTACTTCAGCACCTTCGGGAAGTGCTCATGGCCCAGGTACCACCCCTCTACCCCCCGTGCAGTGCACTTCTATATATAGGGTTGTTTTTTCTGCATTTACCGGTGACCGGAAAAAGAAAATATGGTTACTGGTTTAGCGCACCTGTAGAAATTTTTGCACATGACAAACATCGCGTCGTGAACCTTTAAAAGTGAGGAAAAACAGAATCGGAATATTTGATTTATTCCTGGAGAAATCCGATGGCCGATGACTCTCTTTTTCACGGATGTCCAACAGGGGCGAGTCAGAAAGTGGCAACAACAAGCGATTACTAAAGTTCAGGATTCCCTCATTAATCACGAATTTGCTGCCTGAGATAAAGTGATGATGCACAGCATCATATTTTAAGGCACGTTCATATATTAACTATTTAATAGTTGAATTTTTTTTTATTTTCTTTGTTTATTGTTTCCATTTTATTGTGGTAAGATAATTTTCTTGTATTTAATAGCTTATTTATTTAAGATGATTCCTTAAGATATTTCTAGGCCAATATCTTCAGAAAATTTGCTATTCACATACCTGTCAATCCATATGGGTTACCTGTATTATTGTACAGGGAAATTGAGTTTGCAGGTCCATACGGCCTACAGCCGTTTAAATACGGGCAAAACATTTTTGTCTGTGTAGAATGAACGTTGAGATTTTCAGGGGTACGGGGTGACCAATAAGGTTTGAATTGGTTAAAAATAAGGTAGGGCACTGATGAGGGTTGACAGGTATGTATTCACAAGCAACTCCGGAACGTATCCCTCGTGAATAACAGGGGAATTCTTTATAGGAAAGGTAAGCAAATCACTACAAATAAGTAAACTAAAAATACACTTTTATTTTGACCAGATAAAGCCCACTGAGCTATTAGTTATTTTTCAGAAGCGACCTGGCTACACAAATTGTAGCTCAACGAAGTGGCATATGTGGAAGTGTATATCTGCCAAATAATCTCGACGCATGTTGATTCTAAATGTGGAGGGAAAACCCGGAGGATCCGGAGGAGAAAAAATCCACAGCTGCCGCAGCAGTTCTCACACAGGATTTGCACTTCACAGGTCACTGCTTCGATTCATCTCCCCCCACGTGGCACTTGAAATGATAGTACAACATTTTTCCACTGGTGTCCGTTACTGATAACTGACTTTTGGAACCGGTGATCGATTCTGAAAGCGGTCACCATTTAACAATACTGCTACTGCTACCCCACACCAGTACAGAAAATAGTCCTGGCACGGTGTAATTTACCACTGATCCAGCCATGTGCCTCTGGTAGAGAAAGCAACTCTCCTTCCACGCTTTTACCAACATCACTAATCAGCATAGCGAAGTATGGTCAATTAACCCACACAGGTGTGGATAGACCTTAATCCAACAGTGGATTGAAAAAGAGACATACGTACCGATGGTAATTATGTATGTACAGTTTGAAAGGTTATTATAAGAGCTTGGAAAGACAGAATGGAAGGGAAGAAGCAAAAGGAGAATAGTTGTGACCTTGCAAGCGCATGGTGGTTGAACAAAGTATGGGTGACGCCGTCCTCAACATGGGTGAAGGAATCAATGAGTGGAAGTTCTTATGGAAAGGCTTTTGCATTTGGTGTTGAAAAATCGGACTTATGTACGTTACTTATACAGGATGCTCTCGATTATCCACGGTAATGACGGGGAGGACGCCGCAGATAATTAAAATTTGCGGATTCCAAAAATATATCCATTTTCACGGATCTCTATGCCAAAAACCACTCAATGCGGATGATCAATGATAACACTTTCCTGCTCCCGCGCAGAAGACTTGGCCACGAAGTGGATGACAACTGCAGAGCCACGCCAATCAACGTCAATCAAACTCCACCCACTGTTGGAAAGATATGCAACCACTGTACTGTTGAGCCAATCATGTGGATTGCGGATTAACCGGAGCACATTTGTTCGGTTTAAGCACGTGACTTGTAGTAAACATTTCCAAAAATAATGTTGTATAACTTTTTAGGTTATTCATTTGGTCTTCAGTGAAAATCCATGAGTTATTAATTTACGTCAATTTGTGTGTGCGCAGTTAATCTGCAAATCGGATTAACCGCAGCGGATAATGGAGTCCTGTACTTGTATTTAGTGACTTGCTTCCCATTTTTGCTATTTTGCACTCCTCACCTTTTGTTTTTGTCGTGTTGTAACTCCTGTTCCCGTGCCCCTACTGGACATCTGTGGCAAAGAGCTTCATAGCTCATCAAATTCCTCCGCCTGCAGTCTAAATAAAGACTGAGATTCTGAAATGTATCCGTCAGGATTGTCCTGCCATGTGTTCACAGTAGGGTGGTGATGTTGCTATATGTAATCCCAAATTAGTCCTTTTCAGGTAATTTTTTTAGCATTGATGTTTTTTGTGGTGAATATAAGTTGCGCTGTGTTTTTTTTTTTTTAGCAACGGAGGAAACCCCGTGCAGAACAGGGGGAGAGAACGTAATCAATTTGCGACGCTCTGATGGTGTCGTTTCGCGTGCACGCACACGCCCATTGTTGGTGTGAAAAATCTTCACGCACGCCTTTGGTTTCTTTTGTTTGTGCGTCCATCCCTTTCCTCCGCGTAGGTTAAGCGCGACATCAAGACGGGCAACTCGAAGGGCTTCGGCTTCGTGCGCTTCAGGGACTACGAGACACAGCTCAAGGTGCTGGCTCAGCGGCACATGATCGACGGGCGCTGGTGCGACTGCAAGCTGCCCAACTCAAAGGTCAGTTGTTGCTTTTTATCTCCCTCTCCTGGTATGCAGGAGGTCGTGGGTTCTATCCTGACCCTGACTGACCCCTGTATATTTGGCGTTTGCATGTCTCTCTCCCCATGGTTGTGTGGGTTTTTCTCCGGGTCCTATGGTTTTTCCCTCCATTTCGAATCAACGTGCATGTAGATTATTTGTCTGCTATCAATTTCCACATGATAAGCCACTTCATTGAGCTATCATCTGTGGCAAAGTCGCTTCTGAAAAAGAGCTAATAGCTCGGTGGGCCTTTCCTGGTAAAATAAAATATTAACTTCCGTTGCTCGTGCCCTCCTGACTGCAGGCCCATATACATACAGGTAAAAAAAATCCGGGCGCTCCAGAGGTCACCGCTTAAATTCGATCTTGCAATGCGACTGTTGAAACATTGGGGAATTTTTACAAATCCCCCCCCCTCCTCCTGTCTACCCTGCGGTATAAATGGGTACGATGCAACTGATGGGCAGGTGCCGAGCGGTGGGGAAAGTGTGGGTATTTCCGCACCTTCCATGATGTCTGGCCAGAATGCTGTCCAGAGGGTGGGCTCCAGGGCTCGCCTGAGTGGAGGCACTCCCACCTGCGGTGGTGCGAGCGAACAATTGCAGGGCTGCACATTTATTTTACTTTTTAATAACGACGTCAGCTGTTAAGGCGAGTAATGTTAGTGGGCAATCCACTGCTGAATGAAAGCTCGCCCCCCCCCGCCACATCGTGTCGGTCATGAGGATTGTTTTACTGTACCTCACCATGCTGGTCGGTGAAGGGGGGGGGGGTGATGAAGAGAGAGGCCCAGAACCGCTTCAATTGTCACTCCCCACCGATGTTTTGACTTGGGCAGGAATCTAACTCTGGTTGTAGAGTTGGTCACAGTGCAGAGCAAGAACCAAAGGGTATTATTATTACTCCAGTAGAAGCTGGGCTAGCGTCCACTCGTGGCATAAGTTCGGCTTAGGACGATGCTTGCCGTAACGTCGAATAAATAAGGGAATTATGACAATGGGCGTTCAGAAATTTTGGAGAAATCTTACGAGTGGTCAGGAAACACTCGTAGTCGTTTTTAATTGATCGTGATAACATTGCGAAATTGGTGATTAATTACAACAATATAATCGTTAATAACAACCTGCAGCCAGTATTACGATTCACAATTGTTTTTCGTGGCCAGGCCCCCGTAATGATACGAGACCAAATATGTGTTGTTAAGAACCCTCTACCACCCCACACAGCCAAACATAAATTGTCACTGTTGCCCGAGCGTATAAAGACGGGACAGTTATTGTTTCGGCTCGCTTACCTTTTAAGTCGAAGAACAATCCTCACAAACAAATTTAGCAGTTGGACAGTATCTAAATTGAGCTGAAACGATAATATTTGGTGCGCCACTAAACCCTTTGGCTCTTGTTGGGTGGTGGAGGGTTCTTAACGACACGGATTTGGGTCACATCATTACCCGGCCCAAATTCCAAAAGTCCATTGCGAATCCTTAACGTAAAGACACTAGGGCTCAGGCCACGGACCGCCCGCAGAGGGCGGGCACAGTGATGACTTCATGCCGGCCATGTTGCAGGAGTGATGTCATGCCGGCCATGTCGCACTTGGGGGTTGTCTTCCTGGCAGGTGAATGGCTGGTGCAGTTGGAGTGATGACATAAACCCTAGCAACGGCTCTTACGTGAGTGAGCGGTTCCGGTCTCACTGCAACACCCATTTGTGCATTGGCTTGCGGTCCGTTTTCTCTTCGGACGCATTTTGAGGAACATATTGCAGTCGTCGGCTGCTAGACGTATGGCAAGAACATAAGCATGTCTTCTGTACTTGGGGAGAGGGGGGGGGCTGTGGATATAAGCACACTCCTTTGGTAGCCAGACCAAGCTACGCTTAAATCTGAAGTGTGCTTGTGTAATATGAGGATATATCCGGCTCACTGATGTATCACAACTCGTCATGGTGATTGGCTCTGCGGTCCTGGTTTACAGCCAATGGGGGAAGCCTGGGGCGTGGCCCTGACGTATGGAAAGGTGACAGCTATAAGGATTGGTTCTGCTGGCTTTGGCCACAGCCAATGGGGAGATGAGTCAGGGGCGTGGTCCCGGGAGCTGACGAGGGAGCCTGGAAGATTCCATGCAGGCTAACGAGGATTGGCGGAAACGTACCACGTGTCCCCGGGTATTAAATAGGGGTGGAGAAGAACAACACGGGGGCAGAACGGGAACGAACAGAGGAAGGGGGCCACGCGGGAGCGGGGCTCTGAGTTGCCACGTGGAAGTGCGTCTCTCTATCTGTCCCTCTCATGCTGCCTATCAGCAGCGTGAAGTAACTGTAACATAAGTTGAATAAAAGACGGATTCCAGAAGTCGTCTCAACGAGCTTTATTACACTTGTTTCAATATCAGAAGTTTGCCATCATCTTCCAACCCTAGCAGTGAAATGAGAATGTTGCTTATATTAGAACGGTGTCTATATCTCAGTTTCGACTGTACTATGAAATTCCCACGAACGTTTCTTGCTTTATCCACCGTGTTATGATGGATGGGGGTTGGGTTGTTAGGTTGCCGTGATGTGGCGGTACTCCGAGATCCACAATGACCTTGTATAACATGCTCGGCAAAATATTGTTATCTTGATGAGCATTGATTGTTTAATTTTTCTAAAATATAAAAAATGTTGACGTCTACGGAACAAAAAATTGCTATAATGAAAGTTCTGAATAAATAGCTATATGACCTGTTAAATGTGTCAGTTTAATGTGTTACGAATTGATTGGAATGGTGGTCATGCCATTACCATCCTTGTAGGTTTTTCAATTAATCTTCATTAACCAGGATCAATCCACTGCTGGATTCCTGTAATTAACTTTCTCCTCTGTAACTTGTGGTATTTTCCATTTCAAGCATTCGAGTTTGTACAGCTGCATTGTTATGGTAGTCGAATATGTGATGGTCATCACATCGTGAAACTTGATATCCTATCGTGGAAAATCATATCGCAGCAACCCTGAGTTTATACAGCACTCATGACGACGCCATACCTGCGTGAACCACCAAGCTCACGTCGGATTGATCCACAGCAGCGGAAGGTTGCGGCAGCAGTCGACATGGGCGGTGGTGGTGGATGATGTTTTACCGTATCGCAGAAAATTATTCTGCGGTGACCCTAGTTGAGTCGTACCCTGACCAGACAATAACTCGTGTGGGTAACGCCCCCCTCCCTACTCTTGTCTCATGAGCAGCAAGTCGGCGACGCATTCCGTAGCCGTAAGATCTTCGTGGGCCGCTGCACTGAAGACATCACGGCCGACGACCTTCGCCAGTTCTTCAGCCAGTTCGGAGAGGTCACCGACGTCTTCATCCCCAAGCCCTTCCGCGCCTTCGCCTTCGTCACCTTCTCCGATGACCAGGTTCGCTCGCCCGTCCACTCGCTCGCCCATCCACTCGCTCGCCCGTCCACTCGCTCGCCCGTCCACTCGCTCGCCCGTCCACTCGCTCGCCCGTCCACTCGCTCACCCGCTGTCTTGCTTGCTCCCTCGCTCGCTCACCCGGTCTGTCGCTTGCGTGCACCAGGGGTGGGGAACTTCATCCAAAACCGGGAGGCCGAATCGGATTTTTAAAACCTTTAGATGAGCAACTGCTCATCTTAACACACAGCTGGGTCGCTCATGTTACTTGCCAAAGGCCTTTACAGTGCCAGATGTGACTGACTTTGATACATTGTAAGTCCGTTGCTGTTGCCAGATTGAAATAATAGTATCTGATTCAAAGTCAAATGAACATTGAGGCAGTGCTCATTTCTGTTGAGCCCTGAGCCAGTGGTTGAAATACAACCTCTTTAGATGGGGGCGAGTCTATAGCGGAACCACTGTTGACACAAAAGTAATGCCCACTTCATGGACCCAGAAGGATAATGGGCTAAGTCAACCCCCAGCCAGGATTTGAACTCGCAACCTTCGATTGCGAGCCGCTCGCTCTACCGCTGAGCCGCATTGGCCTGTTTGCGATTTGGTGTGGTTAAAATTTCTCCATTGGAATTAACCTAGCAGTTACCTTTTTCTATCGCAAACCGTGGCTAGGACCCTCCTGAAATGTGTGAGACTTTCCTGGCTTAACGAGTGTAAGAATGGCGTTGATTAATATTCTTACGGTGGTGGAGAACTACCGTTTGCGGCCCATTTCGAAGTGGTGGGCCCTGCGCAGCCACGGGCCGTATGACCGCAAGTCCCCCACGCTTTGGCGTACAACCCTCGCTTGCCGTTCAACCGTTGCACACCAGGTCCTTGTACAGGCAAACCTCAACTACCCTCTCGTCAGCTGTTAATATTCTGCAATCCAGCACGTTGGAGGCAAAGATTTGCAGTCGAAACGTCATCACCGGGATGAGAACAGCAACTCGCTTGCACCCGAGAAGAACCCTGTTTAATCACGGGAGGCCAAAACTCGATTAAAGCTCTCGCGAGCACGGCTGTGCCGGTCCAACGCTCCGACTCCATCACCGGCTGGTGAGAATGAAAGACGAGGTTTGCCTGTAATCCGCCGCTCCCTCTCGCTCCCGCCCAGATCGCCCAGGGCCTCTGCGGAGAGGACCTCATCATCAAGGGCACCAGCGTCCACATCTCCAGCGCCGAGCCTAAGTTCGGCTACGCACGCGGCGACAACTTCGCGCGGCGGCGTCGGCGGCGGTCGCTACGGCTCGTACGGCGGCGGAGGCGGCGGTTTCGGGGGCCAGGGCGGGTACAACATGGGCGGCGGCGCCGGCGGTTACGGGGGCATGGGGGCATGGGCGGCGGGGCCGGGGCGGCTTCGGCGGGGTGGGGCGGGATGCCGGGCGCGGCGCCGGCGGCGGCGCGGGCAACATGAACTTCGGCGCGTTCAACATCAACCCGGCTATGATGGCGGCGCCCTGCAGAGTAGCTGGAACATGATGGGCATGCTCGCCAACCAGCAGGGCGGGACCAGCGGCGGCGGGGCGGCGGCGGGGCGGCGGTGCGGGGGCGCCCCGGCGCTGACGGGCGGCGCGGCACAGCAGGGCGGCGGCGCGGGGGCGGCGCAGGCTCAGAGCGGCGGCGCCGGCAGTGTGCAGGCCGGGGCCGGTGGGCGGCCGGGGCGGGGCCGGCGGGGCCCAGGCGTCGGTTCCCATGGAGCAGGGGAAGGCGTATGGCGGCGGCAGCGGCGGCAGCGGGGGGGCGCCGGAAATTCTGGGTACGGTACGGGCGGGCAGAGCGGCTCGTTTGGCTGGGGCTCGGCGCGGCTGCCACCAACAACACGGGCAACAGTTTCGGCACCAGCTTCTCCAGCATGGACACCAGCAAGTCGAGCTGGTAGTGCTGGGGTTAGTGAGGGCGGGCGGGGGTGGGTTTGTACGGGGATTGGGGGGGTTCTTTTTAGAGAGGTGTCTGTGTGACTAGGTGAGGAGTGAGGGTTTAGTGTTTTTCGTTTTAGGACGGGAGAGAGATGAGAGCTGTGGGGCTGGAGGATGAGCGAGTCTGTTGTTGTGCCCCAACCGAGATAGTTGGAGGCAAGAATTTGGTGTGGTTGATTTTTGGACGAGTTTAAGTTCAGTTTTAATTCCTTGATTTTTTTTTAGATTTGGACGCTGTTGAAAAATATAACACATGGTAGCGTCTGTAAACTGCAGAAGAAAGTGAAGGTGGGGGAGCTAAAAGTAACAGAACCTGCCTGGACACGGGATGTAAAACTGGCACCTAGCGCACGCATTCTTCACTCCTCAGCCAAGACGTGTCGTACACTAGACGCAATGCTCTTTCTGTCGTCGTGCTGCTGTCTTGTCGCTACAGAAGCGTTAGTCTGGCCCGTTGCAACGTGTCGCGTCGTCGCTACCGCTCGATAACGTCGCCCGCGCGTTTTTGTGCGATTCGCATCGCTGCCGTGTACTTGTGACTAAAACCTTCTGAGAGTCTTTCACCAGGAGCCGGCTCCGGTAACCGAGCGAGACGGCCAGGGAGAGCCACACGGCAAACGCAAAACCAGAAGCTCGTTAGCCCATGGACCCCCGCGGCATCGCCACCACCAACCACCCAATCGGCCCACCCACTCGTTGCCAACAGCAAAATTCAGGGTGATGGCTCACGTGCCAAGTCGCCACCAGCACACCAGCCACCAGTAGCAGCACCTCCAACAGCAGCCACCAGCACCAGCAAGCACCATCAGCAAGCACCACCAGCAGCACCAGCAGCAGCACCACCAGAGCGACCGGCCCAAGGTAACGCTGCGGAGCGTGGTGGTGCCTGGTGTTCACGGCCTGAAGAGGAGGAGTCGTCTGTGTGTGAAGATGGCTGGTGGCTGGCTTGACTGGTGACTGGCTGAGTGGAGGGCTGGCGAGCGAGCGAGCACACTGGCTGGGTCTTTGTCTTGGATGATGAGTGACTCCGTTGGAAGCTGGTGGAGGACACGCGCGTGACTGTTCTTTACGGTTTGACCGTTCGCTTGAACGAGTGGTGTGGCGGCGGCGGGTGGCGGCTGGCTGATGGTGATTTGGGTGGGTGGTGGCTGGTGATGGTGCGGCGGGCGCCTGGTGGAGTTTGGCCGTTTGAATGAAGATTGCGTGGGACACCCCCCCTCCCGGTGTTTAGAGAAAGTCCTCGAGCGGACTTTGCAAATTGATCGGTTTTCCCCTTCCGCTCGACAAAGTAAAAAAAACAGCAACAAAAAAGTCGCTGTGCGATCCAGCCACACAACTTGTTGCACCCCAAGCGAAGTCGCTTTACTCTTGAAAATACACAAACGCCAATTTACTCGGCTTTCCCAATCCCCCTCCCCCAACATTTACAAATAGGTGGCTCCACGTTTGCCCCGACCGTATTTTTTCTCTTGAAAACAAAATTGTCGCATTCGGGCCCTACTCCATCGACAAAACAAGTTGTCAATTCCACGTATAGATTTCTCCTTTTTAAATTAAGTTTTATTTTATCATCAACCCCCCACCAACACCACAGTTTAAAACTGAATCGTGAGACTGAACAAAATGAAGTTCACATTTGTGATGCTGGGGTGCGGCTGGCGTTGGCTTCCAGCGGGGACAGTTGCAAGCGGGCCCTGGTGAATATATGGTTACTTACGTCTGATAGATTTGGTTTGTTTTCTATGAGCTGTTAACGAGCGTTGGGTCACGTGCTATGCTTGTGATGTGCCCTGGAATGTGGCGTGTGGTGATGGCGTGCTGATGTGAGTGATGTGGTGGTGTTGGCCTGTTGGTGTAGTGTTTGCGTGTGTGGTATTACTAGTGTCCTGTTTGCATGCGTGTGGTCATGTTGACATGCGTTTGTGAGGTGTTGGGGTGTCCGTGTTGTCTACTTGTGGGTGTCAGTGTGGTGTGTGGATGTCTGCTTGTGTGGGTGTCTGCTTGTGGTGTGCGGGTGTCGGTGCGTGTGGTGTGTTTGGTGCTGGCGTGTGATGGTATGCGTGTGTTCACGTTGGGATGGTGGTGTTGGTGTGTCCCAACTTGTGTGTTGGTATGATGGCGTGCGCATGGTGTGTCCGTGTGTGCTGTCAGCACGTCTGTTGATGTGTTTGTAGCATGCATGTGATAGTGCGTGTGTATTGTATGGCGTCTGGTGTTGGTAGTGTGAGTGCGGTGGTGGTCCCTGTGCGCGGGCGAGCATGTGCAAGTCTCTGCGTGCGAGTCCGAGTGTGCGCGTGAGACATGAGCGTGCGAGTCTGAGCGTGCGAGTCTGAGCGTGCGGTCTGAGCGTGCGAGACTGAGCGTGCGAGTCTGAACGTGTCTGTGCGTGCGAGTCTGAACGTGTCTGTGCGTGCGAGTCTGAGCGTGTCTGTGCGTGCGAGTCTGAGCGTGTCTGTGCGTGTCTGTGCGTGCGAGTGTTAACATTCCAGCGGGAGTCCTAGCTGCATCAGTGCGCCGTCAGTGTTGTCGGAACGAGCGCTCGTGGTTGGCAGCGCTTGCTCATGGCCGCACCGCCACACTTCCTGTCCCCTGACTGTCTGTGGCACGAGTTGTCCGTCATCTGCCTCCTTTTTTCAATAAACTCGTTGGTGTTACCGCAAAGGCTGTCTGGTGTCTTGGCATTTAACGTCATCCTCCATGCTAAGCCACGTGCCCTCCAAATGGCGTCAAAGATTGGTGAGCGAATTAATTGCCATCACTTTGGAGGCCCCGGACGTTCGTCGACCTACATCGAGCGATGAAGATGGCAACCTTGATTTGAAGCTTTCGTGACTGCAGGAATCCATATTCTTTGGTTAAGTCACATAGGTATAAAATAAAATAACGACGTTTCGGGCACAACACAAGCGTCCGTCAGGTGGTAAAGCATGGTCTGCTGCTGAGGCAGACTGTTTTAAAAGGTTTGAAATGGGTGTAGCCCAAGGGTCAAATAAGTGGCCGGGCGAGTGATGTTAATGTGAGAAATTAGCATGTAACTGCAAGATTGGAGAGCGGCCTCCTTGACGAGGGCACTGAAGTGACTGTTAATGTGAGAGATTAGGATGTGACTAAGAGCGGCCTCCTCGACGACTGAGTGCAACTCAACGGGTACAATCCAAAGGGCATGTGAGTCTGAGAGTACAATCCAAAGGGCATGTGAGCATGAGAGATCTAAGAGGCATGGAAAGAACAGCCGACGTAGGATGGAAACGTCACGGTTAAGACTTTACCTGGTTAATCACGTCCTTCCAATGATTGCTTAGTTTGTAAACACCAGGGTATTGCATGTCAGGAATCACATCCTTTACAGATGAGATTAAATCCCGGATTTTGTATACTGTGTTGAAACGAACCTGGATTTTGCTTGTGTTTAAGATTTGATGACAGTGGAATTGTCCTTGTCGGCTGAGAGGATGTCTATAAACTGAGTTGTGGTTGCGGCAGCAGTTACATTGGGGAAACGAAACGAATGTCTCGGACCGCGTCGTGAACACAAGGCAGATCTGAAACACGGTAGGACCAATACCTCTGCCGTTGCTGATCAACGCTGTGGGCTCACGAAATGTTTACGTACTGTTTCTGTTTGTATGCACGTCAAGGCATTTTGGAATCTTACTTTTTCGTTGTGGTTTAGGGTATTCCGTCTTTTACCATGACCCAAAGCCACGGAAGGATGAAAGCATATGCTGGTGGTGCGTTATAAACTACTCTGGCCAAGCCATCTAATTCTGTGTGTGCTGTGCTACGAAGGGCGATTGCCAGAAACGTTGCATATGATGACCCTTTTAAGGCCACAGTTATTGACATGAGCTTGTGTGCCACATCTATGAATTACGTGAAAAAATCCTACAAATGTTTGGAAACAGTCTTGGCCTTTAAGATAATGAAAGATTTAGGTATTTTGAGACAGGAGGTCTTTAGTGACCGCAGACACGGTCATTAGCAAACTGCAGGGTTGGTGTGCGGCATCAAAGCCTTTGCGGCAAGAAGGGGCCGAGTTGCTCTTCACAACTCTGGCAACCGTTCTGTGTGGGGTTCGTATGTTCTCCGCTGCTCTGCATTGTTCCCTCCGGGTCTGCGATAGTTACAAATCCAAAGTGAACGAGTGCTCAATCAATTTGTGGAATTGTTGAATTACCCGTGTGTCAGCTTGAGGAATAGCAAGGTTTAATACGATACGAGGCCGTATTATCCAATAGGCACTGCGTAGGGCCTACGAAAACTTGTTTTGTTTATATGATAAAAACAGAACCAAGATATCTTGAATACATATATAGCAAGGATAGGCACAGTGTATATACAAAGAGGTAGTGGTGTCTTGTTTGTTTTGTCAAGGTGCGATAAACTCGCATTGTCACGAGATTTGAGAACACTTGTAGAATCGAAAATAAATACCATGTTGAATTGGGATGAATTGAAATCTTGCAACATTTCCATCGACTGTGACAGGGATATTACTGTCATTCACGTCATCTGATAGTAGACGTCAGGACTAGAATCAATGCTCATTCCATCATACTTAGGTGTCATGATTTCAGACACTGGTTTTCATAACCTCATGCCAAGCGATCAATAATTTCATCACAAATGGTTGAGGAAAGGTAATATACATTCCCCTTCCTGGATGTCCATGCATCTGAATGTGATCTGCAAGCAATGGGTCGAATTCCGCCTAGACGACAAGGCCGCCCAAGAAGTTTCCATTGGAATTTGACTCCTGCAACAACCCTCAAAACATCAACCCAGTATTTACAAGATGNTTTTTTTTATCAGTTTTGTATAAATTTTGGTGCTCCAGCATCATGGATAATGCTTTGATGTGATCCTTTGTTCATTAGCAGTAATCCTGGTGCTTGCATTCCAATCATCAAAGCCAATTTGCAATTATTTACGGGACTTACTGCTGCGAAATAGTTTTCACAAACGGCAATACTCGACCAGTTGAAGGTGAGTCCGTGAGCCATTCTGGACATTCTGCCCATTTCCCAAGTGCCTGCAGAACAATTCCTTGTTTACAGACATTTCCACCCAATTTTATACCTGATAAGGGGCCATCCATTTAGTACTTACGCATGGGGGGGGAGTTAACCAACATGCGTACGCTTGCATGTGGAGGGTCTACTGACAATGTACGTACGCACAGGAAATAGGGGGGGGGGCGTGAAGTCTCGATAATTTGTCTACATTGGCCTTCAAATGAGCCACAGTTCATTTCTTCAGCTGTCAGACAAGTACTACCGGGAGAAGTGGACTGTGGGAGAGGTGTCACCCGTATGCCACCGTGCCCTGCTGCAGCTCTCACGCAGCTCAGCAGTGAGTCTGACAGTCTGGCGGCCTGCCCATGGTTACACATCCTTCAATCTGGCCGCACTGCAGACTGCCGCTGGCTCAAGATTTTAGCTGCCGCAGGCCAGTGTCAAACGCACGAGCGCATTCACACGACTGAGTCTTCTGACAGAACAATCAAAAGCTGGACGATGATGATGACGAGGACGTCAGCGGCCCAGCAGACTGCAGCTCGCGCTGCTGTGCTCCAGCCGACACGGCGCGTGTTCACGAAATCCCTACAGTGCGTCACCTGTTCCACTGGGTTCAGTCGGCGTTTGAACCTAGCGGACGAGACAAACTTTTAAAAGGTACGCAACTTAATTATTTAATGCAGCCGGCGGTGGACTATATGTTTGCTGAACACGTTAATATTATTCATCCTTGATCGTTTCTGCGTGGATTAAATATCGGCCGTTCTATTCGGGGTGTCAAGCATACGTACGCGGGGAAAAAGTACGCGTGCGTACAGGGAGAGTGGGAGGGGTCAAGTTTTGACAGATTTTTGCGTACCTACTAAATGGATGGCCCCTAAGGAAAAGTGAGAATCAACATTCTGAGATGGCGTGATATCAGCAAAATAGGATCTCAAATCTGCAGCGACTTCTATCCAGTGCAGAATCACTGCCAGGCCTACGAGTAAAGTCTGCATCTGATGTTTACTTTGGAGTTTGTGATTCCACCACATCTGCTTCGAAAGGGGCATTCGCCTGTTCTTCACTTGATCAAACCTCTTATGTGCGAATGAGATTCTGCTTGAAGAACAACATTTTCACAAGGTTCACTATCATTATCCAACTGTATTAATGGTGATGATTCCAATGGAGCTTTGCACTATCACTTTTCACATCCTTGTTCATGAACTTTTAGAATAGATCCCTTGATCTATTTCAATGCTTCATGCTTTTTTTCTTGTTCTGCATCTTCTCGTGTTCTGATTCAGGCTTTATTTTATGTCCATCTGACATTGATGACTGAAGGGTGGGATCACCTCAAATTAAAACATACTACATTCTCAAAAATATAGCAAATTTTCAGTGGAGGAAATTACATGAGTAAATTATTTTAAATAAACGCACAAAGCGAGGAGCCAATTACAATCTGCACACTAGACGAACAGGAATATAAGAGACTACTAAGAAAGGAAAAATGCAATGATACTAGAATTTAAGTATAAACCTAATGCGCAATTTTTTTCTTCAATTTAACCAAAAATAGCCAAGTAGCCCGAGTCCCTGCCGCTTCTAAGGTAAACTGGGGAATATGGCAACTTATATGCAGTAAATTTCGATTTAAAGCTTTCGTGACTGCAGGGATTCATCTTCTTGGTTCTTTGGTAAAGTCACGTAGAAGGGAAGTAATAAATAATAAAAATAAAACATAATAAAATAATTCTCACGACGTTTCGGCCACAACGCAAGCAGCCGTCAGGTGAAAACCAGGTCTGTGGAGGGGGGAGGTGGGAAAAACAGCACATTTGCTTGGAGCATATGGAAAAGCTGGGTTGGAAAGTACGTAGAATCTTTTGTCTGGCCACATGGCCGGCCTGCTCTAGAAATTTCTCGACCACATCAACCATCAGCCCAGATCACCATGGAAGTCGAAAAAGATGGCAAGCTACCCTTTTTGGATGTCCTAATTAAAAGGAGACCTGATGGTTCAATGAGCACTCTGTCTACAGGAAAGCCACCCATACGGATGCTTACCTAAAACCGGATTCCCACCACCATCCATCCCAGAAGAATTCCCTCATCAAGACTCTATACTAGAGCCCTGCACTCCGACCAGGAACACATTGCCAGTGAACTCAAACACGTACGCCAAGCTCTTAAGGTAATGGTTACTCTGACTACACAATCCGCAAAGCCATCACTCAACCATCAAGAAGGATCCTTTGAGGAGCCTTTCAAGACCATCACCTTACCCTACATTGCTGGGGTCACAAAAAAGATCTCAAAATCCTGATTAAACACAAGATCCAGGTCCGATTCAACACAGTACATAAAATCCGTGATCTGGTCCCGTCTGTAAAAGATGTGGTTCCAGACATACAGTACCCTGGCGTCTACAAATTAAGTTGCTCTGTGGTAGCAGTTACATTGGAGAAACCAAACGATATGTCTCGGACCGCATCCGTGAACATAAAGCAGACCTGAAACACGGTAGGACAAACACCTCAGCCGTGGCAGACCACTGTTACAACTCAGTGGGCTCACATGACATTGACTTCTCCAAGACAGAGGTTCTCTGCAAGCCATCTGGCTATCATGAGAGATTCGTTCATGAGGCGATCCACATATACAAACACAGAGACAATTTCAACCGAGAAGATGGATTCTGGCTTAGCAATCATTGGAAGGACGTAATAAACCATTTCGGATCTTAACTGATTGTGTTTACGGTGACTTTCAGACCGCGTTCCACTCACTGGCATTGTATTCTCCGCAGGAATGGATTCTTTGCTCCGCTGCAAGTTTCCCCCACGACTCACCCATTCAAGGTCAAGTACATGTATTAAACAAATAGTATAACATTCATATCTTAATCATGTACAAAGTAATATATAGTATCGTAATTGTATAGTAAACATATAGCAGTGGATACACTTAGGGTGGGTAGAAAATACAAGTGTTATATAAAATGTATAAGGTTTATAGCAATACAGTATATAATTTAATGTTGGGTTTGTCTAGCAGTATATAGTACGGGTAGACTCGGTGATGTAAGAGAAAAAGTTTAATGGAAGCATTTATATTTTTTACGACGTAGAATGTAATGTATTACTTACTGTTAGTAAACTTATTGTAGAGTATAGTAAGTATACTGATGATGCTATGTAGTTTATATTTAGTTTTTTACGTGGTTTTTAGCAATGCAGTACATACTTTAACATTCTTTCTTTGTTAATGCTACCCCCTTCCCCCTCCCTTTGATGCTGCTAATCCTGCATAATGCACGGGCATAATATGATTTGAACCCCCCGCCCACCTCCTACGCATTTCCATATGCTAAATCCTCTTGATATGCAAATTATTTTGTCTAGGCGCTCTTCTTCCAGCTTAAATATACGCTCCAAGCTTGGTGGTGTTTCATTCTTCACCTGAGGACGGCTGCTTGCATTGTGGCCGAAACGTCGTGAGAATTATTTTATTTTTATTTTTATTATTTTATTACTTCCCTTCTACGTGACTTTACCGAAAGAACCAAGAAGAGGGTTATATGCAGTAATTCTGACAATGTATTCATTCTTTTTGCCACAATTTGTTGGCTGCTCGTTGCAATCTCTTTTGCAGTGGTAACAAGTCGTTGACTCGTAAGTAAGGAATATTACACCTAAAAGAAGTCAAACAAATTTACATTGTTTTGTTCTACGTGACTTTACCGAAAGACCCAAAGAATATTCATCTTTAAGCTTCAACGAAAGTAAAGCAACATGGCGCTCACCACGCGGCGTCCTGCCAGAACGTTGAATTTGTTATCGATGAAAATGAACGGCATCCTTTAAAAGCTAAGTCATCCGAATTTATATATAATCAGAGTAAACAATTGTTGAAAACATTTTGCTTATAATATCTTTAGGCTTGCCTTGTTTCTTTTTGCAATAATTTCAAATAAAATCTGCGGCACACAGCACGCTGCCATCGAATGAGGGCACCGACTAAATAATGAACGTGTCGGTAACGACGTCTGTCCAGCGGCTGGGCGAAGTAGGCGTGAAACAAGCGAGTGGCGTAGTGACATGGGGCAGCAGCACCAACTCTAGAGAGTTAGCACTGAAGGCCTATGAAATAGAAGTGCCTAGGGCCTACAAGAACCTTCATCCGACCCTGGTAGAATACACTTTTACAAAATAGCACACCCCTTCAGGTGCTCGAGGGTTTATTTTATACGTTATACATTTTCCACTTTAGAATATATTATTGCACACAGTTGATTAAGAGATTATTACAGCAAAATGATACATTTCTCTTGAGGTGTCCTAAGACGATAACAAAGTGCATTTTGGAAGAGCACACCGCACACGATAGGGGTTTGGAAGGTTAACAGCAGCAATAGCGATTACCTGCGGCCTACAGTGGCCCCCCATCCCTCCCACCGGCCGCCCGTGCGGCCACTATGGCCAATCTTGTTATGACAAAGATGGCTTTGGCAGGGGTGGCCAAGTTTGTCCTTTGCCGAGGGCCACATAGGACAAGACAGTTGACCTGTGCAGCCGTTAACAAGACTGTTGAGGCAAGCGCTGTTGGCGAGCATCTATAGAGGCCGGTACGGGCGCACAAGGGCCAGAACCACATCCGTAACTAGAAGAGGAGGTGCGGGCAAACTACAGCTCAAGGCGGGGGGGGGGGGGGGGGGTGGCGGCCTGGTTTATAAAGTTNTTTTTTTTACTTGTCTCGTTGGTACGGGGACCGGCATCCCGGTGCGGAGATTTGTCGGTTCCAAAAATGCACGGCGGTGCTTCATAGCTGCGTGCTCATTTGCAGCGGCATGGCCCGGACTGTCGCAAAGTCCGGCCCATGCCGCTGCTTCTCCATTGATGAGAAACGGAAGAATTGGTCACGATCGCAGAGCGGGACGTTGATCCCCCCACCCTCCCCACCGCCCTTTTAGCGACACGGCTGCGGTAACCCACTCGACTTTACGCAGGTGCCGCATTGTGGGAGGCCGGCACTACAGGCCACGAAGCGAAGCGCCCGTGCGTTTGCGAGAAGCTGGCAATGCAAATATGCTGGGAGCTGCATGCTGGGAGGTGGCCGTGTTAAGGCAAATNGGGGGGGGGGGGTTTGGCGAGCAGGAAATCCCGAGATGGGCGACAACTGGCACCGAATCCCTCGAAGTCTTGGTAAGTGGAAGTGAACGGCGCCCCGCTTGAAGAGCAGCGATGCCACGGTGTAATGCCACAAAAGCTACACTGCGGGTCGGAGTAACTTTTGAACGCTCGTTTCTCATCAATGAAGCTTCAAGCTACGTCCGAGCCTGCGATCACAGCTCCGGATATTCACCGTCAAAACTCTCCATCGATCAATTTATGGGTGGCCGAATTATCTCGGTCGCGAATGTACCGTGCGTGTGATTACTTTTATACTATCTATCTTATCCGACATTCTCATTTTTATACTATCTCCGGGCCACCGTTCTCGCTGATTACCCAAAATAATCAAGAGTTGATCGGGGTTCCTGACAAAGAGGAAAGGCCACCTTCCCCCTCCCCTCGTGGTTCAGTTCATGTGAGTTGAAGATGACCCCACGCTCTCTCCATCTAACACCCACAAAGACACAGAAGGCTTCAGTTAACACATTTTACATTTTTGGGATAAATGGGGCAGATTTGTGTTTATACCCTGTTATATAGATCAGGCCTGGTATATAATGTGGTCAGAGCATTCACACGGTCGTAAGTTACATTTCCTAGCCATGGTTTGCCTTGGCCAATCATCATCATCCCTCCAGGACCAATAAAGAGTGGAGCACTTGGTGGAAAGTCAACATTGGTCAATTGGTCCCCGCTGACTCGGATACGCGTTTTATCTTTTTCCACTGGACAACTGAGCCGTGCCGAGCCAGCACGGCATGGCTCAGGAGGCGCCAGGTTGGCTTTACCACGCAGAACTCGAGCCACGTCACTGATGTCGCGGTCGCACGCAGCGAACAGAGTTGGTGCTCACTGGCAATGCGCAACGAAAATGATTAACCCTGACCCCTGCAAGCGGATTCGTGAACCCATTACGGACATTTGTAATTGCTTTCCTTTCAGTGTGGTGGGGTTTCTCCGGAGTCTCCGGTTTTCTCCCACACAAAACTAAAACGTGAGTAAAAAAGGGAATCGGGGGGGGCCCAACATCCCAACGGCAGGACCCCCTGAGAGTCTTGAGACTCAGGAGGCTCTCCTGTGGATGAATGAGTTAAGTTGAAGTTAACATCGGTGGTGATTTTCATCCGTAGTAAAACAAACGCCCATAGGAGCGCGGCTCTGCTGCCAGTATGAGGACAGTCATCAGATCAACATATATACGAGACGTGGTGGATGCTTGTATGAGATTCCAAATGCTACTGCTGCCAGTATGTGTGGTTATTCGCACTACCTGCGAATGTCAATAGCTTGGCTCAAGTCTCGACTTGACCATTGCCCGCATGGACATCTTCAAGTCACTTTCGTCTGTGCGAGTGTTTTTGTCATTTAACATCACCGACGCCTGTACAAGCATCCTGTCTGAAGTTGTAACGTCACAGTCCTAATTTCACCGTTGCCTGTATGAGCCTCCTGGCGCCCATCACGAGTGGCGCATGGATGCCTGTATGGGGCCTGGTCTGAAGTTGTCGCCTCACAGTACTGACGTCACCAACCACCTGCGTATGGGCGCCTCGTCTCAAGCGCTGACCTCGCCGCCGCCTGTACGAGGTCACTGCCCGCACCCGGCTGGCATCACGTCAGTGCTGCTTGAATGCCCATACGAGCGCCTGGTCCCGAGTCTGAAGTTGTAAGTGTCGCGGTCCTGTTGTCACCGCCGCCTATAGTAGGGCGCGGTCGGCACGTGACCGGCACTGCCGTCACGTCAGTGCTGCGTGAACGCCCGTATGACCGTCTCGTCCCAAGTCTGAAGTTGTAAGCGTCACGGTCCTGTTGTCACCGCTGCTTGTAGCAGGCCGCGGCCTAAGGCAGGCCGTCGCCTGTACGTTGGCCGGCGGCGTCGGCGTCGTCAACGCCGCGTAAACGCCCGTACGAACGCCCGGTCCCAAGTCTGAAGTTGTAAGCGTCGCGGTCCTGTTGTCGCCGCCGCCCTAGCAGGCCGGCACCGCCGCCGCGTCAGTGCTGCGTGAACGCCTGTATGAGCGTCTGCACGTCGCGGGCATCCGCCGCGCGGCACAGCTCCACTTCGCCCATGCCGCTGAGCGCCAGGCGCAGCGCCGCCCAGATGTTGTCGGACATCGCGGCCCCCTCGCGCCGTCTCCCGAGGCTCTTGTGCTGCTTGACTAGCGCCTCGAGCAGGTCCGCCACCGCCTCCCTGCACCGAGGGTCACGACCACAGGCAAAGGCGGGCTGCTATCAACGGGGACCGCAGAGCTTGGGCAATCATTGGTCAGCGTTGGGTTCTGGCTGCTGCTGCTGCCGCCGCGGCCGCCTTTCGCTTTGTCTGCGGGTTCATCGGCTAACGTGAGATTCACGTTTACAAGAACGGCGTTGCAATGTGAAACTGTTAAATGCCGTTGTAATGTCTCCCCCCCCTGCGCGTAGCCTTTGCCAGGCCGTCGTTACGAGCGCTGTTGGCGAGCAGCTATGAAGGCCGCATGGCACACGAGTGGGTGGTGCGGCCAGCGCCACGGCCGATTGCCCCTTTGTCTCCCCCAGTGTGATGCCTGAGCCAGACTGCATAACTGGTACTCATTTAAGGCCCAGTCGACCCTAGAGAAAGGCCCACGGACGGTTCAGATAATCGACGCAAAAGTTGTAAAGTTAGACGCGAGCAGCAATCGAACTCGCACATATGGATTTTCTCCGGGAGGTCTTTGTCTTCCTCCCGTACGTTAAAACTCATTAAGTAGCCGGTAACTCCTTAACACATAGAGCAGTGGTTCTCAACCGGGGTATGCGGTGCCCTGGGGGGTACACGTGGCAATGTCCCAGGGGGTACGTGAGGCGACTTATAATTGTGTGAAACTATATCGTTGGCGAATAATCACGTTGTGTGAATCTGCCAAGATAAAATAACTAATAAAATGTAATCTACATGGTCATCTAGAACAATATAAAAGACGTTTATAAACTCATTGATCGTAAACAAGCGGGTTTCCAAGAGTAACCAGCGTGTGTGAACAGAGTCTCGCTTGCAGTTACTTGCTAGTTAATGAGATCTTACACAATGGACAATTGAAGAATATTTCGTGCTCAATAATCGTACATTTATTTCTCAGAACCACGTTGGGTTAGGCAAGGTACTCGGTTAAAACAAATTTGAACGAGGGGGTCAGCAATCGCCAAGCCAGGCTGAGAACCACTGATTGACAGAGGACGGCAGAGCTTGGGCACAGTGTTGGCGCCAGCTGATCCACGCGGCAACCTTCCTGCTCGTCTGCGGTTCCCAAGAGTCGGTGTCTCTACGACCAGTGCCGGATTAAGGTAGTGCGGAGCCTGTAGCGTGATGTTATAAAGGGGCCCTAAATAAATAAATAACACGTAAATATTAAAAACACACACATTTTTTACTTGCACAGTAAAGTAATTGTATATTTTTTCTATTTGCTATACAGCCAGATAATGACAAATCGCTAACCTTAAACACCCAGTCGTTCATAAATGTTGAAGGCGGTATAGTACTATAGTAATAGAGCATGTGCAGAATCACTGAACCGGAATTGATAGCTTGAAAGCATTGAGCGTGGGGCCCTTCAAAGTGCGGGGCCCATAGCTACATATCCAGCTACTTGTGCTACTCGGACAATCCGGCACCTCCTGGGTCAACTGGGCCTTAAATTAGTACCCGGCGCGCTGTGTACAAGTCAACGGTGAGGGGGGGGGCGGTCTCTATCTTTGCGGTGGGATGGTTGTGGTGGGTGTGGGGCGGCGGGCTGGGGGGGGGGCGGCTTGACCTGTAGGCGCCCATGTTGAGCCAGCTGACGCCCAGGTTGTACCAGGAGCGCACGTATCCGGGCTGCAGCGCCAGCGCGTGGTAGTAAGCCTCCACCGCCTCCTCGCTGCGGCTCCCGTTCGCCAGCGACGCCCCAGCTTGTTCCACAGCAGGTGATCCTGTGTGGGGTGGGGGGGGGGGGGGGGGGGGGGGGGGGGGGGGGGGCCCACACCCTGTGGTAAAGGCGCAGCCCTGCAATTTCCTAATCGCGCCGCTGCTGGCTGAAGTGCCTCTCCACTACAGGCAGCCACTCGGGTCGCGTACGCACACACGGCCGTGTGCGTGTGTGTGTGCATGTGTGTGTGCATGCGTGTGTGCATGCGTGTGTGCGAGCGTGTGTGCGCTTCAGGTCTTCTCGGCCACGGTCATTCCCTCCCTTCTCTACGCTTGCGAAATGTGAACCCCCAAATGGAACATCTCCGCCGGTTAGAAACATTTAAGCTGGCCTGCCTACGATCCATCCTGGGCTTAACCAGGCTGGATTGTGCGAGAAGCTCACAAATCCTTGAAAGATCTGGACAAAGTCTCATCAGTGAGCAAGTTGGCACAGTAGGGGGCACAGGTGGTGCAACAGCCACTCATCTCAGTCAGTCGACCCGTGGCACCTGGGTCTGCCCCGTGACCTCCTGCCAGCGGACTTTCGACACTTCACGTGGCCTCAACGTGCACATAGCCTGGCAGAAGCATCGTGGTGATGTCACCGCTACTTAGTGGCGAATGGCGGTTGTTGGTGTGTGCGCGCGTGTGTGTGTGTGTGCGTGCGCAGTCAGGTAAAGTGTGAGTTACCCCTACCTCTTTGAGGACATCTCGGCAGCGTGGAAGAGTAGACCAACAGAACCACCACTTAAGAGCTCCATCTAGTAGAGGCCCTTTACGTCGGCATTGGCATGAGTGAGCACTTGCAGGGCTGCACCTCTGCCTTATAAACTGGAGAAGTGAGGGCAAATGTAACGTCACAGTGACGGAGGGGGGGGCGTGCAGGTTTGTGTGGCCGCGCGAGCCAGTCAGCGTGTTCCTTTCCAACGTTCCGCTGGGAGACGGGTGACCGGGATCCTGGCCTTTTGTAAGCGCTAGTCGATTCTGAGAACGGTTCCCGGTTGACCGGTTGTCTTTGACGAACCCGAGTACGCCCGCAATGAGCGGCACGCCGCCGTAAGTACTCGCCGCGTGAATACTCACCGCCATAAGTACACGTTGCCGTGAATACACCCGCAAAGAGCGCACGCCACCAGAAGTACCCGCCGGAGTGAGTTCTCACCCCGCCGTGAGTACGCGGCGCCGTGCTGCTGCCGCAGCCGAGTACGCACCTCGGGCGAGCGTGCACGGCGTGGGTGAAGCACTCGACGGCTCGCTCGTACTCCCCGCTCAGGTTGAAGATGACCCGAGCGCCGTCTGCAGGTCGGGGTCACGGGGGCGCGGCCATCGCGGGCGGCGAGCAGGAAGAGCGCCTTCACCTCGCGCAGGAGGCTGCGCGGAGGAAGCGCGCGGCGTCACCAGCGTCGTCACGGATACCATCAGTATTGTCATCGCCACCGTCATCAGCGTCATCGGCACCGTCACCGGCAATTATCAGCACCATCATCGGCACTATCAGCATCGCCATCAGTGTCATCATCAGCACCGTCATCATCAGCGTTATCATCAGCATCATCCTCCGTGTCATCAGCATCATCAGTGTCATCGTTGGCACCTTCTTTGTTCGCATTACCAGTGTAATCACATCTACTTAACATCCACACAGAGTGATTATTAATGTAATTGTCGCCGGTAGGCACATCATCAATGTCTCCCACAATATGGGAAAACACCTCCAAAATCACCACCACCAACATCACCAAACANCCCCCCCCCCCCCCCCCCCCCAGAGAGAGGGAGAGTGAGAACTCACTCTGGCACCGCTGCGCGGGCTGCGTGGTGGCGGCGGCGGTGGTGGCGGTGGTGGTGGTGGTGGTGCTGGTGGCGACCGCGTCTCCGCCCGGCGCTGGCCTCTCCCCCGCAGCATCTCCCCCGCATTGCGCACGGGCGCCGGCGGTGCCGGCGGTGCCAGAGGCGCCGGCGGAGCCAGCGGTGCCGGCGGTGCCGCCGGCGGCGCCGCCGGCGTGGCACCGTAGAGCGGGTGAGCGAGCAGCCAGGCGCGCAGGCTCTCGCACGCCTGCGGCTGGCACGACTCGTTGGTGAGGCTCACGGCCAGCGCCAGCAGGGCCGTCAGGTTGTTGGGCTGCAGCTCCAGGCACCTGGGGAGCAGAGCGGGAGGAGGAGGTGGAGACGTGAAGGTTGCAGGTTGCAGGTTACGCCCTTTCGCCAAAGTTGCAGCAACATAAGTTTTAGTTTTTTCCCACCCCCTCCGAAAATGTCATTGCAGAAATAACGTTTTTTTTAATAAATGAGGAAAATATTATGTTGATATCGTCAATTATAACAACCGATGGAAATGAATGGCGTAACCCCAACTGAGTATCTCTGATCCCATCAGAGTATCCGTGACCCCAGGGTAACCGACCTTTGCAGGGCCGTGATGGCGGCTGGGTCCTGCTCGTTCTCCGCGAGTGTCGTTCCCAGGTACTGCCACGCCTGACGCACGCACACAAAGACAAAGATCTCACCCGCTGTGGAGCCTCAACAGGCCGCAAAGGCAAGTGCTGTGAGCGAGCATCTAATGAAAGCCGGCACTGAACACGAGGGTAGGTAGCCAGCACCACTTTTGTCTCCCGAGTGGCGATGTTTACACACTGCACCAAGTACTCATTTGAGGCTGAGTCGACCTAGGGGAGGCCCAAGTCCAGTTTAGACAATTGTCACCGGTGTTGAAATTGAACGTGGGATGTGGGTTCATAGCACAGTGTGCTAGCCGCTACACGACCGCTCCCTACAAGTTGACACACACTGACACACAGACCACACACACTGACACACAGACCACACACACTGACACACACTGACACACAGACCACACACACTGACACACACTGACACACAGACCACACACACTGACACACAGACACACACACTGACACACAGACACACACACTGACACACAGACCACACACACTGACACACAGACCACACACACTGACACACAGACCACACACACTGACACACAGACCATACACACTGACACACAGACCACACACACTGACACACAGACCACAACAACTGCCATTCGCCACTAAGTNGGCGGTGACGTCACCACCGCGCTCGTGCCAGGCTATGTGCACGTTGAGGCCATGTGAAGTGTTGAACGCCCGCTGGCAGGTCACGGAGCAGACCCAGCAGGTGCCACGGATAGACTGACTGAGATAACTGGCTGATGCACCACCTGTGCCGCCTACTGTGCCAACTTGCTGTGCTTTAGCCACCCGACGCTCCGCTCGTTTTTGTGAGCGTCGCTCCTCCGCCCTCTGTTGTTGTTGGAGGGCGACTGCCTTGGACTGTGACGCCGGCACACAAGGGCATCTTTTTTTTTTTGCCGTCTGCCGCGAGTGAAGCCGACGGCGGCTGCTCATCATTCCGCGGCATTAATACAGAACCCCCGCCGCAGCATTAACCAGGGCGGCCAGGCGGGCTGCCCGAGCCCGAACCGCGACACCTCCAGCAACGGGCGGTGGCACGGATGCCGCGTCGCCAGGACCCTGCTGATGGTGACGACGACGACGACGATGATGATGATGATTATTAGGGAGGGGAGGAGGAGGAGGGGGGTTCATGTCGGTGAACCTCTGCGTTGGCCGGGTCCTGAGTGGCAGCCGCCTCGAAGAGGAGCACGGCGGTTGAGAGGTCTCCCTCCCGCAGGGAGCGCAGCCCCTCCTCCATCGCCCGCGCCTCCTCCGCAAACGGATTCCCTCGCCCGGGCACCTGCGGGGGGGGGTGGCGGGGGGGGGGGCAACGCAATGATGAAGGCAAAGGTCCCCCGTGTAGCCTCAACAGACCGTTGGGGCAAGTGCTGTTAGCGAGTAGCACCTGTGAAGGCCGCCACACGCAGGGGGGAGGTGGCCAGCACCACGCCCGGCCATGTTTACGCACCACACCAGGTGCTCATTTGAGGCCGAGTCGACCTGGGGGAGGCCCAGGACCGGTTCAGATAATCGTCACTGGCGTCGGCCGTCAGCGGGAATCATAGCGCAGCATAGCGCTAACCGCTGCACCACCGCTCCCCTCCACCTCCCCCCACAACCCGCTTCACCCCCTGACCACCACCGCGTCGCCTCTCGCAGTTCCGTTGCGGGCCAGTGCTGCTCGCGAGCGCCTTGAAGGCTGTGCACGGCGCACGAGGGGTGGGTCGGTGGCCGCAGCGGCCCGATTATAACGAATCGACCACAGTAGGCACTGCGCCTAGCGCCTATGGGAAACTAATAGGGCCTACGAAAGAAAAAAAATGTGACCACGTTATTTTTCTGTTTTTTAGATATCTTCTCGAATAAATATATGTACACTGCAAGGATAGGCCACAGTGTTCAAATTAAATCTGTTTATCTGCGGCACACAGCGCGCTCCCATCGAATGAGGGCACGGACTACACCAGTGGTGATTCTTCTTAACCTGGGGTGCTCCACGCACTCCCTGGGGTGCGTGATGCTTTTTCTAGGGGGTGCGAGACATGGCCAGATTGCTTTTAGAAGGTAAGTCATCAAAAACACAAATTAAGCACCGGCACGTAAGCACAACAACTCCTGAAGGTGAAGCACCACTGGGCCACAGAATGAAGGCATCGGCAGTGACGACGTCTGTCCAGCGGCTTGACGAAGCACCGCGGAGTGACAGCGGCGCTCGTGGCAAGGAGCAGCACCGCCAACTCTCTAGAGAGGCATCACTGAAGGCCGACGAGACAGGGTCCCTCAAAAACCTTCATCCAGCTCTGAGTGGCGGCGTCGCTGCGCCCGGCCGCCTTTGTCTTCCCTGCTGTTTATACACGCCAGGGACTCGTTTGAGACTGCGTGCACCTACGGGAGCTGCCCCCGCCCTCCCCCACCACCGCCACCGTCGTCGCGAGCGGGGAACTCGCGTCGCACGGCTGCGCTAATTGGAGAGCGCCAACCGCTGCTGCTGCGCTACCGCTCAGCAGCAGCAGCAGCAACCACAACACGGAGGGTCTCCACCACCAGTCTCGTCAGGCTAACGAGGTGACCCCAACCTGCCCCACTCCCCAACCACCCACCTTGCCGGCCCCCCAGGATCCTGGACCCAGGGGTAGGAGGTGTCCGTCTCTCGCATGGCCATCTCCTCCCACTCGGCCTGGAGCTTGTCCCAGAACGCCACGTCCGCCTAAACAAAGACAAAGATCACCGCCACCACCACCACCGCCGCCCCACCGCCACCACCACCGCCGCCCCACCGCCACCACCACCGCCACCACCACCGCCGCCCCCACCGCCACCACCACCGCCACTACCACTGCCGTGTAGCCATCAACAGACTGTCGGGGCAAGTGCTGTTAGCGAGCAGCACCTATGAAAGCAAGTACGACACACGACGGGTGGGTGGCCGGCACACCACGCCCGGCCGCCCTTGTCTCCCCAGTGGGGATGACTTTTTTACTACACACCCCATCAGGTACTCATTTGAGGCTGAGTCGACCTAGGGAGGCCCAGGACCAGTTCAGATAATAATTCTCAACTCGTGTTAACCCGTGAGCGGGAATCGAACTCGGGTCGCCGG
Organism: Lethenteron camtschaticum; assembly: GCA_018977245.1. Taxonomy (NCBI): domain Eukaryota; kingdom Metazoa; phylum Chordata; class Hyperoartia; order Petromyzontiformes; family Petromyzontidae; genus Lethenteron; species Lethenteron camtschaticum. Next base: position 10,649,008 of record MU249596.1, read on the forward strand.
GTTCGTAGCGCCGCGCGCTAACAGCAACTACACCACCGCTCCCCACACAATTGACAATCGTCATCAGTCGTCCATGGTCGATCCACTGCTGGATGAGAGCCTCCCGAGCCGCCGCCACCTCTCGCGGTCTCGTCCAGCCAGCAGCACGCGGGCAGAGTGTACGTCACACGTGGGTCTACACGCGTAATCACGTGTACGTCACAGGCGGGTGTACACGGTAATCACGTGTANGTGACAGTAGGGTGTACACGGTAATCACGTGTCGTGACACGTGTGTACACGGTAATCAGTGTAGTGACACGTNGGTGTACAGTAATCACGTGTAGTGACAGTGGTGTACACGGTAATCACGTGTAGTGACAGTGGTGTACAGTAATCACGTGTAGTGACACGTNGGTGTACACGGTAATCACGTGTAGTGACACGTNGGTGTACACGGTAATCACGTGTAGTGACAGTGTGTACACGGTAATCACGTGTAGTGACAGTGTGTACACTGTAANCANGTGTAGTGACAGTGTGTGTACACTGTAATCACGTGTAACANTGTGTGTACACTGATNAGTGTAGTGTACANGTGGGTGTACACGGAATCCGTGTAGTGACGTGTGTGTACAGTAGTGTAGTGACAGTGTGTGTAGTNTNAGTGTAGTGTACANGTGTGTACANGGTAATGCANGTGTAGTGATAGTGTGTGTACACTGTAATCANGTGTAGTGCACAGGCGGGTGTACAGTATATCAGTGTAGTACAGTGTGTGTACAGTANTCACGTGTAGTGNCAGTGTGTGTAGTAGTGTAGTGACAGTGGGTGTACAGTAGTGTAGTGACAGTGTGTACAGTAATCACGTGTAGTGTATACACGTGTGTGTACAGTAATCACGTGNACAAAGGGTAGTACATAGCGCAAGGNACAGAGAAGTCTTAACGACCGTGTTCAGACTAATGCTTCACGACGGGCCTCCCAACATACTGTATAGTAGTGTATAGTAGTGTATAGTTTAGTGTAGTGTATAGTAGGTGTACTCGAGTCATGTGACTTGGATAGTAGACTCGAGTATGAATTTGTGACTTCAGACTCGTGGATTGCATAACAATGACTTTGTCCACTCTGGTGTATAGTGTAGTGTATATAGTGTCGTGTATAGTGTAGTGTATAGTAGTGTATAGTGTAGTGTATAGTGTATATCTGTATAGTGTAGTGTATAGTGTAGTGTATAGTAGTGTATATAGTGTAGTGTATAGTGTAGTGTATAGTGTAGTGTATANTGTAGTGTATAGTGTGTATAGTGTAGTGTATAGTGTAGTGTATAGTAGTGAGTGCATAGTGTAGTGTATAGTAGTGTATAGTAGTGTATAGTGTGTATAGTGTAGTGCATAGTAGTGTATAGTGTAGTGTATAGTAGTGTATAGTGTAGTGTATAGTAGTGCAGTGTATAGTAGTGTATAGTGTGTGTATAGTGTAGTGTATAGTAGTGTATAGTAGTGTATAGTAGTGTATAGTGTAGTGTATAGTAGTGTTGTCCCTCCATTGGGTCCAATATTTTTGCTTACTGACCATTCCCCTGTTAACGACGGGCTGTTGCAAGTACAGTAAATATGAATTAATGCATTTATCAACCGTATTTATTTTAATAGTACGTGTTTATCATGTTGTTAGTATCTTTATGCATTGATTACATCGTTTAAATATTATAAAGTACGTTTTTTGGGGTGAAAATGGATAACTTTCGATGCTATTAAACCTTTAACGTGCATTCCCTACACTCGCTTAACAACCAAATGACTTGACGACCGGTTTCGTGGAACCAATTACCGTCGTTAAGAGAGAGGAGGAGGGCTTCTGTTTAACACGCAATAGGGGATATCGCGTCAACCACAAGGTGTTCTACCTGTACACACCCATGTGGGTGTGCCTGTACATGTGGGTGTGCCTGTACATGTGGGTGTGCCTGTACATGTGGGTGTGGCTGGGTGAGCGGTGCTAGTCGTCAAGTGGGCGTGGCTACGTAAAACTGGGCAGGTTTGGCGGCATTGTCTGTAGGCTCAATGTGCCCCCCGCCCCCCAGAGTCTCTCACAGACATTTGCTCAGGGAATGGAACCAACGGGACTCTGGAAGACGGGAGACGGACAAATACAAACGAGACCGGATGAACGCAACGGAGAGTTTTGAAACTAAGTTTCTACTTCCCCCCCCACCCAGCCCCTTCCCCTTCGTAGCCTCGCACCTGGGCAACCGTCTGCGTGACTCAATAGCTACGCCGCTCACTCTGCATCATCACACCCCCCCCCTGTCGCCACCGCGGCCGCCGCCCTATCCTCACCTCGATGGCCGCCTTTGTCTTCTCAAACTCGTCCTGGGCCCAGGTGGGTGGCCATCGTCCTCCTCCTCCTCCTCGTTCCACTGCGGTGCTTTCTTCCTCCTCACGGACCCCGTGGTCCCACCGGCGGCCCCCGTGTCCCACCGGCGGCCCCCGTGGCCACCCCGGGCCCCCCGTGACCCCCGGGCCCCCGCGACCCCCCGGCGCTCCCCGTGCCCCCTCCGGCGCTCCCCGTGCCCCCTCCGGCGCTCCCCGTGCCCCCACGCTCCGTTCGCCGGGGACGGCGTCGTCCCACGTCTCCGAGCCGGAACTGACCTGCGCGGGTGAGTGGGGCAGGCGAGTGTGTGTGGGCACAGGTGTGTGGACAGGTGATTGGACACAGGTGAGTTTGTGGGCAGGTGTGTGGGCACAAATGTGTGGGCACAGGTGAGTGGACAGGTGAGTGGACAGGTGAGTAGGCACAGGTGAGTGTGTGGGCACAGGTGAGTGTGTGGGCACAAGTGTGTGGACAGGTGATAGGGCACAGGGGAGTTTGTGGGTAGCTGACTGGGCACAGGTGGATGTGGACACAGGTGAGTGTACAGGTTAAAACGACAACAGCGATGCTGCACTGGCAGTGGGGTCTACCACCTTTGCCACAGGCCCAGCCCGCACTTCTCCACGTTTACAAGTTACATCCATGTGGGAGTGCAAATGACGACGCGGAGGCAGGTCTGCAGTTAAGGGCTTGCGCCAGATATTTATTAACTTNCCCAGGGGTAGGGTCCTACACCGGGTCCTTCACCCGGACCTTCTGTCTGTTACTATCTCGGCTAGCTCCAGGCCTCTCTCCCTCGAGTCGGATCGGGGTTCAGCCAACACCGGCCGACCGGGAGAGCAGCACCTTCTATGACTACAGCCGGCTTCTCTCCAGACTCCCTGAACTCTACCCCTGGCTGCCTCTTCCACTGCTCTCTATCCCGGGCTCCCACAACGACCCCGCTTTCGTCCAGAGTCCCCTTAAGTACCCTGATGAGACATGACGTCATCGCCCCGCCCAGCGTACATGACGTCACGTGACATGACGTCATCGCACTTGACGTCACGCCTCCACATTACTCCTCTACACATGCTGCGAAAAACAGAACAGGAAAACAACTCCACACACACACAAAGACAAACATTCCCCATATAGCCTTAACAGACTGTTGGGGAAAGTGCTTTTAGCGAGCAGCTCCTATGAAGCCGAGCACGGCACACGAGGGGGTGGGTGGTTAGCACCACCTCCGGCCGCCTTTGTCTCTATTGGTGACGTTTACACATCGCACCAGTTACTATTTTTAAGGCTGAGTCGACCTAGGGAGGCCCAGAACCGCTTTAGATAATCGTCACTGATGTAGGCCATGAGCGGAAAATAAAACCCGAGTCGCCAGGTACATAGCGCAAGAGCGCTAACTGCTACACTACCGCTCCCCAAACACGCACACACACTCTCACGCACACTCACACACTCGCATTCACACTCTCACGCGACCATTAAACACCTTGTCTGTTAGTCGTGCAATATTCCTCGAGGACCTTGCTGTGAGTGGGCGCAGGTGAGTGTGTGGTAGGTGTGTGGACGAGTGAGTGTGTGGGCAGGTGTGTGGACGGTGAGTGTGTGGCAGGTGGGTGTGTGGGTAGGTGAGTGTGTGGGTAGCTGAGTGTGTGGGTAGGTGAGTGTGTGGGTAGGTGAGTGTGTGGGTAGCTGAGTGTGTGGGTAGCTGAGTGTGTGGGTAGGTGTGTGGGTAGGTGAGTGTGTGGGTAGCTGAGTGTGTGGGTAGCTGAGTGTGTGGGTAGCTGAGTGTGTGGGTAGCTGAGTGTGTGGGTAGCTGAGTGTGTGGGTAGTGTGTGGGTAGGCGAGTGTGTGGGTAGGCGAGTGTGTGGGTAGGCGAGTGGGGTACTGAGTGTGTGGGTAGCTGAGTGTGTGGGTAGCTGAGTGTGTGGGTAGTGTGTGGGTAGTGAGTGTGTGGGTAGGTGAGTGTGTGGGTAGGTGAGTGTGTGGGTAGCTGAGTGTGTGGGTAGCTGAGTGTGTGGGTAGCTGAGTGTGTGGGAGCTGTGTGGGTAGGTGAGTGTGTGGGTAGGTGAGTGTGTGGGTAGGTGAGTGTGTGGGTAGCTGAGTGTGTGGGTAGCTGTGTGGGTAGGTGAGTGTGTGGGTAGTGAGTGTGTGGGTAGGCGAGTGTGTGGGTAGGCGAGTGTGTGGGTAGCTGAGTGTGTGGGTAGCTGAGTGTGTGGGTAGCTGAGTGTGTGGGTAGGTGTGAGTGTGTGGGTAGGTGAGTGTGTGGGTAGCTGAGTGTGTGGTAGGTGAGTGTGTGGGTAGGTGAGTGTGTGGGTAGCTGAGTGTGTGGGTAGCTGAGTGTGTGGGTAGGTGAGTGTGTGGGTAGGTGAGTGTGTGGGTAGCTGAGTGTGTGGGTGAGTGTGTGGGTAGCTGAGTGTGTGGGTAGCTGAGTGTGTGGGTAGGTGAGTGTGTGGGTAGCTGAGTGTGTGGGTAGCTGAGTGTGTGGGTAGCTGAGTGTGTGGGTAGCTGAGTGTGTGGGTAGCTGAGTGTGTGGGTAGGTGAGTGTGTGGACTGGTGCTTGGGTGGTTCTCATTCTTCGTGTTGTTGTTGTTGCTGCTATGCTCACGCACCACGGGATCTCCCGTGTAAAATAACCGGCCAATTTGCTTAACGGGAACCATCCGTGTAATGCAGGCTTATCCATAAAGTCCCTGTCGATATTATTGGACTAATGTTCTAAATATTTACACATTAGACTCGATTATCCCACATATCTCTCTGCCAAATACCACTATATTTGTCTGTAAATTACGTGTAAGTTAAGAACATTTCATTCGTTAATGAACAAAGCAAAACATTGTAGTCAAGAACATATTGATGTTGTTTTATTAAAAAAGTAAATTTAGATTTAGAACAAATACTAACGATCGACTGATCGATGCGCATGCTCAGTGGTGACACTTTCCTGCTCCTGCACAGAAGACTCGGCCCACTAAGTGGATAGCAGAACCACGCCAATCAACATCAATCAAACTCCGCCTACTGTTGTAAAGAAATGGCAACTACTGTACTGTAGCACATGTGGATTTCGGATTAACCGGGGAACATATTTGTTCGGTTTAACACGTGACTTGCAGTAAACATTTCCAAGAATAACAATGTATAACTGTTTTTAGATGATTAATTTGGGCTTGGGTGAAAATCCACGAGTTATTCATTTTTGCCAAAATGTCATGTGCGCGGTTCACCCTCAAAACGGATAAACGCGTGCGGATAATCGAGAGTCTAATAAAACGGGGGGGGGGGGGTGGTGGGGCACTCATCGTTATTGCACAAACATCGTGCCGGGAGTGCCTTCAATGGAAGTTTTCCAAATCGCTGGAGAGGACAGGCCAAACTAACCCTGGAGATCCATGAGAGNTTTTTTTCGTGGGTGAGTTGCGTGAATAGTGTCTTAAACCCGCCACGGCCATCAGTCAGGTTTGTCCACGTGAACAGAACGTGGCATTCGTACGACAGCACATTGCGTGTTGGAGACCAAGCAACATTTACTCGATCGCGTTTCTCCAGTAATTACAACGAGCTTCATCAGGCGACAGCCAGATTTGTGGAAGTCCTCCTGCTTCCATCTCGGGATTTTAACGCCTTTGGAATTTTTTGCACGGGGTGGGGAGGGGGCCTGTGCATCGACCAAGAGTTTTATAGATCTGCAAGATTTTACGACATTGTGTTTGTTGCTAGCAAAAAAAAATACTTCGCAAGATGCAAAATGTGTGTCCGATATGCAGTTTACAGGATTTGAGCTGTGCAGAGATTGCTACGTTGCTCGTCTAGAATCCAAAACGCCTCCATGTCAATGATGAATATACCTCCGATCATATCGTCGCATAACTTACCATAAATTGCTTCGATTTCAATAAAATTATATCGGGACTTCATGGACAACCCTGTATCTCAAATGAAGTCGACACTAATAACACACCGACACATCCACCGTTGTCACGCGCACACCAGCGGGAGCATTGTACAAAGAGCACACAGACTCCACACAGAGAGGCGCCTGGGTCAGGATTCAAACCCAGGGACCCATTTCCTGCCACGAGTGTGAACCACAGCGCCCCGCCACCATCACTAAATCAAACTATGTTTGTTTATTTTACCAGGTAGCTCTTTTTTAGAAGCGACGTGGCCACAAATGACAGCCCAAAGAAGTGGCTTATCGTCGTGTAGACATTTATGGCGACCAAATACTCTAAACGCGTGACGTTGGATTATAAATGTGGTGGAAAAAACCGGAAAGACTCGAAGAAAATCCACGCAACCACGAACAGAGAGAGACACGCAAACTCCAAATATACAGCAGGCATCGTCAGAGTCGGGATCGAACCCACGACTTCCTGCATCCCAGGCGAGGTAGTCAAATCTCCTAGCCACCGTGATGAGAGAGAGAGACACGCAAACTCCAATATACAGCAGCAGCAGCAGGCGTCAGAGTCGGGATCGAACCCACGACCTCCTACGCACCAGGCGAGGGAGTTCACATCCCTAGCTACCGTGATGATGATGAGAGAGAGACACGCAAACTATATACAGCAGCAGGCGTCAGGGTCGGGATCGAACCCCGGCCTCCTGCGCACCAGGCGAGGGAGTTCACATCTCCTCGCCACCGTGGTGGTGGGGGCCACGAGGGCCGTGCCACTTGCGTGTCTCACAGAGGACTTTGGCGACGACCTCCTCCCGGCTGAGTGCGAGCGCGGGCACGGAGTCACCTTCTCGCCGGCACGGAGGCAAACGCCGCGGCCCACTCGGACACCCTGTGCCGGATCTGGCGAGCGGCAACACGGATACCCTTCGTCGTCACCTTCCGCAATGGCGATGTGGTGGTCGGGGAGGGGTGGTCACTCGATATTGGTAGCAGCTTAGAGGTCCTCGCCAATAAACCTGTGGCAGGTTTCACCAGCGTTGGCTCGAGCGAGCCGCGGCTCTGCTGATGAGACGCCGACTGTCGAAACCGGTCCCAGTGCACTACCAGAAGGCGGCGTGGCTGATGGGATGTGTAAACTATGTGTCATAGCTTCTTTATTTATTCGGAGGAGGGTGATTGGAAGCAAGCAAATTATATGCTTATTTATTTTGTAAAACGACATTCTTCACAGCGACAGACGAGGATCTTTTTGCGAATCCTCGCCTCGTGCTCGTGATACAACGTTGCCCTGCGATCCGGTCTCAAACTACGGTGGCCAGGATTTTTCGTTGCACTGCCACCGTTCAGTTCTCGGCTGCCGCGTGCGCTCTGCATCGACGCGAAAGCGGCCGCCAGCGCCACTGCCACCGCTGCCACTGCCAGCGCTACCACCATCACCACCGCTACCACCATCACCACCACCAGCGCCATGCCACTGCTACTGCCAGCGCTACCACTGCATCACCACCGCTACCACCATCACCACCACCANCGCCACCAATGCCACTGCTACTGCCAGCGCTACCACCATCACCACCGCTACCACCATCACCACCACCAGCGCCACCGCCAATGCCACTGCTACTGCCAGCGCTACCACCATCACCACCGCTACCACCATCACACCACCAGCGCCAACGCCAATGCCACGTACTGCCAGCGCTACCACCATCACCACCGCTACCACCATCACCACCACCAACCGCCAGCCACTGCTACTGCCAGCCTNCCACCATCAACCGCTACCACCATCACCACCACCAGCGCCACCGCCAAGCCACTGCTACTCAGCTACCACCATCACCACCNCTCACCATCACCACCACCAGCGCCAACCAGCCAATGCCACTGCTACTGCCAGCCTCACCATCACCACCGCTACCACCATCACCACCACCAGCGCCACCCCAATCCACTGCTACTGCCAGCCTCACCACCATCACCACCGCTACCACCATCACCACCACCAGCGCCACCAACANTGCTACTGCCAGCNCTACCACCAACCACCGCTACCACCATCACCACCACCAGCGCCAACGCCAATGCCACTGCTACTGCCAGCCTCACCACCATCACCACCGCTACCACCATCACCACCACCAGCGCCACCGCCAATGCCACTGCTACTGCCAGCCTNCCACCAACCACCGCTACCACCATCACCACCACCAGCGCCACCGCCAACCACTGCTACTGCCAGCCTACCACCAACCACCGCTACCACCATCACCACCACCAGCGCCAACCAATGCCACTGCTACTGCCAGCCTACCACCATCACCACCGCTACCACCATCACCACCACCACTACTGCCACCGCCAGAGCCACCACTGCCACCATCACCACCGCCACCATCACCACTGCTACCACCACCGCTACCACCACCACTACTGCCACCGCCAGAGCCACCACTGCCACCATCACCACCGCCACCATCACCACTGCTACCACCACCGCTACCACCACCACTACTGCCACCGCCAGAGCCACCACTGCCACCATCACCACCGCCACCATCACCACTGCTACCACCACCGCTACCACCACCACTACTGCCACCGCCAGAGCCACCACTGCCACCATCACCACCGCCACCATCACCACTGCTACCACCACCGCTACCACCACCACTACTGCCACCGCCAGAGCCACCACTGCCACCATCACCACCGCCACCATCACCACTGCTACCACCACCGCTACCACCACCACTACTGCCACCGCCAGAGCCACCACTGCCACCATCACCACCGCCACCATCACCACTGCTACCACCACCGCTACCACCACCACTACTGCCACCGCCAGAGCCACCACTGCCACCATACCACCGCCACCATCACCACTGCTACCACCACCGCTACCACCACCACTACTGCCACCGCCAACACCACTGCCACTACCACCGCCACCATCACCACTGCTACCACCACCGCTACCACCACCACTACTGCCACCGCCAGAGCCACCACTGCCACCATCACCACCGCCACCATCACCACCGCTACCACCATCGCCAACACCACCGCCACTAGTACAGCACTAACCGGTTGTGTGTTGGAGAGTAAAACCCACGACAACTTTTACAAATCGAGTACTGTGACGTTTTGCCAGTAATTACAACAACAACAAGCCTCATCAACAACCAGCCTCATCATCAACAACAACCAGCCTCATCAACAACCAGCCTCATCATCAACAACAACCAGCCTCATCATCAACAACAACAACAACAAGCCTCATCATCATCAACAACAACCAGCCTCATCATCAACAACAACCAGCCTCATCATCAACAACAACAACAACAACCAGCCTCATCATCATCAACAACAACCAGCCTCATCAACAACAACAACCAGCCTCATCAACAACAACAAGCCTCATCATCAACAACAACCAGCCTCATCAACAACCAGCCTCATCAACAACAACCAGCCTCATCATCATCAACAACAACAACAACCAGCCTCATCAACAACAACAACCAGCCTCATCAACAACAACAACAACCAGCCTCATCAACAACAACAACAACCAGCCTCATCAACAACAACAACAACCAGCCTCATCATCATCATCAACAACCAGCCTCATCATCATCAACAACAACCAGCCTCAACAACAACAACAACCAGCCTCAACAACAACAACAACCAGCCTCAACAACAACAACAACCAGCCTCATCAACAACAACAACAACCAGCCTCATCAACAACAACAACAACCATCCTCATCAACAACAACAACCAGCCTCCTCACCAACAACAAATAACCTCATGAACAACATCAACAACAACCAGCCTCAACAACAACAATAACCAGCCTCATAAAACAACAACAACAACCAGCATTATCAGGGATAGCCAGAATTGTGAAAAGACATAAACAGACAAATCTGTATGATGGATAACATTGATCGCGAAAACCTAATTCGCCATATACTTGAGGTTGGTTACCCGTTACCAAATGAATCTCTACGCATCGTCCAATCGCATCGCAAATGTTTGGTGCCAAGAGCGCAGAGGCAGGTGGCGGCTCTCTCCCTCTTCTCTCTCCCTCTTTCTCTCTCTATTTTTTATTCAAGAACTCAAACTTGTTTCTTTTCAACAAAACAAATGAACCCCGGTGATGGTAACTCCATGATGTTCACTCTGTGGAGGGTAATTTTGAGGGATGTCCTNCCCCCCCCCCCGACCTCAGCGTTTGCCCCCCACTCTGGGAGCTGCCGACTTCATCGTTTTGGCGATTTTCTGCTTGGGGGCAGCCTTAACTACAGCCTTGGCAGGAGCTGTGGCCGACTTCTTGGTTCCAGCCTTCACCTTCTTCGCCTCCTTCGCAGCTCGGATGTTTTGCTCGCGCTGACCCTTGCGGCTCTCGATCTTCTGGTCGCGCTTGGCGAGGATGTCGGAGGGCGTGGCGCCTGCGATGGCGCGCTGAGTCTTCACGGCACGGCGAGACCTCTTCTTAGACACCTCCTCCTCCTCCTGATGGCCCTTCTTGTGCCTGCGTCTGCTGAGGACCGTCCAGTTGCTTTACCGCGAATTGCGCTCGGAGAGGAACGCCGACTCGCACTCGGCATTGAGGAACTGTGAAACCTTGCCGTCCACGCGGGCGAATCTGACCCCTTGACCTGGGCAGATCTTGTGTGCACTGAAACTGCACAGTTCGAGCTCAATGGCGGCGGCGAGACGAGATGGCCGCCGCGTCGAGCTCTCTGCCTCTCTCCGCGGTCTCTCTCCGCTCGGGAGCCCCGGAGTCAAACCCAGGGAGGGGGCAGAAGCCTCCCGGCCCAGCCGCTGGGGGGAAGGCGACGCCGCTCCGCTGCCCGGCGAGGTCCCCACTTCCTGCCCCGGCTACGGCCCCTGGGAGGCCCTGCTGCCCGTCCAGACGTCTTGTGACCCCCCGNCCCCCCCCCCGCCCTCGCTCCCACCCCCCCAATGAATTGACCTTGAACATTCCCCCCCCNTCCCCCCTTGTGTTTTAAATAAACATTCATTAAATATACTGTATATGTATAATAATATTAAGTTTCAGATCTTTAAATGGGGATGGGCTCAAATGACACGTGGACCCACCCTGCACAGGGCCCGGGTGGCGGCAGGTGGAACGCGACACCTGGGCAGCGACACCTGGACAGCTGCGCCAAACTCTCTCCCTCGATCAGCGACTACCCCCCCCCTTCCAGTAACTACCCCCTCTTTCAACAACCGCCCCCCCCCCCAATTCAGCACCCCACCTACTATTCATAAATTGCCCTCCCATTCAACAACCGTGAACCAGACTACAACTGNCCCCCCCCACCGCACCCAGTCAACACCCCCCCCACTCCAAACCTCACCCCCCCCCTCCCCCCACGCTCGCCCCACACCAACCCCAGCCCGCAGCAACTCCCCAATCCATATCCACCTCCCCGTGCAATACCTGACCTCACCAACTCTAACACACTCACTCACTCACCCACGCTCACTCACTCACCCACCCTCACTCACCCACACTCACTCACCCACACACACTCACCACACACACATACCCACACACTCTTACTCACCCTCACTCACTCACCCTCACTCACTCACCNACACTCACTCACTCACACTCACACACTCACCACACTCACTCACCACACACCACACTCACCACAATCACCCACACACACTCACCCACACACCACACTCACCACACTCACTCACCCCTCAATCAACATCTACCTGACACCAAACCAAACAAACGAGCCCCCACAANCCCCCCCCCTCCACGCGTGCATGTGCGGCAGGAGAAACCCGATCCCACGATGTGACCCCGAGTCTCACACGCACTGACAAGGCTCCCGCATTAATAATTTGTGCGGAACAAGAGCGAGAGGGTGGGGGTGGGTGAGTGGTGGGGGAGAGAAGCGGGGTGGGGGTGAGGGGGAGGGCTCTGTGTGGGAGGGCATCGTGGGGAGCGGAAAATGAAAATTCATAAAAAATGCATTTGTGCCTCTGTCAGCTCTCTAAAGGGGCAGCGCACAGACTCGGACACCAGCTGGGGCGAGCGGTAGCGTGGGTGGAGTGATGGCGTGGGTGTGTGGTGTCATGTTGGAGTGCATGTGAGCGAGTGGTGGTGGAGTGGTGAGTTGTGGAGTGAGTGAGTAGTGGAGTGGGTGGGTGAGTAGTGGAGTGAGTAGTGGAGTGGTGGGTGAGTGGGTGGTGAGTAGTGGAGTGGGTGGGTGAGTGGTGGGTGAGTAGTGGAGTGGGTGGGTGAGTAGTGGAGTGAGTCGGTGGGTGATTGTCTGGACGAGTGGTGTCATGTTGGAGTGGATGTGAGCGAGTGGTGGTGGAGTGGTGAGTTGTGGAGTGGACGAGTGGTGTGGATGAGTGGGTAGCGTGGAGTGGGTGAGTGGTGGTGAATGGTGGGGTGGGTAGCGTGATAGAGTGTTGAAGTTGGTGAGTGGTGGAGACGGTGAGTAGGTGAGTGGTTGAGTGGTGGATAATTCTGCGGGTTTGTTTACCATAAATAAAGGGTCCACAGAAAAAGATGCTTGGAGTCTTCTTAATAGTGGACCCTGAAGATGCCGTGATGCCATTCACAAGAGTGGGCCATTGCATGCCGGAGCGACGGTCCAAATGTGGCAAATTTGAAAGATGACACCGCAACATCACTCCATTGATGTTAACTCCCTCGCCTGGTATACAGGAGGTCGTGGGTTCGACCCCGACCCTGACGCCTGCTGCTGTATATTTGGAGTTTGCAGTGTTTCTCTCCCCGCGGCCGCAGAGATTTTTCTCCGGGTCCTCCGGTTTTTCACTCCACATTTAAAATCAATATCACGCGTTTAGAGTAGTTGGCTGCTAGAAATACACAGCTCAGTGGGCCTTACCTGGTAAAATAAAATAAATAAAATAATAAAAATTAAGTTTTTAGCTTAAATCATCGCCACCGATTGCGAAAATCCTACAGCAGGATCCTCCTCCTGCAATCTGACTTTTGAGACTCGGGGAGGCCCCTTTCCTGGGCAGATGAGCAGAACACCTGGGAACCAATTCTAGGACTTGGCAAACCTCGGCTGTGATTCATTTCCACGACTGTCGCACCAACTTCCTCCAATCAACGCGGTTGGCTACGTACGGTGCGGAAGATATTCAACGTACGTACACACAGATCAAATGGACACCAATTGAGCGGTCCACAGGCAGAGATGGTGTTTAGATCTGTGCGTGGGGAGCGGTGGCTCAGCGGTTAGCACGCTACAATGCGCTATGGACCCAGCGGACCGAGTTGGATTCCCGTTCACGGCCATCAACACCGGTGACGATTATATGAGCTGGTCCCGGGCCTCCCTTGGTCGACTCAGCCTAAAATGAGAACCTGGTGCAGTGGGTAAACATCGCCACGAGAGAGACAAAGGCGGCCGGGCGTGGTACTGGCCCTCAACCCTTCGTGTGGCGTGCCGGCCTTCATAGGTGCTACTCGCGAACAGCACTTGCCCAACAGTCTATTACAGGCTATACGGGGTGTCTTTGTCTTTGTGTGCTCACCTTGACAAAGCAGGGCTGTTCGGATGGCAGAAGCCCATCAGTTTCAGAGTCACCCAGGAGATCACACTCACCGACCCTGCGCACACACACACAGGTACGCAGCTTCATACAACATGCACGCAGGTATATACAAAGATCTCCCGTATAACCTTGACAGACTGTTAGAGCAGGTGCTGTTCGTGATGAGCACCTATAAAGGCCGGCACGGCACAGGAGGGGTGGGTGGCCAGCACCACGCCAGGCCGCCTTTGTCTCCCTCGTGGCCATGTTTTACACATCGTACCAGGTACTCATTTGAGGCTGAGTAGACCTAGGGGAGGCCCAGAACCAGTTTAGATAATCGCCGCTGGTATTGGCCGTGAGCGGGAATCGAACTTGGGTCGCCGGGTTCATAGCGCAGTGCGCTAACCGCTACACACACGTACGTACGCACACACATGCATGCACACATGCACACGCACGCACACAGCTCATGCACACACGCACATACGCACACGCACGCGCACACGCACGCACACACGCTCATGCATACACACGCAAACACACGCACACACGCACACACACACGCACACACACACACGTGCACGCACACACACACGCACGTGTACGCACACACACGCACGTGTACGCACACACCAGCTCTGCTCGTTGGGGGTTCGATCCCGGGCCCAGCTCTGTGCCCAATCCGAGCATCCGGCCGGCTCGGGGCGAAGGGGCTCAGCGCGTCGTGGGCCCCCGCGGGACGCCCCCTCCCGCCGGGCCCCCCACGGGGACCCCTGCCACCGGTCCAGAGTCCCCCAGGTGCCCCCCACGGCCGTAGTTGACCCCCAGGCTGGGACTGAGCCATTGTGGGCCTCCACCACCTGGGCACACAGGTGGGCGGGAGGCAGCGTGGAAACCGACTGAACTCGAACGCCCCTCCACAACCGCGTTGTGTGTTTAGTGCGGAGGTGTCGTTCCCCCGCACCCGTAGACTTGTATAGAGACCCATAGACTCACAGAGAGACCCACAGACTTATACAGAGACCCATATACTCACAGAGACCCGTAGACTCAAACAGAGANCCATAGACTCACACAAGACCCATAGACTCACACAGAGACCCATAGACTTATACAGAGACCCATAGACTTATACAGAGACCCATAGACTCACACAGAGACCATAGACTCACACAGAGACCCAGACTCACAGAGACCTGTAGACTCACACAGAGACCCAGACTCACAGAGAGACCCATAGACTTATACAGAGACCCATAGACTCACACCGAGACCCATAGACTCACACAAAGACCATAGACTCACACAGAGACCATAGACTTATACAGAGACCCATAGACTTATACAGAGACCCATAGACTCACACAGAGACCCACAGACTCACACAGAGACCCAGACTCACACAGAGACCTGTAGACTCACACAGAGACCCATAGACTCACAGAGAGACCCATAGACTTATACAGAGACCCATAGACTCACACAGAGACCCATAGACTCACACAGAGACCTGTAGACTCACACAGAGACCCACAGACTCACACAAAGACCCAAGACTCACACAGAGACCCATAGACTCACACAGAGACCTGTAGACTCACACAGAGACCACATACTCACACAGAGACCATAGACTTATACAGAGACCCATAGACTCACACAGAGACCATAGATTCACACAGAGACCTGTAGACTCACACAGAGACCCACAGACTTACACAGAGACCCATAGACTCACACAGAGACCCGTAGACTCACGCAGAGACCCATAGACTCACACAGAGACCCATAGACTCATACAGAGACCATAGACTTATACAGAGACCAATAGACTCACACAGAGACCCATAGACTCACACAGAGACCCACAGACTCACACAGAGACCCACAGACTCACACAGAGACCCAGACTCACACAGAGACCTGTAGACTCACACAGAGACCCATAGACTCACAGAGAGACCCATAGACTTATACAGAGACCCATAGACTCACACAGAGACCCATAGACTCACACAGAGACCTGTAGACTCACACAGAGACCCACAGACTCACACAGAGACCCACAGACTCACACAGAGACCCATAGACTCACACAGAGACCTGTAGACTCACACAGAGACCCACAGACTCACACAGAGACCCATAGACTTATACAGAGACCCAAAGACTCACACAGAGACCCATAGACTCACACAGAGACCTGTAGACTCACACAGAGACCCACAGACTCACACAGAGACCCAATACTCACACAGAGACCCGTAGACTCACACAGAGACCCATAGACTCACACAGAGACCCATAGACTCACACAGAGACCCATAGACTCACAGAGACCCACAGACTCACACAAAGACCCATAGACTCACACAAAGACCCATAGACTCACACAGAGACCTGTAGACTCACACAGAGACCCATAGACTAACACAGAGACCTGTAGACTCACACAGAGACCCATAGACTCACACAGAGACCCACAGACTCACACAGAGACCCATAGACTCACACAGAGACTCATAGACTCACACAGAGACCTGTAGACTCACACAGAGACCTGTAGACTCACACAGAGACCCATAGACTTATACAGAGACCCATAGACTCACACAGAGACCCATAGACTCACACAGAGACCCATAGACTCACACTGTGACCCATAGACTTATACAGAAATCCATAGACTCACACAAAGACCCACAGACTCACACAGAGACCCATAGACTCACCAGAGACCCATAGACTCACACAGAGACCACAGACTCACACAGAGACCCATAGACTCACACAGAGACCCACAGACTCACACAGAGACCCATAGACTCACACTGTGACCCATAGATTTATACAGAAATCCATAGACTCACACAGAGACCCACAGACTCACACAGAGACCCATAGACTCACACAGAGACCCATAGACTCACACAGAGATCTTAGACTCACACAGAGACCCGTAGACTCACACTGATACCCGTAGACTCACACAGAGACCCATAGACTCACAAGAGACCCGTAGACTTACACAGAGACCCATAGACTCACACAGAGACCCACATACTCACACAGAGACCCATAGACTCACACAGAGACCCACAGACTCACACAGAGACCCAGACTCACACTGTGACCCATAGACTTATACAGAAATCCATAGACTCACACAGAGACCCACAGACTCACACAGAGACCCATAGACTCACACAGAGACCCATAGACTCACACAGAGATCTGTAGACTCACACAGAGACCCGTAGACTCACACTGATACCCGTAGACTCACACAGAGACCCATAGACTCACAAAAAAACCCATAGACTCACAAAGAGACCCATAGACTCACACAGAGACCCATAGACTCACACAGAGACCTGTAGACTCACACAGAGACCCATAGACTCACAAGACCCATAGACTCACAGAGACCCATAGACTCACACAGAGACCCATAGACTCACACAGAGACCAGAGACTCACACAGAGACCTGTAGACTCACACAGAGACCCACAGACTCACACGAGACCACAGACTCACACAGAGACCCATAGACTCACACAGACTCACACAGAGACCCACAGACTCACACAGAGACCATAGACTTATACAGAGACCCAAAGACTCACACAGAGACCCATAGACTCACACAGAGACCTGTAGACTCACACAGAGACCCACAGACTCACACAGAGACCATATACTCACACAGAGACCCGTAGACTCACACAGAGACCCATAGACTCACACAGAGACCCATAGACTCACACAGAGACCCATAGACTCACACAGAGACCCACAGACTCACACAAAGACCCATAGACTCACACAAAGACCCATAGACTCACACAGAGACCGTAGACTCACACAGAGACCCACAGACTCACACAGAGACCCATAGACTCACACAGAGACCACAGACTCACACAGAGACCCATAGACTCACACAGAGACTCATAGACTCACACAGAGACCTAGACTCACACAGAGACCGTAGACTCACACAGAGACCCATAGACTTATACAGAGACCCATAGACTCACACAGAGANCCATAGACTCACACAGAGACCCATAGACTCACACTGTGACCCATAGACTTATACAGAAATCCATAGACTCACACAAAGACCCACAGACTCACACAGAGACCCATAGACTCACACAGAGACCCATAGACTCACACAGACTCACACAGAGACCCATAGACTCACACAGAGACCACAGACTCACACAGAGACCCATAGACTCACACTGTGACCCATAGACTTATACAGAAACCATAGACTCACACAGAGACCCACAGACTCACACAGAGACCCATAGACTCACACAGAGACCCATAGACTCACACAGAGACTTAGACTCACACAGAGACCCGTAGACTCACACTGATACCCGTAGACTCACACAGAGACCCATAGACTCACAAGACCCGTAGACTCACACAGAGACCCATAGACTCACAAAGACCCACAGACTCACACAGAGACCCATAAACTCACAGACCCACAGACTCACACAGAGACCCATAGACTCACACTGTGACCCATAGACTTATACAGAAATCCATAGACTCACACAGAGACCACAGACTCACACAGAGACCCATAGACTCACACAGAGACCTGTAGACTCACACAGAGACCCGTAGACTCACACTGATACCCGTAGACTCACACAGAGACCCATAGACTCACAAAGTAGACTCACAAGAGACCCATAGACTCACACAGAGACCATAGACTCACACAGAGACCTGTAGACTCACACAGAGACCACAGACTCACACAGAGACCCATAGACTCACACAGAGACCCATAGACTCACACAGAGATCTGTAGACTCACACAGAGACCCGTAGACTCACACTGATACCCGTAGACTCACACAGAGACCCGACCTATAGACTCACAAGAGACCCATAGACTCACACAGAGACCCATAGACTCACACAGAGACCTGTAGACTCACACAGAGACCCATAGACTCACAAGAGACCCATAGACTCACAGAGACCCATAGACTCACACAGAGACCCATAGACTCACACAGAGACCTGTAGACTCACACAGAGACCCGTAGACTCACACAGAGACCCATAGTTTGTTGTCCTTCTCCCGCACCTCCGATTAGCACGGTTGGCTACGTACGGTGTGAAAGAAGTTCAACGTACATACACGAATATACCAAATAGTGGCTCAAGAGGGAGTGGCTCCCACCCCTTTCCGAGACATCTGTACATCAGGGAAGAGTAGGCCAAATACCCTCCTATGGTGGCTCTATGCAGCTCCCCCGTAATGGAAAGGCCCTTTCCGCCAGCAGTGGCGTGAGCAAAGCAATTGCAGGGCTGCGCCTGCGCCTGTTCTGAAACGTAACGATGCAGGGCGATCCAGCCATAGATACCCCATTGATTTAGAAGCCCCCCCCCACCCTTCCTTCTGAGCAGCTGATTCGAGGCTTGTGAATTGTAATATAAGTTGGTTTAACACGCGGCAGCATTAGGGGGGGAGGGGCTTTCGCGACCAATATCCATCCATGCTACAGGGTGTTTTGTTGTTGTTTGTTGGGTTCGGTCGCGACTAATTGTGCGAGCGACTAATTGTGCGAGCGACTAATTGTGCGAGCGACTAATTGTGCGAGCGACTAATTGTGCGAGCGACTAATTGTGCGAGCGACTTATTGTGCGAGCAACTAATTGTGCGAGCGACTAATTGTGCGAGCGACTTATTGTGCGAGCGACTAATTGTGCGAGCGACTAATTGTGCGAGCGACTAATTGTGCGAGCGACTAATTGTGCGAGCGACTAATTGTGCGAGCGACTAATTGTGCGAGCGACTAATTGTGCGAGCGACTAATTGTGCGAGTGACTAATTGTGCGCGCTTTCTTGACGTGACACAAACATCACTGCCTGGGCTGCCTCGGCTGGTGGTGGTGGCGGCGGGTTTGACGACGACAAATCGATATTTACGCACTCTAANCCCCCCCCCCCCCACGATAATTATGGGTGAATCGAATTTATACTTTTATAGGACGCCTTGCAAACGGTGACACAGAACGGGGTGATCGGTAGTTGCCTGTGGGGGTTAGGCGGGGCCGTCCATAAATGACGTCACGCGATTTTGGACGATTTTTACCCCCCCCCCTTCGTCACACGGCGTCACAAAAAGTCAGAACCCCTCAAATATGACGTCACAAAGCTCTGCCCCCCCCAAAAAAAAAAACTATTGTCATTGTAGTGCGAATTTAATGTGGCACTGCACTCTGATGTTGTAGGAGAAAACATTTATTAAAAGTATATTTAATTAAGTAGAACGTGTTGTCTATATCTATTTAAAGTTGCGCATTTTGATGTCACGTCACATTTCTCAAACCCCGCCCCCTCGTCACACATCGTCACAAATTTCTGACCTCCCCACCCCCCCCAGGTGCGTGACGTCATTTATGGACGGTCCCCAAGATATAATGCGTGGAGGAATGAGATAGAGGGGCTACTCGGGGGGGGGGGGGGTCACGGAAGGGGCTACAGGGGAGGGACGGGAGGGGTGGAGGGGCGAGATCACGAAGCGACGCTGCTCTGAAAGTCCTAATGAAAGCGCCACTTGGTGGCGCTGCCATTTGTGGCCACGTGGCTTCTGAAAAGTAAGTTGATGCCGCAGTGGCCTTTGTCTGATCGTAAAGGTGCATTGAAAAATGTTGATACTCCGACTGATGCTCCTGCTGTTGTGGAGTGACTCATGCAGCCAGCTATGGCTGCAGGGTTTGGTGGTACATGTTGTTTACGTCGTTTATTGTGAAAATTCCGTCAGTTCCTATTATCACTGTTACATTGCTTTTATGGCTTTATTTTGGTGATTTCGAAAACTTTTTGGTTTGGCCATGTTTTTTGTTGTAGTACGGAGTTAGACTGATGGCCTTAATCTAAGTTGTCTTGTGGTGGTTGTTGTTTGACTTGCATCCCACTGGGATTTTTGCACACAGCGTTGGTGTACGGTGCTTTTTCTGCAATATTTTGCTGTCTTTTCTTGGGTTTTCTGTTGCACATAGTCACATATTCACTTTAAGATGTGTTTTTGTTCATGTTTGTTGCGGTTGCACCCGATTCAAGAGCGAATGGCTCACAGGGCTATACCTAATAAATGCAACTGAAACTGTCTGGCATGATGGGGATGGTGTAGTTGTGATGTGTATGTGCGTTTGGGTGATTTGTTTACCTTTCTTGGACTTTGCACTCCTCTGGTGGTTTTTTGTTTTGTATTGTTTGTCGCTGCAACTTTCTTACCTCGTGCCCCTACTAAACATCTGTGAAGAGCTTTATAGCTCATCGGATTCCTCCGGTATGAATACAGATTCTGATTCTGTATCTGGCAGAGGGAGGAGGAGAGGTGCTCACACGTGCAACGAGTCTGCTGAGGCTGGCGGGAGGTAACGTGTCGTGGATTTGGATTTAAAACAAATACCCCCACCACCCACCCATCGTATCCCTGTTATGTCGGCGGGATATCTATAAATGGATCTCACCCTCGATTACATTTTCTTGTTCACCATTGGATAAATGAAAAGAACGACGCTGATGATGACGATGCTGCTGATTATGATGCTGCTGATGATGACGACAATGACGACGACAATGACGACGATGGTACTGTTGTGCACGTGCGGGCCGGACTTTGGTGCATCAATAGCGAGAGATGGCGACGACTTGGGGAAGCCTTCATCCAGAAGTGATTGATAATGGCTGCTGCTGGTGGTGGTAATGTTGGTGGTGGTGGTGATGATGATGACGACGGTGGTGTGGTGATGATGATGATGATGGTGGTGGTGGTGATGATGGTGGTGGTGGTGATGATGATGACGGTGGTGGTGGTGATGATGATGATGAGAGCGGTGGTGGTGGTGATGATGAGGACGGTGGTGGTGGTGATGATGATGACGGTGGTGGTGATGATAACAGTGGTGGCGGTGGTGATGATGATGGTGATGACGGTGGTGATGATGACGACGACGGTGGTGGTGATTGTTGCTCCGAGTGAGTCACCTTGCCCACTGGGCTTGATGTCATGTGACTTGAAGCTGCCCCTCTCTGCCACCCTCATCGGCTGCGCCCGAGGTTCGAAGGTCGCGGGGAGCTTCTGTGCGGTGGGAATCGGTCCGAGGGGAGTGCCAGGGCAACAAGGAAGAAAAACCAGAAACACGCACGGATCACGCAAACTCCCTTTGCCGGAAACGCGTTGGGTTTTGAATGAGCGGTTCATCGAGGCACTGGTGGGCGGACGTGCGGATTGGCTTGTCAGTGCGGAATGCGTTGGCATAGCTTTTCCAGAGCGTGTCCCCCTTAAAGCCCAGTTGTTCCGTCTCTCACTTGGCTGGGCATTAACCTGCCGACCAAAATATGGACCGGGTTTCTCACTCTGGTCAGTTCCCACGAGCAAGACAATGGTTGCCCCCGTGTTGGCAATATTTATTGCACTCTATATGTACAAACAAAGACGAAGATCTCCTCCCCCCGTATAGCCTAGACACAGGTGAGTTTGTGGGTAGGTGAGTGGGCACAGGTGAGTTTGTGGGTAGGTGAGTGTGTGGGTAGGTGAGTGTGTGGATAGGTGAGTGGGCACAAGGTGAGTGTGTGGGTAGGTGAGTGGGTATAGGTGAGTGTGTGGTAGGTGAGTGGGCACAGGTGAGTGTGTGGGTAGGTGAGTGGGCACAAGGTGAGTGTGTGGTAGGTGAGTGGGTAGGTGAGTGTGTGGGTAGGTGAGTGGGTACAGGTGAGAGTGTGGGCAGGTGAGTGGGCACAGGTGAGTTTGTGGGTAGGTGAGCCAATGAGTAAGGTTTGTCACGTAAACAGAACATGCCAAGTCGTTACTAGTGCAGCACACCGGTGTCTGTCGAGGAAGTGCCGTACTGCTGGCTCGCCAGAAGGCAGCACAGCAAGTTCTGGACTAATTGCCATCTGTTCCATCTGTATGCGGCGGATCGAGCGTTGCCCCCTCGCACGAGGCGTGGAGTCGTCTCCGGGTGCTCCGCTTTCCTNCCCCCCCCCCCCACGTGGATAATAAACACGATGACTCAACATCGTTAATCTATTTTATTTTACGAGGTAACGCCCGCTGAGCTGTGTAGCAACCTGGCCACAAATGATAGCTCAACAAACTGGCTCATCATCACGTGGAAATCTATAGCAGCCAAATGCTCTAAACGCGTGTTGTTGTCGATTCTAAACGTGGAGGGAAAACCCGGAGGTCCGAAGAAACATCCACGCGACCAGGAGGAAAGAGACACCACAAACTCTAAAATATACAGGGTTGGGATCGAACCCACAATCTCCTGCATACCAGGCGAGGAGTTAACATTTCATTACAGGACCCTCCTGAACAAGAGTCCTCCGACTCAGCATGGCTCTCTTGGATAAACATTACTGATGGGACTCTGACCTATCCTCACCAAACCTTTGCCCTCACCACCACCACCACGTGCCCCCGCGTCTCACCATGGTGAGGGGTCTCTGCGGCTGACACGTCGCCATGGACGCCGAGGAGTCCACGGCGGTGGTGGAACCCGAGAGGCTCTGGTGAGAACCTCCTCCACCGCCTCCTCCACCTCCACCACCACCTCCTCCTCCTCCACCTCCTCCTCCACCTCCACTCAGCACGATCATCTCCCCGACGTCGCTCACCGACATGGCTGCGGCCTTTCTCTCCCCCTCTCTCTCTCCGTCTGACCTGGTGCTGGGGTCACGAACCACGTGGGGGGGGGTCATCATCGGTCACACTCAAGGAAGGGCAAAGGTCACACTGCCCTCCTCAGCTGCAGAGGGGGTCGCGGTTCGAATCCGACAGACCGCCCTGGTTATCACGGTGGATCACGCCATCATCATCATCACCGCCGGCGACCTTGTTGGAATATCTTGCTACATTACTTTATTAGTAGCGGTTATTATTATTACAAACCACAGGCTCCTGTCCCACCGCGTCATCACGCAGCGCCATCCCACACAGCCCTGGTTCAACACCGCAGGCCATGGGGCATGCCGGCAGGGCAGAGTCGGTGGGTTCTCGTAGAACTCTCGCGTTGAAAACTCCCTCCGCCCTCCTCCTGTAGCCGGACGGAGAGAGAATGCGAATGGCGTCTTGTTGTGCGGCACCGCCGTCGACTGGAAACCCCCACGTTGAGATGGGGGTGGGTGCTCCGCAAGTCTCACGGCACTGCGTGGCAAAATAATCCTCGCCAGGATTATTGCCTCACCGGTGAATGAGAACTCAGAAAGCGCTCACACAGAGACAAAGAGCCTTCGAACGGACTGCTGGGACAAGTGCTGCCAGCGCTTATCGAGTGCCGGCACTCACGGCACACGATTGGGTTGGGCGGTGAAGCACCACGCCGGGATTCCGGTCTCCTTTGCTTATTCATCACACTTAAGGTTGAGTCGACCTAGGGGAGGCCCAGGACCGGTTCGAATAATTCTCACTGCTGTTGGCCCTGAGCGGGAATCAAAGCGGGGTTGATGGCGCAGCGTGCCAACCGCTGGACCACCGCTTCCCCACAAAAGAATAGATCTATGAAACAAAGACTGTAGGGGAAAGTGCTGTTAGTGAGCGCCTATGAAGGCCGGCATGGCACACGAGGGGGTGGGTGGCCAGCACCACGCCCGATCGTCTTTGTCTCCCCAGTGGCGATACACACCGTACCAGGTACTCATTTGAGGCTGAGTGGATCTAGGGGAGGCCTCGGACCGGTTCAGATAATTGTCACCGGTGGTGGCCATGAGCGGGAAGCGAATTCACACACATTCACAAACTCACACACACACAGCACTCACTCACACACTGGCCATGAAACCCACTCAGCACCCACACACCCAGCACCCACACACACACTCAGCACCCACACAGCACACGCACTCAGCACACACACACACAGCACTCACATACACACTCAGCACCCACACACACACTCAGCACCCACACAGCACACGCACTCAGCACACACACACACACAGCANCCACACACACACTCAGCACCCACACACACACTCAGCACCCACACAGCACACGCACTCAGCACACACACACACAGCACTCACATACACACTCAGCACACACACACACACTTACACACTCAGCACACACACACACACACTCAGCACACACACAGCACACACCGCACTCAGCACACACACCCAGCACACACACACAGCACACCCAGCACACCCAGCACACACACACACACAGCACACACACACACTCAGCACACACACACACAGCACACACACTCAACACACACACACACACTCAGCACACACACACAGCACTCACACACAGCACTCACAGACACACACTCAGCACTCAGCACACTCAATCCTCACACCCACACACAGCACACATACACACACAGNACACACACACAGCACGCACACTCTTGGGGATCTCTGCCTTTGAGGTCGCCTTGCTCCAGTTTGGAGGTGAAGACTGCCTTCTGTGTGTAAGTGTGCGTGAGCGTGTCTGTGAGTGTGTGTGTGCTGAGTGTGTGTGTGCGAGTGTGTATGTATGTATAGTGGGAGCGGTAGTGTCGCGGTTAGCGCTCTGCGCTACGAACCTGGCGACCCGGGTTCGATTCCCGCTCACGGCCAACACCAGTGACGATTATCTGAACCTGTCCTGGGCCTCCCGTAGGTCAACTCTGTCTCAAATGAGTATCTGGTGTGATATGTAAACATCGCCACGAGGGAGACAAAGATGGACGGGCGTGGTGTTGGCCACCCACCCCTCGTGTGCCGTGCCGGCCTTCATAGGTGCTCGCTAACAGCACTTGCCCCTACAGTCTGTGAAGGCTACACGGGGATCTTTGTCCCCTACGCCCGCCGCCTTTGTCTCCCCAGTGGTGATGTTCTCACACACCGCACCAGATACTCATTTCAGGTTGAGCCGACCTAGAGGAGACCCAGGACCGGTACAGATATTCGTCACCGGTGTTGTGCGTTAGCGGGAATTGAACTCGCGCTAACTGCCGCTCCACACGCGTGCGCACACACACGTGCACACACACGTGCACCACACACACGCGTGCACACACACACGCGCACACACACGTGCACACGCGTGCGCACACACACGTGCACACACACGCGTGCACACACACACGCGCACACACACGTGCACACGCGCACACACACGTGCACACACGCGTGCGCACACACACGTGCACACACACGCGTGNACACACACACGTGCACACACGCGTGCGCACACGTGCACACACACGTGCACACACACGTGCACACACACACACGTGCACGTGCGCACACACACGTGCACACACACGCGCACACACACGCGCACACACGCGTGCACACACACACGCGCACACACGCGCACACACACACGCGCACACGCACTGCCCTTGCTTATATAATGGAGTGGGAGAACTGACTCTCCCTCCCCTCTCACTCTCTCGCCTTTGTCTCTTCCCCATCGCTCCCTCTCCACTCCGCTCTCCTATCCATCACTCTCACTCTCTCTCCTGCTATTTGGTAAACATCAGGGGGCAAGAGGAGGAGGAGGAGAGAGGAGGAAGAGAGGCGGTTGACAGAAGACGGAGAGCTCTGCATGCTGATGAGAGCTGCCGTCGGAGGCCATAGGACTGCGAGGAGTGCTGGGTGCAGATGCAGCAGTTGTCGTAGTTTAAAATTGTTTTACATAGAAGAGAGGGGTAGAGAGAGGGGTAGTTAGAGAGGGGGTAGAGAGAGAGGGGTAGAGAGAGAGGGGTAGAGAGAGGGGTAGTTAGAGAGGGGTAGAGAGAGGGGTAGAGAGAGAGGGGTAGAGAGAGAGGGGTAGAGAGAGGGGGTAGTTAGAGAGGGGTAGAGAGAGGGGTAGAGAGAGAGGGGTAGAGAGAGAGGGGTAGAGAGAGGGGGTAGTTAGAGAGGGGGTAGAGAGAGGGGTAGAGAGAGAGAGGGGTAGAGAGAGAGGGGGTAGAGAGGGGTAGAGAGGGGTAGAGAGAGGGGGGAGAGAGAGAGGGGTAGAGAGGGGTAGAGAGAGGGGGGGTAGNTAGAGAGGGGTAGAGAGAGGGGTAGAGAGAGAGGGGTAGAGAGAGAGGGGTAGAGAGAGGGGGGTAGTTAGAGAGGGGGTAGAGAGAGGGGTAGAGAGAGAGAGGGTAGAGAGAGAGGGGTAGAGAGAGAGGGGTAGAGAGAGGGGTAGAGAGAGAGGGGAGAGAGAGAGGGGTAGAGAGAGAGGGGGTAGAGAGAGAGGGGGTAGTTAGAGAGGGGTAGAGAGAGAGGGGTAGAGAGAGAGGGGTAGAGAGAGGGGTAGAGAGATGGAAGGGGTAAGGAGGATGGAGCAGAGCGTGCTTCTTCGTGTTGGTGTTTGTGTCCTAGCACAGATTGATTTTGTTGCACAATGGTAAAACACGTAAAATATTTCATTTAAAAAGAGGGAGGGGGGTGCACATAAAGCAAAGCATTGNAAAAAAAAACTGAATGATGAACGAAGCAAAGTATCGACTAAACCGAGCATCTTCTTGTTTCCTCTAATCGTAAAAAAGGAGAGAGATCATGGAACCAAGCGTCAAGTTGGTCCTGACGGCATACGCCGACGACGTCCTCCTCATTCTGTGTTCCCTGGATGATGTCGCCCTGCTGCACGAGTGCCAGGAGGTCTTTTCGAAGGCCTCCTCATCAAAAATGAACTGGCAAAAGTGCAGCGGGCTGCTGGTTGGAGCGTGGGACATGACCAAGTGCCCAGAGAAGGCAAAAGCCATCAAATGGAGCACAACATCACTGCACCACCTGGGGTGTTCCCGGGACCAGAGGAGGAACCACCGCAGAGGAGCTGGCTCGAGCTGCAGGAGAAGGTCAAGGAGCGGCTGGCCACCTGGAGCCGCCTGTGAAAGTTCCTCATCTTCAGGACAAAGACGTTGGTGGTGAACCAGCTGGTGACGTCCATGCTGTGGCACCGACTCTTCTCCCTGCACCCCCCATGAGCCTCGTCAACGCGCTTCAGGAGCGAGTCCTCGACTTCTTCTGGTCGGGCGGAGGACACCGGGTCGCGGCTGGGGTCCTGGCCCTGCCACTGGACGAGGGCGGTCACGGGCTGGTGTGCGTGCGGAGTCAGCTAGCCACCTTCCGACTCAGGCCGCGCAAAAGTTTCTGCACGCCGCCTCTGCACCGGCCTGGAGCGTCACGGCCTCCTTCCTCCTGAAACAGCTGGGGGTCTGCAGTGCTCCAAACAACTATTCTACATAGACCTGCAGGGCCTCCCACTGGGACAGCTGCCACCTTTCTACAGGAGCTCCCTCGCCGTCAGCAGGCTGAACCAGCTGCGATCGGCCGAGGATCTGGTCTTCGAACCGATCCTCAGGAACCCACAGACAAAGCTGCCATCCACCACTGCCACCCCGGCATGCAGAGGCGCCTCGCCAACGCGTGGCTTACCAGAATGGGAGATCTGGTGGAGCCTGGAACACGGGGCCAGTGGCTCAGACCAGCAGACATGGCTGTAAAGACAGGGCTGTAGTCGCTCCGGGTGGCTGCCCGGATCCTGGCCGAAGCTAAGGGGTCCTTCTCAGCGGCAGTGGGGAGAACGCCCCATCGGCGTTGGGATGAGGAGGCCCCTATCGGTCCCCTCCACCGGAGCTCTCCATCGTGCCGCTGCATCGCCAATGCCGACAAACGAAGGCGGATCACGACCTGTGCCGGCTGGAAGACCTACTGCAGGTGGCCTTCGCAAACGTAAAGAGGAAGGTGCTCTACTCCTACATGGTCCGGTGTCACCAACAGGACACCCTGAGGAGCCACAAGGACCATGCCTGGAGGAAAGCCCTGCCCTGCATCTCTCCGGAGAGGCCTCGCTGGAGGCAACTCTACTCCGCCCGACGTACAACCGCATCGGCGACCTCAGCTGGAGCATTGCCCACGGCACAGTCACCACCAACGCCTCCCTGGCGCGCTTCACCGACACGTCCCGGAGTGTCGGTTCTGCGGTAAAGTGGAGACGGTGGCGCACCGATACGTGGAGTGCAAGAGCCTGGACTCGCTGTTCAAGGTCCTGAGAAACATCCTCCTAAGGTTCAGCCTCCACTTCTCCCCGACGGTCCTCATCTTTGAATACCCGAAGGGCGACAGACCCCAACATCTTCAGGGGCTGGTCAACATACTCATTGGCTACGCCAATATACAGGGCGAGGAAGGTGGCCATGGAGGGGAAACGTCCGGCCAGCAGCCTGGGCATCTTCCACGCTCTGGTCGGAGCCAGGGTGTGGCTGGAGTTCCGCCATG
Organism: Lethenteron camtschaticum; assembly: GCA_018977245.1. NCBI lineage: Eukaryota > Metazoa > Chordata > Hyperoartia > Petromyzontiformes > Petromyzontidae > Lethenteron > Lethenteron camtschaticum. Next base: position 10,678,100 of record MU249596.1, read on the forward strand.
CGCGGCTGACCCACGCTGTGCCGGCCTTCAAGGAGCAGTGGGCGCTGGTGGAGGCCGTGTGCTCGGTGGCAGAAGATGGAGAGCTCTGCATGGAGATATGAGCTACCCATCGGAGGCCGTAGGACTGCGAGAAGGGCTGGGTGCAGATGCAGCAGTTGTCATAGTTAAAAAAATTACATAGAAAACAGGGGAAATATAGAGAGTAGGGAGGTAGGTAGAGAGAGAGAGGATAGATAAGGGTAGAGAGAGGAGGTAGAGAGAGGGGGTAGAGAGAGGGGTAGAGACATAGGGAAGGGGAAGGAGGAGCAGAGCGTGCTTCTTCATGTTGGTGTTTTGTCTATGAAGAAAGTGGCACAGATTGTTGGAAAAACACAGAAAATCTTGCTTTGCACATGTAGTGACATTGAATGAGTCACTGTAGCGCGTGCCGCTGGGAGATTGGTAGACAATGGAATTTGGGGTAGCAGCCCGTCTACCAATTGGACCTGTGGGCAAGAAACGGAGCCTTCTGGGGATCCAGACGAGTGTGGGGCCGAGGGCGGAGCCTGGCCACGCTGGGCAAGATAAAAGGCGAGCTCCGACTCACAGTCGGGCTGCTGGATCTGGAATGGAACTCGTCGTGCTGTCATCATCGTGATCTTCGGCCTCTTCAAGCTGTGGGTCTGGCAGCATGTTTGCTGTCCCGACCCGGTATGTGGTTATCCTCGAAGGCTGTGAAGGCCGGAATAAAAGAGAGTGAGTACCTCCTACTGGTGTATGTGGATTAGTACACTACACACATAAAGCAAAGCAAGGAAAAAAACCGACATGATGAACAAAGCAAAGTGCCGACTAAACCGAGCATCTTCTTGATTCCTCTGATCATAAAAAGAGAGGCAGAGAGAGGAGTGAAGGAGGAGGGAGAGAGGCAGAGAGAGAGAGGACAGTCCCTGTGATGGACGCGGCCTCCCCAGATCCTAACGATGCCGAGAGAAATTGGAGCGTCGCCCGGCCACCCACCCCCTCCCACCTCCTCCTCTCCCGCCCCTCTTCCTCCACCTGCTCCTGTTCCACATCCTCCTTTTCTAGTTCCTGCTCCACCTCCTCATTACCATTCTTCCTCCACCTCCTCATGTTCCACCCCTCCTCATTGTATTGTTCCTCCTCCACCACCTCCTCCTCTTCATCCACCTCCTCCTGTTCCATCTTCTCCACCACCTCCTGTTCCCTTCCTTCGTTCCTTTCTTGTTCCTCCTCCACCTCTTCTTGTTCACCCTCTTCATCCACATTCCTCTTCCGTGTATCCTTCTCCTCCACCTCCTCGTGCTGCAGCCCTTCGGCTGTTCAATGTAAATATTCGTGTCGCGTGTTGTGCGCTCCGATCGCCCCAGGTCGCCTTGCCAAGAGAGGCGATAGACGCGGCTGCTGCTTAGTGCGTCTCGGTGGGTGAATGTCACCTCCTGGTTAAATAGGTCTATAAACCAACAGCGTCAGCAGCATCAGCATCATCACCGACATCATCCTCATCACCCACACTTGCAGGAGCGCCATCGCACGCATCTACATCATCATCACCATACTAGCAACAGAAGCATCGCAATCATATCTAGCATCAGCAACTGCATCATCATCGCTCGCAGCAGCACTAGCAACAGCAGCATTATTATAATCATCATCACTAGCATCATCATCATCACGCGCAGCATAACGAGGAACAGCAAGGATAGCATCGTCATTAGCTTCTGCACCCACATTCAGTTCAGTTCATTTATTAGGTAGACCTGTGAGCCATGCGCCTCTTGAATCGGGTGCAACCGCAACAAAAAAAACATGAACAAGAACATCTTAAAGTGACTATGCGCAACAGAAAAATCCAGGAAAAAACAGCAAAGTCTTCCAGAAAAAGCACCGTATATCAACATCACCGCCATCACTTGCAGCAACAGCAGCAGTAAGAGCATCACTTGCAGCAACAGCACATCATGACCCACAGTAGCATCATCGCTTGCAGCAACATCAGCACCATCATATCCCTGTCAACCCGCACGGTTTACCCCGTATTCTTGTACAGGGTAATTGAGTTTTCAGGTCCATAGGCGTACAGCCGTTTCAATACGGGCAAAAATAATCAAATGTGTCTATTTGTTTGTGTTTCTCTTCTTGTGATGGGACTCTGTAGGATGAACGTTGAGATGTATAATGGGCACGCGGTGACCAGTAAGGTCTGAATTGGTGTGTGATGAGGTAGGGCACTGATAAGGGGCTGAGAGGTTTGCCATCGTCACGAGCAGCAGCAGCAAAATCGTCATTGTTACACGCGTCAGTATCAACATCATCACGATGTTGAACTTCTTTCGCACCGTGCGTAGCCAACCGTGATAATCGGAGGTGCTCGCATCATCATCAGCAGCAGCATCCCCATCCTCATAATCGGTGGCTGTATCGTGCCCATCAGGAGCTGACGCTGTCACATCACTACCATCACCACCACCATAACCACCATCACCACCACCACCACCAAAACCATCATTTAACCCAATCATTGTCACCACCACCATCACAACTAAATGGTCATTGATATCACCATCACCTGCAACGGCATCATTGCTGGTTCTATAAACATTCTAACGTTAACCACATACACGTGTTCCACAATGCAGGAAATACCTCCATCATCATCACCAACATCATCACCACCTCTCCCGTGTCTCTCTTGTCTCTCTCATATCTCTCCTCTCGTGTCTCCTCTCCCAGTATATCTCTCCCCGTGTCCCTCTCCCCCAGTGTCTCTATGTCGGTTCTCTCTCTCCCAGTTCTATCTCTCCCAGTGTTTCTCTCTCCCGTGTTCATCCTCGTGAATCTCTCCCCNGTTCGTGTGTCTCTCTCCCCGTGTCCCTCTCTGCCCCCGTTCTCTCTCTCCCCCGTGTTCTCTCTCTCCCCTGTTCCCTCTCCCTTCCGTGTCCCTGTCTCTTCCCCGTGTTCCTCTCTCTCCCGTGTCTCTCTCCCGTGTCCCTCTCTCCCCCGTGTCTCTCTCCCCGTTCTCTCTNTCCCGTGTCCCTCTCTCCCCGTGTCCCTCTCTTCCCATGTTCTCTCCCGTGGTCTCTCTCTCCCCGTGTCCCTCTCTCCCCGTGTCTCTCTCTCCCGTGT